>OX327015.1:3005000-3487337 GCA_946800695.1 Geum urbanum
GCGCTTATATTCATCACGGTAGGAATTGGGTTCAAGCTTTCCCCAGCCCCTTCTCATCAATGGACTCCTGATGTATACGAAGGAGTGCGGTTCATTCAATAAATTCCTACCTCTCTATCTATCTCTGAGATGTTTGGATTTTTCAAAACTCCAAGGACATGCGGAAGAGAAATATTATCCCCACTCGGACCAAGACATAACCTTTACTTCTTCAAATAACAATTAAGGTAAATCAGGGTCAGGAACAATGAATCTCTTTATCATAAAGAGATTCATTTAGCAAGTTCATTATTATGGGTAGTTCCTACAAAGGATCAGACTAATGACGTATACAATACTTAAATTCTCGATGTAAATGCTACATAGTTGGTTCTTATCCTTCAGAGACTACGAGTGTAATAGGAGCATCCGTTGACAAAAGGAAGAAAGACCAACCAGGACCGATCTTGTTAACTAAGCTCCTATGCTCTTATATACCTAAGAAATTTTTGAATTCGCGGGTCAGGGGCATGAATCAGTTCAAGAGATTGGGAGATAAGACCCTCCGGAGGTAAAGGAGAACGAGGCCGAGAATGGCAGAATTTGGCAGATCTGGAGGATAACTATGACATTAACGAGATAGAGAGATATGATCAGGCTTTCTCTGGTAGCTGCTGGGACTGAGCAGACTTCTTGTAGTTCTCTTTTCCTTAGCAGCCTTTCCCGGTTGCAAGGTTTTGAGCTAACTACAGGATTTGCTTCCTAGCAACTAATACTAATTAGTAGTAGGGAACTAAATATTTGCTTTTGCTCTAGTTTCCATCCGTCCTGTCCACTCACCACTTATCTCAAAAGACACTATTTGAGATCTTTGAAGTGAATTCCAAATTAGTCTTTGTGGTTTTGTAACAACCCGAACCAAAATTCAAGTATAAATAAGCACGAAACAGTATTATCGCAAATTATTAACGACTATCTAATCGGGCAAGAATTTGACTTGATCTTCTTCATGAGAATTGTAGAATATTTAATTTCGAGCATGTAGAAATTTTTGGAGAATTCTTTGGATTTGCAAGTTATTTGTTATGATTTATGGAAGTTTTTGTTTTCGGATAATTATCGTGATGTTTATCGGAAATTGTCGTAACGGATAAATTGAAAAGAAATTTATTTTTATCGGTTAATTAGTGACTGGACGATTACGATTTAGTCGAATAATAGCCGTCAATCGATTGAGGAGCTTCCCCTATAAATAGCAAGTTTCCAAAAATAGTCGATTTACCCGATTTAGAAAGTTGGACTGGGAGTTGACCATGCGTTGACCAACAGTTGACTCGACCCAGTTTGCTGACCCTTTCGATCTTGACCCGCCGGAAAAGTGATCGTCCGGCCCCCATTTCAAGCGATTGAGGTATGAATTTTCTTTCCCTCTTGCCCATGAATGGCTTGGTGAGGCTAATTGGGCTTTTAGGTACGTTTTGGTGCAACCCGATCAGGATTTAGGGACGGTACCCATGGACACCATGGGTGACGGCGCTCCGGCTGTCCTCCGGTGACGGCGTGGGGTGGGTTCGACTCGATTTTGTCCCAGGAGTTGAAACCCCCTAGCCCTAAGGGCCACCGTGCACCGTAGTCGGTGTATTCACGCAGAGAGGATTTCCGGCCGAGTTTTGACCCGACGGTTTTCAAGAGGAATTCCGGCAAAATACGCTAGAATTTGGGGTGGTCATAGAAGAGAAATTTGTTGGGCTTGGGGAGAGGAAGAGAATGAGGGGTCGAACGCTCCAAACGGAGCTGTCCGGCCGGGGGGCGTGTGTGGATAACGCGCCGCTGCTTCTCGCCGGCCACGGCGGGGCTCTGGCGAGGGATAATTCCGAAATTGTCTGAGGGATTTTTGGGGTAGTTTCTGAGTTGATTTTCGCACATTTTATTGAATTCCAATATTAAATATATGTGTTATTTATTCAGGAGATCGCGATCAAAATTTTGGCGAGGGAACTTCCGCCGCACTACGGAGCTAGCCTCTATACTATGAGTGGAGACCTTATTTTCACTGTCTATTTGCGAGTCTATGATCATGCATTTTATGATTATGCACTTTACGATTATGCATTTTACGAGTATGCATTTACGGTTATGCATTTGCATGGAGGCACATATGATTTGTTTTATACAGAGCATAGTCACAGCTGTTGCATTGATGCACTGGCCTCTCGGCTGATCTCTGAGATGCTCCGGGAGGGATAAGACAAACTCCTGACCCGTGGATTTCACAGTACCCAGGAGGGTTAGGACAAACACCTGACCTGGGCTTTATTGTAACTTTGAGGAAAACGTACGCAAGTTACTGCCTCCACACACAGAGTACCCAGGAGGGTTAGGATAAACACCTGACTTGGACTCGCATTATTTTTATGTATATTATTTATGAAAGGCATATTATTTACAGTTTCAGTTAAAAGTGAAATATTATTTTCGTCCACTCAGTCTAACAGTTTTTATTATTTTATATGCCTTTCTTGGGCTTTTCGATTTTCTCCGCCTAGTTTGCAATTGTTATCCTGTGATTGCACGTCGTAGACGGAGGCGTAGAGTTTGTGTTACTGTACTCATCTAGTAGGTTCCTAGCTTAACTTGCTAGTCTTGTGTAATATGTATATTAGAAGTCGCTCTGAATACTGTATAGAGTTTGACTTTGTTATGTTTTATTTTCCACCCAGTTCTCAGATTTCTTATCACCTTTTGTAAACAGTGTATACTTATAGTAAACTTATAATTTGGTTGATTTGAGAAATTCGGATGGGATTTGGTGCCCACGGTTTGTTTTTGTAGATATTTTAGAAGTGTGTTTTCTCTGTAGGTTTTTGGGTTTCTTGAATCTAGAAGAAACTCTGGCAAAATTTTTGTTGACTCAGGTGTCGTTAGGGCTTAATTTTGGTTTATGCAACTAAATCGGGATCGGGTCCTTTCAGTTGGTATCAGAGCATTAGGTCATAGGTTCTGTAGACTTCTGCAGTTGTGTTACTAAGGACATTTATGAATACACAGCACTTCCGGAGCGATGGCCCGACCGATCGGCGGATCCCCATCAATGCTCACGGTGTTGTGTGTTTTTAAATGTTTAAGGTTTCATTACTGTATCCTTCGTGTCTGTTGACTAATGTGTTTTCTCATCCATAGGAGATGCCTCCTAGACGTGGTACCCGCGCTAATAGGGCTGAGGATCGTGACGAGGATCAGCAAACGCGTGACTTGCTTATGCGAGTTTTACAATTAGAGGAGCGTTTTAATCCTGTAGCAAAGGCAAGAACAGCTGGAGCAACTATTTTCTCTGGTTCTACAGATCCTGAAATTTGTGAGGCATGGATAGTTTAGTTGGATCGAGTATGTGACCGACTTCACTTCACTCCAGAGCAGAAGACTGTAGCAGCTATTGAGTTATTGAAGTCACATGCTTACTTCTAGTGGGCCAACACTGAGAGGGTATTAACACCCCATGGCCTACATTCAGGGAATTGTTCATGCGTCGATATTTTAATCAGGCTACTCAGCAGCAGAAATATGAAGAGTTCACCAATCTGAGATAAGGCAGTATGTCAGTACTTGAATATCGAGATACATTTACTTGGTTGTCTCGATTTGTACGTGATATGGTGGCGAGTGAAGAAGCCAAATGCAGGAGGTTTGAGCTGGGTTTGAATTTGAACATCAAAGGGACATTGACGACTATGCCTCGGGATAACTTTGATGAGTTTGTTAGTGCAGCCATCAGAGGCGAGGATGTGGAAAGGGAGAAACAAATGCAGTTTCGGTCTCGCCGCTTTGAGGAGGGTAACACAAACCAGGGTCCTCTAAAGAAAGTGAGCTTAGGTACTTCGGGGTCAGCATCTTCTTCTGGAAGTGGACCTTATAAATTTTCTGTTGGCACTTCTGGTTAGAGTATGAGCCAAAGATGAAGGAGGAATCGACCTTAGAGGCAATAATCAATTGGGAGTTCTAGTTGGTCGAGTTACCCTCGACGCTCATATGATTCACCTGCTGCACCGAGAGATTTCCGTTATGCAATATTTGTAACAAGCGGCATTTCAGTTTGTGTCGGTGGGGCACCACTACTTGTTATCGTTGTGGCACTTCAAACTCACCTGATTTGGCACCAACCGGAGTGAGGGAACCATCTATGAAAGTCAGAATAGCAGCAGAAGGGAGCGGAAAAGATTCAATAGATTCGGCAGTAGGCAAGTAGGACAATCCATACCCTCGGCAAATAGAGTTACCTCAGCCAGGACCTCTGTCCTTTCTTCTTTGTTAGCTATCTCAACTCTTCGAGTCGAGTTCTAGTTGCTATAATTAAATTCTCCGTGATTTCGTTCCAGTGGACTATATAAACATGGATAGCTGCGCCTTATGAGGGACCTTATTATGGGCTTCTTAATTGCTTTGCTTATGCCAGCTAGATTTTGTAGGCTTGGTTGCTTCTTTTGGCTTGTACGCTCTGTTATAGGCTTGCTTCCCTCTAAACGGGTCTTTCATAAATAAGGGTATAGTCTCACTCCTTCTATCGAGGGGTTTTCCCTCTCTCTGAATTTCGCTTTCTGCTTCAAGTTCGCTAGCGATTGAAATCTTTCTCAACTCACAGACAAGGGATGTATGATTCCTGAACCTTAACAAAAAGGATTGAGCTCCGCACATCCCTTGGTCTCCGCCTAACCGAGGCTAGGCTAGTTTCAGTGTTTGGTTCCTAACTTGATGGGATGGGTGTCACAAGGATTTAAAGAAGGCCGAGGAGCGGGGTTGAACGAGATTCATTTTGGTTTTTATGGTTTGACCTTGCTCATAGTAAGGGTTTTAGGCCTTGAAAGAGACCTTGTTGATGAAGCTAAAGTGATTTGATGTCAGATACCGCCTACCCCCCATTTTGCCTATATAAACCTAGCCTTAAATTAGATCTTGAGTTTGTTCGAAGTTGAGGATTAAGAGCATATCAACTCCAAGTTTGGTTCCGCAGCTTCTATAAAGTAAGATCTTCACGATCCGATTGACCCTAATCATAAGAGATAGGAACGCAAAGGCGAGATGGAAGATTACCTTCTTACAAGGGATTGGCTAAGATTTGATATTTGCTTTTGTCTCTCCTATTTCTGTGACCAAAATAGGTTTGACTTATTCGACTAAACAGGGAAGGTTTGTCCCTTCTCCACTGGAGTTGGGTACTTCGCTCCGAAATCGATGATTCTTGGCTACTTGATTGGGCATTTCCATTTCTCAAACTAGAAAAGTGCTTTAGCTTAGGAAAGCTCCTTACTTATACTAATTTTTATACTGTGAGTGACAAACTATAGCCATTCGCGATCATTACTGTCTTACTTGACTTTTTCACCCTATGCAAATCGCGCCCTATTTTAACTCGAGCGGAAAGAGCTGACCAAAAGATAAGACTCACCAGATTCCATTGCTCCTAAGGCTTCTAGAGAGTCTGACTAATGGCATACTTCTTCAGTCAAATGCTCCTTGGAAAAAAGGAAGATGACATAAACTATGTCGTTTATTCAAAAGATCCATCACAGGTTATGAAAGGGCAGCTTGGAGGCGTCATTGGCCCGGTTTGAAAACTAAATTTTTCTGCGAAAAAATGACTTTATTGAAAAAAAAAATCCCGGCAGTCGCTTCCCGGTGATATATACAGTTAGATCGATCCCACATTCGCAAGTGGAAGGACTTGGCTTTAGCCTTGCTCAAGTGGTACAAGCATAACATTGATATGGCCCCAGATCGTATGGATATCCAAAACATGGGAGCTGGAGGCTAAGGCAAGGCATTACTTCGAAGAAGTAGTGCTTTCTTCTTTCAAACAGACTCTTTTAATATTCCCTCAAAGGCTTGAAAGATATATTATTTATAGATGTGGAAAATACAATACGTTGGATGCTAAAAATATAGTCTTTGAAGGACCCACGGGGAAGGGCTTAGAAGAGATTAGTGCTTTTGTTAACAGTATAAATTATCCCTCGTAAGACCGAATTAATTAACAAGCCACCATAGTCAAAGAGTCTCTTTTTGGGGGAAGTTAATTCCCAACCCAATAAAGATATCCCCACAACCAATCTATTAACTATGAAAGGTACCCAATAGGAAAAGCACCAATGAGAAAGGGGTGTACAAGGCCGGGCATCTGATCTTTATTGTTCAATGTAAGTTCCTTGAATGCTTTTTCTTAAGCAAGATGAACCTTCATTTCCTCGGGTTTGGCTCAAGGTTGGGTTGGTCTTCCTTCTACCTATCCAAAAAGGAAAGGTAAGTGCTTATCCCCTCCACTTGTACTTGTAACTAGAGTAAAAACTCACTGAGCTTTCCAACTCCACTGATACCCGTTCGTCTTGAATAAAATCCCCATACACTGGTCAATTGAGTGGAAAACTTCCATTAGTCAGTATAGGTACCTGTGTTTTGTACCCTACCTTTATAGTCTAGTGGTAATTTCTTCGTTACGCCCCTCGGTGGAGGTCTTTCATATCCGATATGTCTACACTAGCTTATCTTTCTGATTCATCGGATCTCTAAGGAATTATTCCCTAGGTCTTTCTTAGTTTGTTGTCTTTTTTCTTTTCTTTTTTACTCCCCTACATCACCTATCTAAGGTAGAGAACCTTCGTAATGAATGGATTTAGATATAGCCACCATATGGATGATGGTAAGCAAGAAAACACCCAGCAGACATGGCATATAAATCCCCGCATCCACCCTTGACGCAAAAGCGCTTAGCAAACCAAAATGCACCAGTGTCTGGAATCCTATATGTTTTTTCTTTTTGAAGACACTGAAAATAAACTTAAGCAACTTGCACATCACTGATGACAACATCATTACCGAGCACATTGATTGGGACACATCAACTAAGGTGGCTTTTGAACGAGACCTACCGGCTTAGGGGCGGTTGCTACTAAAATGGGTGTACCCAGAACATGGTTCCGCTCTCTAAATGGATCCACTATAGCTACTCAACCTCGATCAAATGGATTCGGATATGTCTCTACATCTGGAATATCTTTAACAAGATATGAAAATCAATATCGATCTGAAGATGGAAGTGGCGTTTCATAGCTTCAACTGATACTGCTTCTAGCCGCTATGGATCACGCCCATCATCATAAGGGCATCTCAGTATGGGGTTGGATCATAGGCCCTGGTGACGGCTCCCCTTACTAGTAAAGGGAACAAGAAAGGATGTTATTGGTGTTATCGGTACTGCTCTCGTTATCATCGGCATATATGCTTCTTTTTCTATTAGTGTGAGTCTTTCTCTATTGCTGTTGGTATCACTTTCCAGATATGCTTATGCTTTTACTGATGCTTATGGATCACTTTATGAATAGAACCAAAAAAGGGATAAGTTTGGTCTGCCTGGCCTCAGATGGTGGATCGAATGAAGACTCAACCACGTCTCCAAGTTGTGGCTAATCTTCATATTACTACTACCACTTTTTGTAAAAAATTTCATTGTTCTGCCAAAAATAACATATACGGATGATCCTCTTTTCAATAACAGAGGGGCATGATGGACTTCTGACACAAGATCAAAAGAAGAAGTAGAAAGAGCTTATAGGGCCCCCGCAACTGATATAAGTAGAAACCTCAATGTTAGGTACAGACCCGTAAAAATGAAATATCTAAGCCTTGGGCTGCAGACATATCCTAATCACAATACCACAACAAAAACGGAGAGGGAACAACACCAGACGCAACAGGAAAGGCAAAAGACTGAGGTAAACAAAGTTTATCCAAATAAGAGAGCTTGCCAACTCTACGGTCCTTTCCAATCCCCTTAAAGGCCTATCGCATGATCCTGTTTAAGACTGGAGGTAGGAGAGAAGTGAATATAAGAATTTTTTTTTGCAATCCGGAAAGAAGATTCACTGAGAGAGGGCGAAGATGAAAAAGAGCAAAACATATTCAATGACAACGAGAAAGAGTACCAAGATTGGCTAGAGGGAATTGTTCGGAGTTTGCAGTTTAAACAATAAGGAACTTAGATAAAGAATAAAGAGAAGAAAGGATTTATTTTTGCTTGCCGGATTCTTTAAAAAAAGAAAGAAGAAGAAGCCAGGTCTTCTTTTTCTGGAAAAAAGGGCTTCGAAATAAAAGGAAGATCGTGGGATCAAAGTGGACGTTCCCGATTTCCATGGCTGATTGCATCCCAAGGACTTTCTTAATTGTATAAGTAGCATGGAGAAGTGATTTGATTGGAAAGAACTATCCGAGGTATGCGAAGGTGAAATTCCTGAACACGGGTCATGCCTCAATTTGGTGGGATCAAGTCGAAGCAAGGCGTGAGTAGAAAGGCAACGGGTAGTACATGAGACAATATGCGATCGGGAAAAATTTCTACCCTCCCATTTAGACCCAAAGCCAGTTCTAAAGGTTCCACTTTGGTTTAAAGGATAGGGGGAGAGAAGCGTACAAGAAAGCCCATACTCCTACAAGTTTCCGAATTCGACCCATTGTTTATTCGCAAGGGCTTGCACGAATCCGATGAAGAATCCCTTGCTTGATAGGGCTTGAGGTTAAAAATCCAAGATGAAATCCCAATGCATCCCGGATGTGGAAAGTGGCCTATCACCTAGCTCTAAAGGCCGAGGAAAAGGTAAAGAGAAGGACCACAAGGAGGCACCGAAGGCGCCAACGTCGGGGATCGACCTCTACCATCGGGCGAGGAAAGAGGCACCTTTTCCCATTCCCTCAATATATAGCATATAGAACGCTTGACTAATATAATAAAAAGGTTAAGGCTCTGGACAATGAGTAGGATATAGCCTTGACTTGAGCATTGTATAATTGCTTAAGGCTCCTTCGGACCACAGCAACAAACTACTATTATATAAGGCAATGCTTGGACGCAAGCTACCACTGCCTATCAACGAGAACTAGGCTTGATTAGCAAGCTACCAGCGCCTATCATTGCCACAACCATTACTTTCATTTTTTCCTTTTATGCAATTATGAACTCTACAAAACTTTCTTGATTCCAACGCAACTTATCCTTTTGGAGCTGACGTAACAAACTATGAGAGCCTCCCGACGAAGCCAACATAAATCCTATCCGAATAAAAAATAAAAGGTAGTTTTATTAGGGTGGTATACCAGCCGCCTATTCTGCAACTTCCAGTTCCAATCGAAGTATATAGATCCGTAAATATATTTGTATGTATAGCCACTTCGGTCGTGCTCGTCGTTTCTCGAAAGTACCTTTTTTCTGGGAACATGGTCAACTAGAAAGAAAAATTATCAGTATAACAGAACTGTCATTTAGATTATAATCATCTTCGACATGCAGATTCATTATCCCTTCAATGATCTCTTTATTAGTAGGCGATTCCATCACATATCGTTTTCATTAGGATAGTTCAAAAGTAATAACTTCGCTAAAGTCTCGATAAATTAATAAAATTTTCATTTATCAATAAAATAATAACCTCATTGAAGTAATAATTTTCTCCGGTCATGAGGTTATTCATTTATACAGGTTTTACTATAGTGTGAGATGCACTTGAAAGTGATGTCAGAAGCATAAAACAAGTGCTACCTGGTTGAAAGAGATTTTGAAATTTTTAAAAAGTGTTAAATTATGATAATGAAAAGTTGATTATCAGCCCAACTGCTTAATATGGAAATGGATCGTATGTGGCATATTTTTGAGTTTTGTTTTTTGAAAATTTTGAAGGTAAAGTCTTATCGAAATACACTGAATAAAAATTTGTTCGGTCCGAATCTCATGAAATAGATTAATTGAGAAACCGAATCGAATGACTTCTTATAGTACGGTACTAAATAAAACTAAATCATTCTGAATAATACACATGTCAAACTGTGCTTATTTCCTTACCCCAATCACCAAATGAATTTACACTCATCGAGTGCAGCTTTGGTGTGCATGTTAAATTTTGCACTAGGTTTGATATGTGCAAGGTACAAGGAAGGGAAAGCTAGTGTAAAATTTAACCCGCATACCACTGGACAGTACATTATAGAATCACTCTACACTCACCCATATTAGATCTTTTTGGGACATATATATAGAAAATACTAACAAAAAATACTCAAAATACTCACATTTCTTCTATCTCTCCACGGTTTCACCTTTCTCAAACAATAATTAACTCAAACAATTGTTTACGCCTAGAAAATTTTATTGAAAAACTGAAATTTACCGATCCGAAACTCGTTGGGCCAAAAACTCCTGGGCGGGCTTGCTGAGAAATAGAACCGAATGAGAGCCAAGCTGAATGATTTATTATGGTACGATACGGGTTTTGACATAATACCAAACCGATCTCACCCTTAGAAAATTTGTTAAAGATGACTCATGTTTCATAGTTAAGACATTTTGGTCACTGAATAATGACAAATATTGATTTGGTCATCTTACTCATCTATGTTTTACCATGTCATGCATATTTGTCACTTTGTCTGTTTTGGATATTAGAAAACAATCAAAACACATATGTGATACCCACGTGCTTTACTTAAATGAATATTTTTGTCATTGCCAAACTAATAAACTAACTTATATGCACTTAACAAATAACGAGATATGTTTTCTTTAACGTCCAAAACGGACGGAGTGATCAATCTGAATATCTAAAGGTTTAGATTACTGGGAATATTGGCATCTACTTAGAAGAATGGATGAGAGTCAAGAAGGTTGTTCATCCATTCCCACTATAATGTAGCAGCAGTACCACAAAATCTTGGAGCCATCACTCTAGTTACTCCACTCAAAAGACTTCAAAGCTTCAACAAGTATGAACAAAGTGATAGATATTGCTTAATGATGTGGCCTGAGCAAAGAAAGAAGTAATTGTTGAAGAAGAAAAGTAAACCAAACAACTGTAGACTAAAACTGTATCTTTATTCATTGATAGATGACCTTAAATACGTGCATTACAATCAATATCCATATAAATCAGGAATTGTTAGAATATCTACTTCTACTCTAATTAGGACAAGACACACACCAGGATACCAGGAATATACTCCTTAAACACTCCCTCTTGTGTCGAGCTCTTAATATATGATGTTACCTCACTACACTACGAGAAAACGCAACTTAGACAACAAAACAGTGAAGATTTCATCGTCTTAAACATTTTTCCGTCGTTTAAGTCATACTTAGACGACGAAAATGAGGATTTGTCGTCCAAGTGAGAGACCAGACGACACATCGACACGTCGTTTCGTCCTTCACTTGGACGATGAAAATTACACACAGTCCGTCGTTTAAGTAGTCACTTAGATGACAAATCTTCATTTTTGTCGTCTAAGTAAACACAATTATATATTGTGCCAGATTCTTTTTCTCTTCGCACGCTCGGGCCATCTGATTCTCATTCTCATTCTCTCTCAATCAGACTCTCCTCACACGTATAACCAGTACTATCTATCTCCGGCTCTGAGCAGCGATTTTCCATATATCAGTGAAGGCTAGGTACGTACATAGTTAATTTTCGACAATCTAACATTTATGTATATAATTAATTGTACGTTTGATTGATTGCATTATTACTATGTCTAATATTTATAATTAAGCTAGGTAATTGATTGATATATACACATTTGTTAATTAATTAGTATGCATGGATGTTAGAAAATTTGATTAATATTTAGTTAAGATGTAAATGCATGTTAGATATATTAAAGTAATTGATGTATAATATATTCACTATTAATTAATAAAGGTAATTAATAAATATTTTAATTAATTATACATTAATAAGGTAGTTGAAAATATGTATATATAATAGTTTAATAACTACTTGAAAATATGTATATATAATTGTTGATTAATATGATAATTATTAAATTTCGTAGAAGTATGGACAAGAGTTGGATAAAGTTGCGGAATAGAACTGATGTCCAGTATATGGATGGAATCAGAGAATTTTTGAATTTTGCGATGGAACATGGTCAGGGAAAGAAGCGGTTCAGGTGTCCATGCAAAAAATATCTTAACTATTAGTATGTGGAGGTTAAGGTTATGATGCAACACCTGTACGAAAATGGTATGATGTGGAGTTACACAACGTGGAGCAAGCATGCTGAAGTAGTAGACTTCAACTCAGCAGACTTCAGCTTAGGGTACAATTACCATGGTGTCTCATCCAGCGGTAGTGGTGCCAGCCCCACTGCTTAGAACCCAACCATGGATTTGGTCCCTGATGCATTTTCGGGATTTAGTCATGGTGGACACCAACACCAAGAGGGAGGTTACAATACCACTTATGGGCATGATGACACATTCCCTACTGCTAGTTTGGCCACTGGCACTATTGAGATGGATAAGTACAACATGATGCTACTTGAAGCCCAGACCCTGGTGTACCCTAGATGTCGAGAGAATTTGTTGCAATATGTGATGAAGCAAATGCAGATAAAAGTGAAAAATAAAATGTCAGTCAATGCTTTTGACGAAATTCAGGACCAAATATATAAGTTGCTTCCTGATGATCACAATCTTCAGAAATCCCATTATAGAGTTAGAAAGATCTTGAGCAGCCTCGGCCTAAAGTACACGATAATTGACGCCTACCCAAATAATTGTGTGGTATTTTACAAAGAGTATTACATTTGGAATATTGTCCCGTATGTGGCCAGTGCAGATATATGGATGACGGGATTATGAGGAGTTCGAAAAAGAAAATTCATGTGAAGGTTCTTCGATATTTTCCATTGATTCTCAGATTGTAGTGTCTGTATGTCTCTATACATAGCAGAGGAGATGTGATGGTATGCAGAAAAGCAAATAGATGACGATGTGCTGAGACACGCCACGGATGGGGAGGCTTTCAAACATTTCGACAGAAAATTTGGAGAGTTTGCAAGAGAGGTTCAAAATGTTAGACTCAGACTTTTTATAGACGGATTCAATCCTTGATGTGGTAATAGTTCTGCCGTCAGCACTTGACCAGTTATTCTGATGTCGTACAACCTGCCTCTGTGGATGTGCAAGAACAATAAATTTAATTTCCTTACTCTGATAATTCCAGGTCCTAAATCTCTGGGAAAGTGCTTAGATGTCTACCTCAGACCTTTGATCGACAAGCTGAAACTGTTGTGGAAAAATAGAGTCCCAACTTATGACAAATTCACTGACACGATGTTCATGATGAGGGCGGCCGTAATGTGGACGATCAATGATTTTCCAGCGTATAGGATGTGGCAGCCTACAATGGATGTCTTATAAGTTTGGATGACGTGAACTCTAGTTGGCACACGGGGAAGGTGTGTTACCTGGGTCACCATAGATGGCTTCCTCATGATCACGCGTGGCGACAGGATGAGCCTTATTTCGATAGGATGGTAGAGAATAATCTTAAACCCCGTCGTTGGTCTGGCAAAGAGATTTTAAAGAGGTTGAGTAGCTTCGATCTTGGTATGTTGACAAATAACAAGGATGTAAAGAAACTCAATCCAATACATCCACAAGATCTCAGTTATTGGCATCACAAGAGTATATTCTTTGAACTCCTTTACTGGTCAAAGTTGAAGCTGAGGAACAACTTGGATGTGATGCACATAGAAAAGAATGTGTGCGACAACGTGGTGGGAATAATTCTCGGCATTAAGTTCAAAACTAAAGATATTCCTAAAATACGCAAAGATCTGGAATCTAGGAATCTATGTTGTCGTTTGTGGTTGAGAAGGGATAGAAGATGACTGTATAACAAGATGCCAGATGCACCTTACACAGTGAAGCTGGCACTTAGAGAATCTGTATTCCACTAGTTTAAGAGTGTTCGTTATCCGGCTACGTATGCAGCTACTATAATTGGAGCAGTGGACGAGGTGCAACACAAGTTTGTTGGTCTAAAGACACATGACTATTACGTTATGCTGCAACGTCTGATTCCAGTGGTAATTTGGTCATATTTTCCTCGTGATGTCATAAAACCAATAGTGACATTGTGCAGATGGTGGCAGAGGTTATGCGCCAGAGGGTTAAAGAAGTCAGATGTGGTGGAACTGCAACAAAAAATTATGCACATCATTTGTAAACTAGAGAGGATTTTCCCCCTGCTTTCTTTGACATCATGATTCACTTAATGATCTACCTACCCGAGTAGGTGCTCATTTCTGGTCTAGTCTAGTGCACTTGGATGTATCATCAAGAAAGCTACATACAACTAATTAATTATACAGGTTTTCCGATCCATTATTTGTTTCACTTGAGATTACTAGCTATATGTACCTATTCTACAATTAATTAATTGAACGTTTGATTTTGTAGACAACTTGGACAATATAAAGGATTTGTGAAAAATAGGTCGGCCCCGGATGGCTCCATAGCAAAGACATACCTAATGCATGAGTGTGTTACTTACATCAACATGTACCTCAAGGATCCACCACCTTCCACTGCCTCCGATCCCAGTGGCCGCATTAATCTTTCTGTCATCACAAATGTTGTACGACCGTTTAGTGGAGTATTAAAGGAATCGTTAACACAAGAAGAACTTATTGAAGTGCATTGGGTAGTTTTGCGAGACTGTGATGAAGTCGAGCCTTACATGAAGGCCTACAGGGAGAACCTTTAGGCGTTAAATCCGGACAAGAGTTCGCGTGGTTTGAAAAAGTGGTTAAGAAGAAGTTCCCCAATTATTTCTTCCAATGGATACGTATGTTTACTTATTTAATTATATACATGTTTGTAGAAATTAAACCCTTTAATTATATACATATATATATTCTTCCCATTTTCACAGATGATTGATCTATAAAAATCTGATAACCACGGGGGGGGGGGGGGGGGGGGGGGGGGTGGGTGGGTGGTCCTGGCCAAAGCACTTCCTAGTAGGGAAGCCGATTAGATACTATATTTATCCTGGATGTTTGTGAACGGTGTAAATTTTCATTCATTGACCCGAAATGAAGGAAGAAGAACACAAAACAGTGGGGTTACAGTTGGGGAAGACGATGATATATATTATAGGGCTCTTGTTTATGTCGTTCAACAATGTTACAGAAATGATGTCGACGTTTTCCTATTCAAGTGCAAATGGTTCAAGCATACAAAGGAACACCTAAGCCTTTTATCAGTCGATACAAACTCAAGATGGTATGAAGATGAACCTTTCGCTCTTGCCACCTTAGTTAGGCAGGTGTTCTATCTTGATGATCTGAAAGTTGGTGAAAGGTGGAAAATAGTGAACCATATCTCTCATCGAGGAATATGGAATACCACGACAGCTGAAGGGACGCCAACGACTGAAGATGCTGAACCGAAAAGAGACATTACTGCATATCAAGAGCCTAATATTTCTGTCATCCGCTCCGACATAATGGAAATGATTCAAGCTGGTGAATGCTTACCCATGCATGATGGCTCTACAGATCTAACTCAAGATGAAGAAGAGAATGATGGCAGTGAAGAAGAGGCGCATGATGATGATGAGGACTCAGGCTATTCATCGGACGATGTTGAGTATGATGATGAGGAGGAGCAATCAGATAACAGTGGTGAGGAGGATGATGACGATTATGACGAGGAGTACAATATAACGACGAGGGATATTAATTGTTAAGTAATTATTGTTATTAATTTTTTTCGAGGTAATGATGCATGATTAATTATATTATGAAGAAGAGTACAATTATTCTGAACTTTTTTTGAACGAGGAGTACAATAATTAATTAATTATAATTCTGAAATTTTTTGCATAATTAACTTCAAATTAATTAAAGAGGTTGCTTCGACCCGTAAAACGTGAAGATCTTAGACGACGGAATCCGGACAACCAAGTGTCACATTTTTCCTAAACCCTAAAACTTAGACGACGGAATGACTTTTTGTAGTCTAAGGTAAATACAATTATATAAACCTAGACGCTAAACCCTAAACCCTTTACCTTAGACGACGAAAACGTGTCATTTTGTCATCTAAGTAAACCTTTTACCTTAGCCGACAAAATAACACATTTTCGTAGTCCAAGTAATCACTTAGACGACAAATATGTGAACATTCGTCGTCTAAGTCATGTTATCGTAATTTCACATCCAAGAGAACGACCATGTAGACCATGTTCCAATGCATATTCTTTTCATCGAGAGCATAGAGTGAACAATTCATGGAGTGTGAGTGTCGACGGTTCCAAAATAGGAGTTACTAATTTTCGTGTAACCACGTTTCCGTTTTGTTAAAATTTCGGTTTTACGGTTGACTGTGTTGATGAAACCCTTAATGAACTTACTATTTACTGAAAATTATTTTACTTATATATTGTCTTATTGTGAAAATATCCAACGGTTGTTTTGTCCAAATTCAATTTCGTTAATATTGATGTGCAGTGAGCCTATACTTAATAACACTTAAGTTATACACATTAGTAGATACTTAACAAGTTTGAAGACCTAAATTAATTCATCGTCTTAAATTCCAATTTTTATATATACGATTCTTTAATCGATATTTTACGATAAAAACAATCAAAAGACAGATCAAAAACTTCCTTACGAATTATTTTTAAATATTATTTTAGAGAAATTGTACTTAGACGACGAAAGAGGAGGCCGTTCCGTCGTCCAGGTGAGAACTTAGACGCCGTAAACGGCCTACTCCATCGTCTAAGTCAAAATTTTGAGCGGTCCAAATTCCACCTTTATTTATTTTAGGAACCGCCCAAAATTTGGATTTAGACGACAGAGGAGACCGTTTCCGTCTTCCAGGTGATCACTTGGACGACGGAACGGCCTCCTCCGTCATCTAAGTCAAAATTTTGAGCGGTCCAAATTTCACCGCCATTTATTTTGGGAACCGCCCAAAATGACTTGGACGACGGAAACGGCCTCCTCCGTCGTCTAAGTCCAAATTTTGGGCGGTCAACTTTCACCCACCAATTAATTGTGAAAGAAAGCCGAGATTCATTTAGATGACGGAAATAGAGGGTGCATCGTCTAAGTGGCCACCTGGACGACGAAAACAGAAGATACATCGTCTAACTTAAACCCACCTCACCTAGACGATGAAATCAGGCACTTCGTCGTCTAGGTGAAACTGTATATATTGCAGTTCCCAGCACACTCTCTCTCTCTCTCTCTCTCTCTCTCTCTCTCTCTCTCTCTCTCTCTCTCTCTCTCTCTCTCTCTCTCTCTCTCTCTCTCTCTCTCTCTCTCTCTCTCTCTCTCTCTCTCCACCACCTCCTTCCGGCGTCTCCAACCGGCCTCCACCTTCTCCATGCACGCACACGGGTACGGGCCTCCTCCCTCCCTTCAACTCCTCCCATTGCTTCTGGCGCCTCCCACTGGCACCACCACCGGCCCCCTCCCACCACCGCTTCCACCGCCGTCACCACCACGGTACAATTCGAAAATTTAAAATTTTACGTACGTACATATAATTTTGTTTTAATATGTATTTAGGTATAATAATGTGTATTTACGTATAATAGGGTGTATAGTAATGCGTATAATTTTTTTAATAATGTGTATTTAGGTAAATATTATAAATTGGTAAAAAATGGTAAATATTGTAAAAATAATAAATTGGTAAAATATAAAAAGGTAAATGTTAAAAATGATAAAAATGAAATATGGTAATTCAATATTAAAAAAGGTAACTTGTTAAAAAAGGTAAAAATTACAAATAGTAAATGTTAAAAAGTGGTAAATATTAAAAATAGAAAATATTAAAAATGGTAAATATTAAAAATGATAAATTTTGTGATAAATATGAAAAATAGTAAATATTGTAAAATAGTTATAATGGTAAAATATGATTGAATTTTACAATTCCTAGGATAAAATGGTCCCATGGGGTAAGCAAAAGGCACAGACAGAGGTTGAAGATACCCAGTTCCGACACTTAGTAGACCAAGTGGGTTGGCTACGCTTGGAGGACACCGTGGCGGGTCCTCTGAACCCTTCAGTTAGTCCATCGGCTGCGACGACTGGGAAAATTCATAATGCCTCAGTTATACATAGCAATGACGATGACATCCCTTCCGCCCGATCATCGATGTCAAAAGGTACCCAGGAGTCGGCCTCCGAGTCTATTCTCTACATAGCACGGAGCAAGGTCAGGAGGGCCCCGCCAGACCTTCAACCAAAAAGGACCCGAGCACTCGGAAATGGCGGAAAATCTGAGAAGTTGTTCAAGGCGACGGGGCAACAAATCCAGTTGTCGTACGATGATTTCACCGATGGCCCTCCTACCTTGCAGTTAGTTAGTCTCTCATCGCACAGCATCGGGGTAATTATTCGCAATAATATCTGTATGGTTGGGCCTAGTTGGAAAGAGTTGCTGGACTTGGAGAAGGGGACGGTGTTTAAAGAACTATAGGTAATTCAATTTTAAATTCATTTTTTAATAACCAATAAAAATCATAATTTCATAATATATACGATTTTAATTTTTTATTCTTTTTTTGTAGGTACGATATACGGTGGATAGCACACCGGAGATGCTTAGGTACATCAACACCACCACCAACGCTATCTACCATGATTGGAAGTATAGGCATCACAAGTATTACCTCCAATTCGGCTGCTCGCCTACCCCTGTAGAGCTGCATGGGGATATCAAAGATGAGTGGGAGTGGTTGGTCAACAATTTCGAAGAATAATCGTATCGGGTTCGTCTTTTTTATATTTAAATTGACAAAATTGAATAATTTATTTTTTAGTCATTTATTAGTTTTTTTATGATTTATGTTGTCAAACAGATAAAATCAGACACAAACAAGGCCAATCGAGAGAAGAAGGACAAGCATCATACCTCCAGCTCCAAGCAAATGATATAAATCTCCAAGGAGCACAGAGATAAGGGCTCCAAACACCCTTATCTAGATGACAGTGTCCCCGCTTACGTGACGTCTGGGCTCGACAATGAAGCGAATCAAAGCGACGTAAATGTCGTATATATTTTCTCTCAATTAACGTAATTAATATTTATTATTTATTATACTCCCGTACATATTTATAATTATTTAATTTTCATTATTATTTTCAGGCGATGGTGGTAGAATTAGCACAGGAAGAATTGGCCAACACACAGCTTGCACACTCGGATATGCCGCCGAAAGACCTGCCTCCTCTATCGAGGGAGAGCCTAATTGCAATCGCTGATGCGATATACAGCCGTTGAGCTGGCAATGAGGTTAGGGGGTTGGGACGCAAGGTGCAACGAGATTTATCTGACTCATTTACGGCACGCTCGACGAGGAAGAGTGGTCATGATGCGGTCGTCCAAGCAGCCCTTAAGGAGGCTTGACTCGCACTGGCGGAAATGTTATCCATGTGTCAGAGGCTTGATGAGCAACAAGTGCAGATAGCCAATCTCCTCGCCCTCATGCAAGACAGGATTCCACAAGATTGTTGTCCTGCTCCGACCCCACACCCCAACGATGACGACATGGCCGGAGGCGGGGGACTCGGCGGCACGTCTACTCCTACCATATTTACTTAGTTTGTACGTAGTTTTTAATATTTTGTTTTTTCTGAACGATATCGATGTACGTACAATTTTTAATTATTTTAATTAATATTTAAATGAAATTTATTATTTTAATTAAATTAATAATATTTTACTTTAAATTCAAATTTTAAGGAAAAATAATAAGAAATAAATAAATTTACTTAGACTACAAAATTATATATGATTTTGTAGTCTAAGTGATGACTTAGACTACGAAATAGTATATTTCGTAGTCTAAGTCAATTCTTAGACTAGGAAATAATTTTGTAGTCTAAGTCATCACTTAGACTATGAAAAAAGTTCGTGGTCTAAGAAATGACTTAGACTAAGAAACAATTTCGTGGTCTAAGTTGTACTTGGACGACACAAATATTATTTGCGTCATCTAATTGTTCAGTTGGATGACAAACCAAATGTGTCGTCTAAGCCGTCACTTGTACGATGGAATGATATATTTTCGTCATTTAAGTAGTTAGACTACGGTACTTGAACGGCGGACATTAGACGATTGAGATTCCCTCGTCTAAGTACTTAGACGATGAAAACTCGAACCTAGACGATGAAATAGTTTCGTCGTCGAAATATTTGTTTTCCTATAGTGCTAAAACCTTACCAACTAATTGATTTCGTATTTCTTGTGTCATTGGTGGGCAAAGTGTCGATTGGGTCCTTGGTCGTCATGAGATCTTCTTTCAACGTCTTGAGAGGTCGAGGGAGGCGTGAACCAGAGACAGGATTAAGTCTCTCTTATTTCTAAGGAGAAGTGATTGGCTTCAGGGGAAAAATTGGAATGTCAAAAGTATGTTCTTTAAGTTTTGGGTTTTTTAGAGATAAAATTAGATTAATTGATTTTTTTTTGGAAAAACATGGGTTATAAGTTGGGTCTTTTTTATCATGGTAATATGTGTTGGGATTTTTTGGAAACCAAATATGTTTTTGGACTTTGAAATCATTTGCCCTATCTGATTCCTACAACCATGCTCTCTGGTGGTCAGTGAATTAATGGTCAATCGTAGTCAATTTTTGTTAAATTTGCACCTAATAGATGATATTTAAAAAAAATTGCTCGAAAATCAGTTTTTATGGGGAATTGAACCCATGTTTTAAAGGTAAGTCGTGGTCAGTTTTCGTTAAAAGTGCACCAAACAGATGATATTTCAACAAACAAAAAAATTCGTCCGGAAATCAATTTTTATGGGAAATTGAACCCATTTTTTAAAATTTAATTCGCCAAAAAAATCGAAGCTCTGACCTCTCAACTTATGAGAGTAACATCAGGGTGGCCATCCACTGCACTACCAGTAGCTGGTCATTCAATAAATAATATTAAATTATCTTTCAATTATTTTTTATCTACCTATCGTTAGATGTAGATCTAATAATAGTTGATCGCAGTCAACCACACATATCACTCACCATAGGACTCCTGTTTCTTACAGTACAAAGAGAGAATAATAATTTCCGTCGCAATTTGGGCTGGTAAACTAGAGTAAATTAACTATAAATCAATCGTCAGCTTCCAAATTTATCTACGTATCCTTCTGAAGGGTAGGAGAAGGTCGCAGCTTGATGGTAGATGAATCACTACAGGGAGGCATGTAAGAAGGAGGTTTGCGCATGCTCGTCTCCGGTGCGCCCCCATCCTTCACTATCATCACAAAGCTCATACCCCAACTGAGATGTCGATCTAAATGACAGTGCCATAACCAAACACCTGCAAGAGTCATATATCTACTCTAAGTCCCTTGCATATCATACTTACTATCTAACACAGGATAGTAATGCTAAGAAAAAGTTTGCAAAAAAGGAGCGGAGCATACCAGGATTACTTGCTTTGAATCTGATTGCAGTCCATCCTCTCGTAGTGACTGAAACAGTAGTCATCTTTGGAGGATCAATTAAATTGTAACTTTCGGGGCCAGTCACATTGTCAAAATTTCCATAACCGGATCCAACTACATAAAAGCTATAGCCATGCAAGTGCATCGGATGATTCTCTGCTGCATCGAGTGTATTAGTACCTTGAAGAACTATTTCCACCTCTTCATTGTAGTCCAACACCTTTACTTTGGTTGCCTTGACAGTTATCAGGTAACTACCTGTAGTAATATTGTCGCCAGTGAAGTCATAAAAATATGGTGGATAATCTGGGAAGTCCGTCGTATAAAACCCACTCATGTTCCTGCACAGAAATATGCCGTATATGAACTTATTTTGAATGTCATTTCTAACAAAAGTTCCAAGGAACATGTAAAAGATTTGACGAGGGAAATACTTGTAGTAGGCAAGTAGCACATCTGTTGTTGGATTAACCCAGCTTAAATTGCTTAAACCCGCAAGAAGACCGGGTGTAATATCATTAATGGAGCCTTCAGGTACTGCAGCATCATTCATCTCAATCGTTATGTACATTCTGGTGGTTATATTCGTCGGCACATTTACAGGGTGGTCTTCGCTTGCTAAGCTCCTGAGTTGGCCTGTAAACTCCATTGCAGGTACTAAATCTTCATAACCAGGGAGGCTACTTGGAAAGATTGGGTATGCTGGAGGAGTGTAATTGCCTTTATACTCCATAATTGCTGTCACATTCGTTTTGTCGAAGCTTTGAACATCTGACCTAACACTAGAAAGTTGCCGAGCAGCCAAGTAGTACTCGCCAAGAGACTGGTTTGCTGTGACCAAAATATCCATGGTTTGTCCGGGGGAAATCATGATAACATCAGTTAGAATTGGCTTAACATATGATCCATCCATACCGACAACAGTGAGGTTATGTTCACCAATAGCAAAGTAGAGTTCTGCATTCATCAGTGCATTAACCAGGCGAAGAAGATAGGTCTTGCCATATTCCACTTGCCAGCGATATGTACTGTCTGCAAGAACATATATAATTCAATGCCACTTTCTATTACATCAATAATTTCTCGGACAGAACTATCGATTCCTATAAATGAAGCCAGAACCATAGATCTCTTCTTATATATGAAAATCTATATGTATACATTAAAGAGTAGAGGGAATTATATGTGGTAACAAAGGGCTAGCTAAGAAATCACCACCTTTTGAGCATAGGCCAAAGTCTCCTGGTTGTCCATTGATGGTGTAACAATCGGAGCGGGGAGTATCATCCCCTTCTGCGACATCCTCAGTAACCACCGCATTTAGATTGTCAATATAATACCAAGAACCTGCAAATTAAGAGGAAGGCTACGGTGAGTTAACACATATCATGCATTAACTTGTAAATTTATTCAAAAAGTTGTAAAATGAGTATTTTTCTTATAATTTTAGTTCAAAAGTATTAATCACTTGATCAAAAATATTTTACAACTTTTGGGACAAAATTACTAGTTAAACTACTAATTTTATAACGTTGAGAACTAATTTAAAAATTAATGCATGCCATATGTTAAAACATACTATAATTTCCCGTAAATTAATATACGAAAATATTTTTATTCTTTCACATATATATATATAATAATGATACAGATCGAAGGAGATATAAGAAACAAAAACAGATGTAACTCGTGTAATGATATTCCAGCAAATCAATTTAATTTGAGGTTTAATGTGATTCTGTAAACAAGAACTAATTAATGTGGCAAAAGTATTGGAAATGGATTAGATTATGGTTTCGAAACATCTATTAGTGTGGTACAGAACAGTACAATACTGCCGCTTTGACTAATCACTAATGAAAAAATGTTTTCAACAGGACAAATTAAAATGAGACTGAATGTAAATAATGCATGCACACACCAAATACAACGATTTCTTCTCCATCCGGTTCGGGAAATGGAAAACCTGTCTCAGGCAATGGCATGACAACGATAGCACCATGAACACTAGCTCTGGTCCAATCACTATGTGCATGCCACCAGAGTGTCCCTTCTTCATCAGAAAAGACAACCTCGTAAGTGAAATTTGTTCCCGGTTCAATTGGACACTGCGTGACGTACTCGGGACCATCTGACCAAGGATTGCTTGGCTGATGAACACCATGCCTATACACACCTTGCCACACTCAGTGTTCAGCTGTGCAATATTGATATAACCTACAGAACATTGCAATTAGTTACGTACCAGTGAATAGTAAGGCCATAGTCTCCTTGATTTTGGACATTGACATAGACCGTATCACCTTTTTGTACACGAATGACTGGTCCTGGAAAACTGTCATTGACTACCAGCATGCTCTTAGTCATACATAACCTTGTAAAGTTGGCCTCCTTCAGCTGCATCGATCAGTTGGAAATCACACGCGCGCACGTCGCACGGACACAAACTTGTCAACTAAAACAGAAGAAAAATTTTCTTTTGTTTTGGAGTTGATATTTCATACAAATGCAAATTAAATCTCCATATTTTCCACTATCGAAAACAAAGAACCAATATTTACTACAAAGTCATGCAAGTGGACCGCGCCTTCAACAACGCAAAGGAGCACACCACAGTGAAGTACAGAACTCAGAAGCCCTGGGATCGAGAGCATACCCATATTAATTTCTTTCGAGTCTTCAGCAATGCCAAAACCAAGTAGCTAGCTAACAGCTCTGGCTGTGCTATATATCAATATAGTTGTAATATTTCACAGCAATAAGACTGGTTCTTTTATATATGTGCAAAAGTGCAGAGTTTCAAACTTTCATTTATCAGACGATTCTTTCCCTATTTAAATAAAAATTGAACTCGTGTTCCCGATCCACGTTTCTTTGCTGGAAATAGTTGTATGTAGAATTAAAAAATAGGAGTAGAATAAAGAAACCATGAATAAATCCAAGCAAATCTTTCTTAAATTCAAGCGATCTCCCGGAGGATCGTAGCCTGAACAGATGAACCTGCATTTTTTTTTTATATTATCGGTTCTCGATGCGTGTCTCGAAAGGAAGAAAGATGTAGACCACCAGCATATAATATGTATTCTTGGTTAGGGACTGGAATTGAACTAACTTTCAAGGGCCTCCATCGATCTTCAAATATAGCTACAAATAATCCAGCCGGAATGTGTGGCGGGGTATTCAAAGGCTTTAGTGCTGGACGAAAGGGCGAAAGGAGAAGATCTGTTAGGTTGATTTTGTTGACCTTACCGAATACATACTGCAATATCTCGTAACTAACTCTCAAACGTACAGTGCCACATTGTTTTTTTTAAAAGAAGTCGATTATATTTCATGAAAATGTGACAATACAAATACAAAGACTCTTCAACAAAAAGCTTAGCACAAAGTTTAGAGTAATAAATCAAGATAACACGAATTATAATCATCAATCTGGTTGCACCACCCTTAACTAGTTATGTACCCCCTTTACTTGACCAGTAAGTCTCACAGTCAGGCAGACTTATACCATAAAAAAAAGATACCAAAAGAAATATTTACATCTGTATATAATTATATATACAAAAATTTGAAAAGTGAGAACTAAAATACTGTATATAAGAAAAACATAACCAAGGAAAAGTATTAAAAGAAAAACAAAAGGAAATGACTATAAACTGAATAATTGGTCAAAAAAAGGAGATTGTTTTTTTTTCGAATAAAGAATATTTCATTAAAACCCTCTCTGTTGAATAGTACATACACAGTTGACAAACAACCCTGACTCTAACTCAAGAGAAGAATAACTAATAAAGCAGCAAATCTTACTCTTTAAATCTATGAAGCACGTCAAATCCCGACTTATAATCCTCACTCGTGAATTCCGAGAAACATATAGAAAAGAGTTTCCATACCTTCAAGCACTCAATTGTGGTAGGTATATCCACTCTAACGAAAACTCGTAATTCCAATGCGACAAAAATAAGTCGATTACTGTAACTCCAACATGTTCGTAGATTCACTGAACCGCCTGGATCCTATATGTAAAATCCTCCTAGGTCCCAAATTTTGACCTTAGAGGCTTGTCTTGGCGACCATAAAAACAAGCCCAATCTTGAAGGCCCAAGAGTGGTCCAAACCAGAGAGAAAGTGCCCACAAACCTATAAGTCTCGGCCCACCAACCATAAGCCCAAAAAGCTCCTCATGTCTGTCGGCCCAAACTCCTACCAAGGTCTTGCCCTGGAACTGCTGCCTCTAGCAGACCAACACCGCCTGAGTTTTTGACTCGAGAATCGACCCCCTGCGAACACCTTCCTCGCCGTACGGAATCAAACGCCGCCAAAAACTTCCAACCCGACTCACCACCGCATCTGATGGAAAATCACGTCGCTAGTAGCACCGCGGATTGCCCCCATCACTGAAGAGCAGCTCATCCAGGAAGCTCACCTCCTCTCAATGGTGCTTCAATCTTATGTGTGAAGGACAGACTCCCCGAACACCAGAAAGACCCGCCGCCGCCGCCTCCCACCGTAGTGCTCGTCAACATTGAGAGGAACCACCCGAGGTCCAGAAATCTAAGAAACATCGGGACCAAGCCGAAGCTGTGACGTCTACTCAAGACGTCCTAGAAGGAGCGACGAGGAAGCTTCTCATCGGATAGAGATCGTCGTTGGGTTGCCTAAGATGCGCTGCCAATGAGCGAAATAGGGTTTCGACTTTCCGAAAATACTTTCATGAGAGATGTACCACTTGTTTTAATTACCTTTTTTTAAAAAAAAATAAAAAGGGGGAGATTGTTGACAAAAGAAAGAAAGAGAAAAGGATACAAAACTGAATAACTGGGAAAAGTATGAAAATAAAAACAAAAGAAAATTATTATAAATTGAATAACTAGTCCCAAAAAAAGATACAAAAACTGAATAACCGGTCTAAAGAAAATGAAAAAAAAGAAGAAGATGATGATACACACAAGAGAAGAAGTAAAGTATATGTAGCCTAGGAATCGAATCTGATTTGAAAAGTGCATGACCAACACTTTACCACTCTACTAAATTACATGCAATCAACCATACAAAAGAACATATAATAATTTCAAGTTCAGTGGGCCAGGGCCCACCCTCGCCCTCAAGTGGCTTTGCCCTGCTTCCCCTAAGTTTGGCTCTCTGAAGTCTAGTCCCACTGCACCAAGTCAAGAATAGAGTCCCCAACCTAGCTTTCTTCCATTTGGTCCAATAAAAGAGATTTACATTGTGCAAGCCCAGCCTTTGAGTTGAACTTCATTACACCACGGACATCACGAACCGAATCTCGGCTCTTAAACCTACGTCTCATAGCTAGTCAAGAGACAGGAAGGTCCAAGACCGACTATGTCTCATCTGATTCCACCTCGACGGTATCTATGCCCACCTTTAGATTGATGACAACATTTCCCTGTGAATTTAAGAAAATGCACAACGCAAAATCAATTTGAACAACATGGACAGGATTGTCATTCAATATCCATGCCGCAATCTAATTCTCCTCCACTTGTTCCACACGGTTTCCTGCTCCGTTATCATCATTACCACCCCAGCTTGACCGAGACCCCAGATAGCCTCCTCCACTCTAACTCCCCTGAAGAAAAAAAAAGAGATTTTTGACAAAAGAAAGAAAGAGAAAAGGATACAAAACTGAATAACTGGGAAAAGTATGAAAAGAAAAACAAAAGGAAAATTATTATAAACTGAATACCTAGTCCAAAAAAAGGATACAAAACTTAATAACTGGTCTAAAGAAAATGAAAAAAAAGAAGAAGATGATGATACACACAAGAGGAGAAGTAAAGTATGTGTAGCCTAGGAATCGAATCTGATTTGAAAAGTGCATGACCAACACTTTACCACTCTACTAAATTACATGCAATCAACCATACAAAAGAACATATAATATTTTCAAGTTCAGCGAGGCAGGGGCCACCTTCACCCTCAAGTGGTTCTGCCCTGCTTCCCCTTAGTTTGGCTATCTGAAGTCTGGCCCCACTGCACCAAGTCAGGGACAAAGTCCCCAACCTAGCTTTCTTCCATCCAGTCCCATAAAAGAGACTTACGTCGTTCAAGCCCTGCCTTTGTGTTGAACTTCATTGCACCACAGACATCATGAACCCAATCTCGGCTCTTCAACCTACATCTCACAGCTGGTCAAGAGATAGGAAGGTCCAATACCGACTGTCTCTCATCTGATTCATCCTCGATGGTATCTATGCCCACCTTTATATCGACAGCAACATGTCCCAGTGCCTTTCGTAACATGCACAACCTTCAATCTTTCTACTAAATCAATCTGAACAACTTGTCCAGGGTTGTCATTCAATATCCATGCTGCAATCTAACTCTCCTCCACTTGTTTCACATAATTTCCTATTCCACCACCATCACTAGCCATTACCACCTCGGCTTCACCGAGACCCCAGAAAGCCTCCTCCACTCTGACTTCCTCTTCCGCCTTTATCTTCTTCTTTTTTTTTTCAAATTTCCCACTCAATGGGACAACCATCCAATGTATGGCCAAAATTTTCACAGCCCATGCAGTAGCCTTTGAACGTGATATACTCAATGTCACAAGTAATCCAAGAAGTTGGACCAAAATGCAAACTAACATGCAACTCTAGTATACCTAGTATGCAAAATTGGAAAGCATGAATGAACTTGTTGTATTCTCTTCATTTAGTAACTTCTTGTTGTAATGACATTAAGTTTTGGAAAAATTGCTAAAGAGATCACTCATGTTTGACAGTTAAGACGGATTGGTCACTCATGTTTAACAAATATCGGATTTGTCACTCATGTTTAACATTTTCATTCAAAATGGTCACTTTGTCCGTTTTGGATGTTAAAAATTACTTATGTAAACACACGTGCTTTAAATATAGTCATAATAGATAATATCTATGATTACAGGGATCAGCAATCCACACGATCGTTGATAAGTTGCTTTATGTTCATCATTTCTCGATACAGATGATGGAATGGAAAATTTATGATATATCAAATGCCATTTCAAGGAACTGTCATGACGCATACAAAATTACTTGTCATGGCGCAATCATCTATCTCACAACAGACACACAATTCTTCGAAATGCAAGGAGAATTTTCAGACTTCCCATTGCATTCCTTTGGCATAGTCGAATTTCAAATGCTGCAAAGTATTGCTGCACAACAAATCTCATTCGTAGGAATTGTACTGCCAGACAAATAACTTCAATTTTTAATATTTGTATAACTTTTTTTGTTTTAATTTTTAACAATGATAACTGTTAAAATCTTAGATGTATACGGATACATAAAGAAATTACAACTTCCTCACGAAGAATCATTAAATGACGGGACCGATTAAACCATAATGTGTAGAATTACGATTAAAAATCTTAGGTATAAATTAATTACATTGACAGAGGGATAAGTGATTCTTACTTCAATTTAATATATTTCTATGGTCCATAAATAGAGGGCAGACCATGAAAATAATACTTTTCGGTGAACTTGCGCAATCAATCGATGTAATGGATATGTAGAACATGCCGACACTCGTTCTTGCTATTTTTATTAGCTTGAGAATAGTTGACACTCCAGGTACAATTCAATTTCAGAGTTAAACTAGATTCTTTATATTAATTACATATTTTCTCTACTTTAGTTCACATTTTATTGCAAAATAATAGAGTGCCGAGACCATCACCAAGATGTACACAGTAATTTCGAAAAATGTTACATATTATCTATTATACAGTCGTACATCTTTCAAACATCATTTACAATACAATTACAAACTGATGACAATGTTATCTCTTATGACCTTCTACAATATCACAAACGAATCCAAAAATATGAATCGATAACACAGTATATCTCTGACAACATTTTTCACCTTAGTCGCCGACTTTTTTGTTAAACCGCGCTTTAGCACGGCAATCCTGCCTCGTATGAGAGGACTCCAAACAGTTACCATACGCCAAATTGTTATAATTAAATTGCACCAAATGTAAATCTCCTAAACTTCAGCCCAACAAGAATATAGACATGAGATTTGACACATAAAAGTGATAAAACCTTATTATTCCTTCTGACTAACAACAATTCAATAGTCGAAAAAGAAATAATACATCGAGTAAACCTTGTCTGGACAACATGATTCTCTCCATCAACACAATTTGCTTTCAACCATACTTGTGTCATTACAGTGCGCCATATACTTATAACAATTTTACATCTTTTTCATCTCTTTTTTTCTTCGATTTAAACATCATTTTCAGTTAGATAAATATCTACCCTTTTGAAAAGAAAAAAAATTAGAAATTTACGTATAGATTGAGGAGAAATGGAGAATGCAAAAAATGGAGTTCACCAAATCATAAACCCTCCAGTTTCCAGTAAACTTTTAAGTGTGAGCAATCAAGTATACCTTTAACTCTATTTAGAGCTGCTTGCCAATGTTGTAGCAGTGGATGAGACAAATCGTATACTTGCTCTACCTTGTTGTCATCCTTTCTTTTGCAAGGCAAACTCCTTGGAAAGATTTTCCATTTTGATTCAAATGCACATGCTACATAGAAAAGATCATTATTAACAAGTGTTGATAGCATCAACTGAGAAATGAATAGGTATCAATGATCAAATAGAAGATATGAAATCATGCTTCTGATCTGTACTTCTGTGAAAGTGAGTATCATACAAGGATCCACAATCAAGGAACTGGAACATCCAATATGTCAAGATAAGGGTAACGGAAGTAAAGTTTATACATGTAGCTTAGAACATCAGATGTTCTCATTTTCAGAGTAGTTCCTCAAAAAAGTTAAGGATGAATAAACTTGCTCTTTTCTGTTGAACCTATGGAACTTAGCTTTAAGCTACTCCATCACAGGCCAATATAGAAAGATAAGAGCCAATGACTATGTAAAGCTTAGATTTTAAGCCACTCCATCACAGGCCAATTTAGAAAGATAAGAGCCAATGACTATGTAAAGCTTAGATTTTAAGCCACTCCATCACAAGCCATTATACAAAGATAAGAGGGGTATATAGCAATTGCATGAAAAATATAGTATATTCGTTATCACAGAATCCAAAACAGTGTTATCCTAAAAGCTATTGTAAAGTTATCAAGAATAAGAACACAGGAACAGACTCATAAGTCAAACAATGTAGTCCAGATGTATCTAATGGAAGATGTTTTTAATAGATAGTAAGAAACTTTTTGGAGCAAAAAAAGTCATGAAACTAATCTCCTGAATGGCACCACTTGAATGGCAAACATTATGAAAGTTGAAACCTTGTATGGCTAACAACAAGTTAAAAACTAGTACAACTCTGATGCAACTGTCCTGAACAGCCAGAACTTTATCAAAAGAAATCATACTAGAGCTTATCCCACCATACAAAGGTTGGCCAAAAATTTGAATGCTCATTGCTATTACTCATGTATTTTGAAAAACTCCTACAAGTTCTAGAAACAGCTAAGAATCGCAACTATCTCACCAAAAGATTCAAATAATATTACCTTCACTGTGGTCCTTGAAACCATGCATGTATTAGGCATGCACAAGTCCATGGTCTTCCAGAACAGGATGATTTTGCACCACCTTTCAGTTCACCATTATGTTGTCTCAGACTGCAAAAGCATTTTGAAAGTACAGTATGAACGGCCTCGCTAAACACTTAACATGATTTCCAGAATCCACCCGAGTGACAGTCTATAAAGAATGCAGATCTGAACAGCACAAAAATATGGACCTTAAACAAAAATCGGGAAAATACATAATCAAAAGTGCACCTCAAGTGAATAAATGAAAATGCTATAACAATGCTGCAGGAAAAAACTGCATGCTACAAGAGGCAATACAGAAACTACATAGAAAAATCTGCCTAATAGAGTAACAAACGTCAGGATCAATCATAACAGCGTCGCTGCTCCCCCAGACAAGGTAATGCCGAGAATCACACAGTATTGTGAGATTTATCAAACTGGAAAGCAATTGAACTTTTTCTAAGAAAAAAGTTGAAAATAATAAAAAGAGAATGACATTCCCTAAACCCTGTTTCACCTTGTCATTATTTCTCATTAGCTGAGAATCATAAGGGTGGGAAAAAGAAACAATATTGAGCACTAACCGAATTCTAACATATTGCCAAAGAATGTTATCCATGTAAACATCTAATAACCCTGTTTGGGTCCAAAATAAACATAACATTTATTTTAATATTTTTGAGTCTCGGAGATAAAATGGGTCGACCACACACAGCCTGATTGAAGCTACAAATCGGGAAAAAATATATCTATGCGATTCCTAGATAATCTATGGGAATCCAGAGGTAAGATGTTATTCCTAATTGATAATGTTACCTTGTCAAGCGAAGGAAATCAGAGTGCCAACCTCTATAAATAGAAGAATAAAAGAATATTTGTGGATCTCTACACACATATATACAATTTGCGCACCAAAAAATCTTATTCCGCTGCGAGTAAACAACCAGGGAACAACGAGCTCAGGATCTAGGTCACCCGACAGAGCGTGGAAATTCGAAGATTCACTCCAGCTACGACGACGGAAATCGGAGGAGTCAAGACCACCCGACAGAGCGTGGAGATTCTAAAGATCTACGAAGTCGCCCTATCATGTGTTCTCAACACTATGTCCTTAGGATTGCACTACTTTATACTTGCTCGAGGGTGTAAAGTATCGATTCTTTATGGCTCGGCAGAGAGACACGAAACTTATGTCTTGCGTACTATCAAGACAAGTAGGACTCAACGAGCGAGGTTAGTTTTCTCCTCGCTCCAATTGCTTGACAAGAAGCAAAGACTACACGGCGCAAAACACAACGACATTCTGCCCTCGGCAGTGGCACGCCTCGCACACAACACATCTACAACCACGGATCCAAAAGAGACAGTTTGCGACATCTCCAATCACAGCAACCTGATTGGAGAAAAATCGAAGCCAAACAAACCCAGAATAAACAAGACCCGGATAGCAAGATGTGCTAAATCTATCAAATAGCTCATGAAAAAAGATAACTTTACAAGATCCTGATAGCAATCTGTTCCGCAACTTATCAAATAGCTAATGAAACGGATGAATTTGAAAGACCCATGTAGAAAATTCGGTCCCAAATTCACCATTAGCATATGAACAGAGTTAATTTGAAATACCCACATAGAAAATTATTGCATAAATTGATCGAACATGTAAATGCAAAGAATGAATTTGACTGGCAAGAGAAATCAGTGGTGACTCCAACGTAAGTCTTGATGGGGGCTATTGGTGGAAAGGATGAGATACACAAACAACGACTTTGGTTTTGATTTTGATTTTGATTTTGATTTTGATTTTGGTTCTCGTTCTGCAGTATTGTTTTTTACGGTGAATTCTTTGATGCTGCTTCTGATATGATCTTGGATAATGATTATGTTGATGATGATATTGTTCGCGTCAATCCAACGTCGATTTTTCCCTAAGATAGATATTAAAAGCTGTAATTAAAACAAATCAAATTCCGAAATTTTGCACTAGAATGATAGGGTGCGCCAACCCTAATTGTAGTGCAACTCGTGAATCCCATTAACAAGCTAATGTTATGGACCACATCTTCAAAAAATCAATTTAAGGGCAAATTTCAGTTTAGTATCCTGTGGTTTGAGTTGTTCTTCATGTCAGTACTTGAGGTTTTAAATTTTTCAGCTTATTACTTGAGGTTTGGATTTTTCTTCATGTTATTACCTGAAGTTTTTAATTTGTCAGTTTACTACATGAGGTTTCATTTTCTCATCACTTTTTATCTTTTCATTAAAAAATATGTAAAGAGGGAGAGTATTTTGGTCAACTTATTTATAATTAATAAAAAACAAATTTTATAAAAAAATTATTTCTACCAAAATAAGTTTTATTAATTTTTTTAAATAGTCGGTTAGCGAAATATACCATGCTTACCGTTGACTGTATAGTTAGTGCCGTATGGATATCAAGACATCTGGGTTGGCGACATAATTTGTGAGAACTTATAAGGCTGACTCACTTGGCTGACCTATACTTTTAAAAAAGAAAATTTAATTTTTTTTCTTAACAACCACTGAGCCACCATTTGTATTTAACTACAAAATTTTTGTGAGTATGGTTAAGTTCTTTATTATAATTAACAAGCTTATCAAATCGCTGTGAGCATGATTTTAATTTAGAAAATTAGTATCATTTATTTAGTTAATAATAACAATTTTACATTTTTTTTTCTATAAAAAAATTGAGGGTTGGCCAAGCGAGTCAACCTTATGAGTTCCTTCTAATTATGCCACTTACTAATGTGTCTTGATATCCATATGGCGCTATACAGTCAAGGGTAAACATGACATATTTAGCCAACCGACTATTTTATATAGAAAATTAATCTAACTTATTTTGCCAGAAATAACTTTAGAAACTTAAAAAATTTCTTTTACTGATTATAAATAAATTGATCAAAATACCCTCCCTCTTTACATAAAATTTTAATAGAAATATAAAAATTGATGAGAAAATAAAACCTCAGGTAGTAAACTGAAATTTTTTAAACCTCAAGTAACATGAAGAAAAATCAAATCGTTAAGTAGTAACATAAAAAACAACTCAAACTAAAGGATGTTAAACTGAAATTTGCCCTCAATTTAATATCTTAAATTTACCACCCTCAATTTAATATCATTTAAGATGAATCCCATATCAAAATCCACCACCATATATCATATATTAAACCAATAAAAATATATTTCTTATATAACATTCATGGTCCTTACTGTACACATAACGTGTTTTCCTATTCATAAGCAATGTTCACTGTGCTGGGCATGCGAACCGGGCGAAGATCTCCGCTCTCTCTTACTTTAGGCTCTCTCTCCGAGTACGCTTTGGATAAGAATCATAGCTCAGCTTTTTTGATAGCCCTCTCTCCTGAATATCTACTACTATCTCGCAATCGAATCGATCTATTACTAGATTTCTGATTCTTTTGTACTGATTGTTCGTCCTACCATCGTTTTGGATTAGAACCAATCAGATAGTTTCGATTAGATACATTGTTCTTCCTACCATCGTTCTGGATCAGGACCGATCGGATCTATTTTTGATTAGATAGTCTCCAGTGTCTTGCTTATCGCGGTTTGTAGCCTCTATTACTCTCTTTTTTGATCAAGAGTGTTTTGCTTTGAAATTTGGGTATGAAGAGTGTGCTGGGAATGATGAGACATATGGGTACAAAAGGGATGTTGTACCAGAGACCCTTAGATCGAAAGGGTTTTACTTTGAAGACTAGGTATGAACAGAATAAGAAGAGCCATTATCATAAAGGGATTATATTTTGTTAGATGATCGAATAGAATATCGTACTGAGAATAAGAAGAAAGATATATCGTTCTTGGTACAGAGGGATTGGTTTTAGACCCTATTTTCTAAAGTTTTAATACTTTGGTTAGATGATTGAGGTTTAGATGTGTGGTAAAGGAAAATAGGGTACTTAACATAGATTTTCTTCATTTCAATCAATTTCATTTGTGGTGTCTTTGAATGCAAGTTTTTGTCTTCGATTGAGCGTCCATTTTGCACGGCCAAGTGGGTTATTATCCACCTTTATTGGGTTTTCGGTTTTGGTTTTCACCATACCTCTCTCTTTCTCTCTGTCTCTCTCTCTTTAGAACCAAAGAAAGGAAGAAAGGGAATCCAGCTTCTCCTTATAAAAGGTATATGCTAAAGTTCTTGGCTTCAAACAAAGACGACTTGGGTTTTTTTCTTCTTTTACTTTGATTTCCATTGTTTTGGGACTTTTTCTATGCTTGGTTATGAAAAGAATCTGACTCTCATTGTTTTGCTTGCTCTAATGTTGATTAGTTAGAAGCTTGGGTAGTTGGTCTTTGAAGATAGTATGTGGGTTTTATTTTGAATTTATTATATGTTTTTTTTCACTTAGTCAAGACTATGTATCTGCATTGGTTCTGTAATTTACTAGTGTTTGTATATGCCCAGAACTTACTTTTAAGCTGGAGACTGATATTGATCTTTGCGGATCAAACATCAGAGGGATCATTTGGGTATCCTTCATAAATTTTTGTTTCTTCTTTTTGTCCTTTATTGATCCAGACTGTGTTCATGAACTATAATTTCATATTGTTTTGTTCGACATTGAGAGTACTATAGTCTTTAAGCTTTAGCGCATGATAAGAATGCTGTGGACTTAGCTATGAATTTGGATGGGCTGTTGTCATTTTCAGTGAAGTTGTAGGCAGGAGACCTACCTTATGAGTACCATTTTAATATCGAATAGAGTCCATGAAGTCTGGTTATAATTATAGTCTTTGTCAAATAGCCAGATTTGTTTGATTTATTTATTTGATGTATAAGTCATTTCTGTCTCTTTGTGTTGTTGGATTGAAAAAGGCTTTTTCTTCATGAATTTTTATCGAATCATGATTCTTTTAATCTTAGTGTATTGCATGTATTTGATGCAACTTTAAACAACTAATACTACGTTGGTCTTTGAGATTTCATTTGTGCGTGCATAAAGTTTATGTCTATGTTCTTTTGAAGCAGTATACGTTATAAATAATAATTTGTGTCATTTGTAGGTTCTCATAATTGCCTTTCTTCTGAATTTGCCAACGAGGAAGAGGTCACAAAGTGTTCTTTGAATGTTTTTATTTAATTGGTGAGAAAGCTGAAGCCTTGAAAATGTCTAGAGCTAGGTTGTATATTATGGATAATGTGGACTTTGAACGAATGTGCTAATAAGGTATTTTATCTGCAACTTTCAGGACATAAACGAAGATTAATCTCCTTATTTTGTTATTTCTTAACTTTTGGTAAGATCACTAATCTTTGTTCCTTTAATTTGTTTAGGAATTTGATGGTTCATGTATTCAGCAACAATGAATATGTAGGCAAATTTTATATTTCCTAATTTGGCAATATAACATTTGGTTTTTGTAATTGCAAAGTCTATTGCTTTGATTGTTTTGATATTTTAATATTTTCCTGCTTTGATCATGGGTGAATTTCTCTCTGATTTAAGATATTCTTCATTAAAGTCATGATTTATTATATTTCAATTGATTCAAATTTGGTACTTTTTTGCACATAGGCTGAAAATTGATTTTTTTTTTTGTGATATTTGGGGTTTGATTTCCTGAACACAAAGATGGTGAGCTAGATATGGAGCGTGTTTGGTTTTTTTAACTTTGACATTGACTTTTCTATCATTGTGATGAGAAAGTGATGTATGCATGAGTATTGTGAGGCCCTCTGATTCCACAATAATTTTGAGATTTCAAGGGTTTCGATTGTCAGGGTTCTATTGGATTAGAAGTGCCCATTACATTGTGTGTATTTCACTCTTCCTGAGTGTTCAATTTAATTGGTTTATTTTTTATAATTTTGAGAGAATGGGTTCATAGGTTTGAATCTTGCCCTTCCATTTCTTGCTGAAGATTAGGTATTGAACGAACTATCATATATATATATATATATATATATATATATCTCGGTTTAAATTACGATTTAGTTTTAGTTTTAGTTTTGGTTTAGTTTCGCTTTTTTTGTTCTTTTATTGGTTTTGAATGAAGAAGTTTATGGTTTTACAGACCTCATGTTGATTGAGCTAAGGTCTATTTTTTGAATTTTTGTCATTGAATTTGAAATGAGCTGCAAGTATGATGATGATATTTCTTTGTTTACTAACTGGTCTAAGATTGCTATCACTGTGATGAGAGATTGATGTGTGCATGAGTGTGGTAGGGACTTCTGATTCCACAAGAATTTTGAGATTTCAATGGTTTTTATTGTTCGAATTCCTAGCCTATTGGATCTAGAGATCTGAAGTACGCATCACAGTCTGTGTTTCACTCTTCCTCAGTGTGTAATTTGATGTATTTTATTGTTGTAATTTTTAGAAAATTGATTAGATCCTGGACTTGCATTTTTTTCTCGATAATACTTATTCATAGTCATGTGGAAATGTTGCTTCCAACATCTGATAGCATTTTGCATGTGCATTCCTTTGATATGATTGTTTAATACTGAACAAGCATGGAATTAGTTTGTTTGATCAGTTCATTTTTGTAAATTTGAAATTGTATAATTACATTTAGTTCGTTTTATTTATACAGATTTTATGCGAAAAGTTGTTGCATGTGTGCTTCTGTTGTTGTCTTTGTACGTGGTCGTTGTCAAACATTGTTGCGATCACTCATCACAAATTTCCAGGTATGTGTATTTTTATGTCCATCAATAATAATGAGCCACAACTTTATTTGCAGGCAGTAGTTGATAAGTATGTATGTCTTTTTAGTCATCAAATTAGAACATTCATGCATGGTCCACACAAAAGTGAAGGTGCAAGCAATTGAAATAATGGAACATCAGTTTAAGATTTTAATTTGTTAATTAATGGGTTCCATGTTATCTCAAAAATTAAAAATTACACTTTCATAATAGTAAGAGTTCTGTTTCACAACAGTACATTTTTGTTTTGTTTTTGTCTCAAACATGTTAATTATCACTGCTGTGTTGTTTGATTTCATATTCTGTATAAGGACAAATTGTTGTGTGGTCTATACAATTTATGCATTGATGTGTGCATTGTTTGGAATTACATATGAATGATTATTGAAGTGTTGGTTGTTATGTTTGTTTTCATTTTTCCAGTTATGAGGTCAACAAAAGATCGAAATAAGAGGAAGCGATTCTTTGAAAACACAAATTTTTTTGAAGGGGACCTGGCAGCCCAAGAGACAATAGCAGAGTTACAGTATTTGAAAGGTGAAGGTTCAGGCGGATCTAATCCAGTGTAGAGATTAAGCAAGAGGAATTCTGTTTTCTGAGAATGTCAAAATGTTGACCATGTTCAGGAGGCTCGATCAAGTAATCTTACTATATGGTGTATTGGCAGGAAAATTTCCTTTGCATTTCATAGTTTTGTATACAATATAATTTTATCAATTGTTGCTTATACACTTGGAATTTCTACTGATAGTATTCCTAGATTAGGATCAATTTTGTTTTATTAATATCATGTTCAGTGATGCACATGGTTTCTATCATTCAATTGTTTTTATTTTTCTTGCTTTCCAGGGAGTCAAGGGATGTTGGAAGAGGACTGCAGTGAAGATGAAGACATGGATCAAGATATATCAGGTATGAATATATATAGTAGCTTATTCTGCAGTATAATCATTCCAGTATTCCCTTGCAATGTGTGTGGCTCTTGACTAGCTATATGATCGCTAGAACTTAATATAGTTGCTTCGTTACAAATGAATTTAGAGCTATAAATTGTAAGGAATGCCTGCTGGGATATCTTTTAATACGTAGTCAATTTCTGATATGTTGTTGGTATGATGAGGGTTTTTTGGTAAAGGATGTAAGTTAGTTTAGCATGTATTTCCAGTTTTTTTGTTCATTTTGTCTGTAGAATTTTTATTTTTTTTCATCTATAATTTTTGGTCCAATATTGATGAATGCTATGCACGAGTTGATGGAGAGAATTGATGCGACAGGTATTATGAGATTTTCAGGGTTCAAATCTCCATAATTCCTATGGGATCAGTTGTCCCATCAATTGTAATGTATCAAAATTTTCTAAGCGTGTAACCATTTTCTCCCATGAGTATTGACTGCTAGGATTCAATTAGTTTAGCATGTATTTCTAGTTTTGAGTTCTTTTTTTCTATAGAAAACGTGTTTTGCATCTATAATTCTTGGTACAATATTGATGAATGCTATGATGTGAGAGTTGATACATATGCACAAGTTGGTGGGGACAATTGATTCCACGGGTATTATGAGATTTTTAGGGTTCGAATCTCCATAGTTCCCGTGGGATCAGTTGTCCCCATCAATTGTAATGTATCGGAATCTTTCTGAGCATGTGACCATTTTTCACCATAATTATTGATTGCTAGGATTCAATTATATGTATTATCGCTTCTCGAATTTGAGAGTTAAGTTGGTGTGATGAGCTGACAATTTTCTCCATCGAATGTAGGTCTTGAAGGAACTATTTTTGGGCAGACATCATATCAGAGAAGCCATGCAGGTGAGGGGCACTATTTTAAATTATGAATCATCAATCAGTTATTCATTTATCATATTTTCATTATTAGTTATCAAAAATCTAACACATATTTGATAATTGTAATTGTATGTGTGGTTGTCAATTACAACGATTCTGGAGATGACGCTTACACATGTAGTCATTGCACTGCTTTATTCTGATCAGGCGAAGCCTTGAAAAAAAGTGAAAAATCAATTGATATATACTCATTGTTATGAAAAATTCAACTCCAGCTTTTCTTGATGAATTGTTAAATCCAGATTATAGTAGAAAAAGTATATTATTTCGTGATAATATTAGAATTTATAATTCCATGTTTGCTATTACTTCTATGAGGGCTAAAATTGAGGATAACATAAACAATGGAGGAGCTCCTTATGTCTTTAAAATATGCAGACAAGTTCATCATTTGATGGGTTCTGTTTTACCTTCGGAAGGAGGATGTCCTAAGTACGCTGAGTTATATGTATACAATACTCAAAACGAGATTGAAAACCGAATAACAGCTATTGATCCAAATAAAACAAATAACAAGATTGATTTTGATATTGTTAAAGGATTAGTGGAATTGTTAGATCCGTGTAATGAATTAACCAAAAGTGTATCGATCTGTGAGAGATGATTTTGAGAATCAATCATTGCCCAATTTTGATGTGACTATATTTGATCGTGAAAAGACTGACAACAAACAATATGAACTACCTTCTGCTTCTGAAATTGGTGGATTAATTGTAGGTGACAAGGTGAATTTAATTCTAATAGAGATATAATTATTCGATCAAACGAATGGCTGCTTAAAAGAATATCTAAAATTCATCCAAAGTTAATGTCATTGCAGTATCCACTTCTTTTTTCATATGGAGATGATGGATTTAAAATTAATATGAATTAAAACCAATTGCAAACAAAAGTGGCAATCAAGATAGAAAATTAACGATGAACAAATTTGTATGTTATCAAATTCATGATAGAGTAAACCAATCGAGTACTTTGTTAAAATATAGAAGATTATTTCAACAATATTTAGTCGATTCGTAAGCAACTGTTGAAGAAAATCGTTTAGATTATATAAGACATCATCAACCAGAACTGAGATGTGAAACATGGAATAATATATCAACATTTGTTTTGGATGGAATTGTCCAAGGTTCTGATGTCGAAAAATTTTCTTCATGGTTCTCACACGAGCAGCCCAAAAGATATGATAAATAATTATCAAAATGCAATGGCAATTTGTAGAGAATACGGTAATCCCAATTTGTTGATTACTTTCACATGCAATGTGAATTGGCCAGAAATTTTGAGATATTTTGAAGAAAACCAGGCTACAAACCAGAAAAACGTCCTGATATTGTTTGTCGAATCTTTAAAATAAAAGTAGATGACATGATTACTTGTATTAATGATGGTGAACCCTTTGGAGAAGTCCATGCTCATGTATGTACAATTGAATTTCAAAAGCGAGAGTTGTCACATGCTCATTTGTTATTTTGGCTTAAAAATAAAAACAAATGTTGTACAGCAAACGAAGTAGATTCCATATTTAGCAGAATTGTCGGATAAAAATATTAATCCAGAGTTGTTTGATATAGTCAGTCAGTTTATGATTCACGGCCCTTGCGGTCAAATTAATCCATATTTTCCGTGTATGCGAGACAAAATATGCACAAAACATTTTCTAAAATCATTTATTCCTCACACAATTTTTCAAGCAATCAAATCTCCTCAATATAGACACCGTGATGATAACTCACGTTTTGTAATTAAAAAAGAAGTTCATGTTGGTAATAATTATGTTGTTCCATACAATGCTAATATAAAGCTCATATAAATGTTGAATTGAATCATGTTCTCAATCTATGTTGATAAAATATTTATTCAAGTACATAAATATAGGACCCGATAGAGCACGTGTATTGGTTCGTGATAATATAAATGATCAAATCAAAAATTATCTCAACTATCAATATTTAACTCCTCATGAGTCTGTCTGGCGTTTATTTGAATTGTTCATTCATTCTAGATATCTCGCAGTTCAATATTTGAAGATTCATTTACCAAACGAACAAAATGTTTTTTTCATCAGGCTAATTCTTTTGAAAATGTCTTACAAAGTCCGAGTATAGAAACTACAATGCTGACTGCTTGGTTTACTGCTAACAAGACTTATAAGAAAACAAAGAAATTAACATATACTCAATTTCCTACAAAATTTGTGTGGAATGCTAATAAAAAATTATGGACCCGAAAGAAAAAATATACCATTCTCGGTAGAATTGCACATGTGCCACCAAATGCGGATGAATTGTACTATCTTAGAATGCTCTTGAATATTCAAAAAGGATGTATCAATTTTAAGGCAATAAGAACGGTAAATGGAACAGTATACTCTACTTATCAAGATGCATGTCGAGCTTTAAGATTACTAGGTGATGATATAGAATGGCTCAAAGCATTGTTGGAATCTACTTTTACTGCCACTTCTCCTCAAATTCGTTATTTATTTGTTACGATTATTCTATTTTGTAATATCTCGGATCCTCAAGTTTTGTTTGATGCATATTGGATTAAGATGTCCGATGACATATCACACAGAATGAAATTAAATTTTAATATGCTAAATCTTACCATACCCGATGACGAATTAAAGAATGTTGTTCTACATGAACTTGAAAAATTGTTTTAACATATCGTCCAGTAGTTTAAAAGACCATAAATTGCCAATGCCAAATACACAACAAATACATCAACTCGACAATAGGCTTATCAGAGAAACATTAGATTTTGATTGTGAAATATTAAAACAAGAACATTCAGAGTTGATCACCAAACTAAATAATAATCAAAAATATATATACGATAAGGTGATCAAAGCCGTAGAACAGAAGAACCCAAGGTTATTTTTTGTTTATGGTAGCGGAGGTACATGCAAAACTTTTTTATGGAATACAATAATTTCAAGATTGAGATCTAAAGGCAAAATTGTTTTAGCCGTTGCTTCGTCAGGCATTGCTTCATTATTACTTCCGATAGGCAGAACAGCTCATTCACGTTTAAATAAAGCCGATTATAGACAAAGATTCAAATTGTAATATAAATAAACAAACTCATCTTTCTGATTTAATTGAAAAGACTGAATTATTAGTTTGTGATGAAGCTCCTATGTGCAATAAATGGTGTATTGAATTGGTGGACAGAACACTGCATGTTATTTTGTCAAACAAAGAAGAGCCATTTGGAGGAAAGAAAATTTTATTCGGTGGAGATTTTAGACAAACATTGCCGGTAATACAAGGTGGTAGTAAAGAATAAATCATTCAAGCATCATTTAATAATTCATATTTGTGGCCTAACATTACAGTATTTCATCTAATTGAAAATATAAGGTTGACGACGATTGGTTTGACTCCTCTTGAAAAAATTGAAATTAAAGATTTTACTGAATGGATGTTATAAATAGGTGAAGGTCGATTAGAATCTAAATTGCCCATGGATGATCCTGATGTGAGTTGGATTGACATACAGAAAGATTTGCTGACCAATGCCATAGTTGAACCCATAAAATCGATTTTTGATGCAACGTATCCCAACTTTGATACCAAATACAATGATACAAATTATTTGAGAAAACGTGCTATTGTAACCCCCAAAAATGTGATTGTTCATGAAATCAATAATTATGCAATTAAATTAGTAACTGGAGATAATAAATCATATTTTAGTTCAGATTTTATTTCATATAATTCAGGTAACAGCGATAATATTAATCTTTTGTATCCCATGAAATTTTGAATAAGCTTGAGTTTAGCGGTTCGCCTACATATGAACTTAAATTGAAAATTGGTATGCCTATTATGTTATTAAAAAATATAGATCAAATATGTTGTTTGTGTAATGACACAAGGTTAATTATGACAAAATTGTTCGAAAGATTAATATAAGCAAAAATACTTACTAGGAGTAACGTTGGAGAAAAAGTACATATTTCAAGAATAGTACTATATGCAACTGAAACTAAATGGCCTTTTACATTTAAAATACGTCAGTTTCCTGTTAGACCCTGTTATGTAATGACAATCAATAAGAGCCAAGGTCAATCATTAAATCAAGTCAGAATATATTTGTCGGAACCGATTTTCACCCACGGACAATTATATGTAGCAATGTCGAGGGTGACGTCAAAAAAAGGTCTTAAGATAGTGATAAAAAATGATGATGATGTGCCTAATAACTATACGAAAAATATTGTCCACAGAGATATATTACAGAATATATGACACAATATATAGCACACAAGATAATACATAAAAAAATATATATTTTAGCTATATATCAATAAAAATACAAAGAATTTTTAATTTGATAATTCATTGTTTGGGCTACGACTTGAGATAGCCAGTCAAGGCTTCATTGACATGAGCCACAACCTTATCAGGGCTCATTTCCTATATAAGATAGGGCGCATGCTTTGATCAGGTTGCGATCGAAGTACACGAATATTAATTTTGGATCACGATCGGAAGTACATGATTCCAAGCCTCTTGATCAAAAAGAAGAGATCATGGTGAGAAAGGTGAGTAGTTGATTTATGGAGTTAGGTTTTTAGTTCTACAACTGTGATCAATTTTGGGTTCAATATTGTAGGGGATTTCTGGGTTGGTTTTGATCTATGATTGATAGGAGAAATTGGGTGCATGCAGATGAAAAATTGTGGGGTTGATCTGGAAAGAACCAGAAGCAAACGAACTACAGTTTTTGTCACAAAAATCATTTCCGTCATCTGAGTCCCATCGGAAAAATTTGCATGTTAGAGTTCACGGTTGTACTTGGTATCTTCAGGAAAGTTTCTCGGAACTGTGTCGTCTATGCCATAATCAAATTTTCTGTTGATCCAACGGTGAAATTGATCCAAATCAAGGTAAATCTGAATACTATTTGTTATAATGTCTGTTTTGGGTAAACATCAAATTCGATCGAATTTGAGTTATTTGTCATTTTTTTCTATCAATTTCCCTGAATTTGAGTTGTATGTCTTTTCTATAAAAAGTATGACATTTTACACTACATTTTGGTATATGACCAAGCGAGTAAAACATCATTAATCTGTCAATAATTCTCCCCGGTTTATGATGGCGTGGTTATTGATCATTTCTTCTATGATTCTACTATGGATAGCTTATCTATTCAAAATTCTCCACGGTTCATATTCACCTTTCAAGAGCACTTTCTTGAGTTCAGGTACCACATATCATTTCTCTTTTTCGTTTTCACTTCTTTAAGAGCAATAAAACGAATTTCTTCATTACACCCTCAAATTTGTTAGCCATAAACCCTCTTTGGAACAAGTTTTTGATGAAATTGAAGACCGACAAGACCTCCAAAGCTCTGATCACGCAGGACTTGCTTGATGGTGGTCGATGGGTCTTCTTTTGTATGCTTTAAGCTTTCAATTGAACCTCAGGTCGACCTCGGTTTATAAGTCCTCATGGCGGAGGAAAAAGATAGACTAAGAGGTTGGTTTATTCTCACATCTAGATTTTCTTTATTTTCTGTGAATGGATCACACCCTAGGTTTTATTTTTCATTTTTTTATTACTGTGTGTTTTTGATATTTCTCTTAATTGAGTTTGTTCTTTAACAAAGAGTGTACAAGTTCTTAAAAGAGAGTGTAATTTTTTTATAAAAAAATCTTAATCGAAATTGGTTTGCTCTCTTATCTGCAGGCAAGATACTTCTGTTCGGTTTGGGATTGTGTTGTAAAAGATTATGAGGAACTACTTTGATCACATCAATGGCAAATGTATGTGTTATTATATATGTTTACTTCATGGAAATTCATTTATAGTTTAGTTTCTGTATCATTTTTTATACTTCAGTTGGTCAATCTATAATAATTCCTCTATTTGTTATAGATCAAAGAGATTTGGGAGTGTCTAATTGTCTATGCAAGGAGAGACAGGAATGTCTATATTGATGGGAGGTCGGTCCTAAATCGATAGATGGCGTTTTGGCTCCATGATGGTATGACAATGTGCATAAATCTACATGCTTTCAGTGAGCAAAAAAGTGTCTATACTATGTTGTTTTTGTGCTCCATCATATTAATTTTATCATATGTTTGAATTATAGGAAATAGTTTAACTTATGATATGAATAGGTGAACTTGATCCAATTATGACACAGTTTTTATGTATGTTTATATTTTGTGTATATGTATCAGCCATTTCCTTTTCCTCTGTATGATTATGTGTTGAGTTGTGTTTTGTGATATTTTGAATAGAGTATGTGTTTAAGGCAGTAAAACCTGCTGGGATAACCTCCATCGGTGTTTGCGGAAAGGATTCAGTCTGTGTTGTGACTCAGAAGAAAGTCCCAATGAGTAATAGTTGTTTATATATTTGAGTTATAATTAAGTGTTGGGTGAATGTTTGCGGGTTGTAACTCTCCTGAAATGTATGCAGAACAAACTTTTGGACCAGAAGTGTAATCGATCTTTTCCCCATTACAAAGTTTCTAGGATTGCTGGCTACTGGCGTGACATGTTTTTGTTTTGGCTTTTAGGTCCGTGTTGGGTTTTCATTGTGTAGCTACCTTAAATTAAATTAGTATTTTTAGTTTCTGGGATTAAAAGCATTTTCACGTGCATGTTGGGTTTGTCTACGTATTGGGTTCTTCATATCTGTGGGTGAAATTCTTCTAAATACCTACGCTGCTATTCTTTGTTTCATGTAGTAAAATTAAGAGTCTTGAAGAAGTCTCTAAACCACAAGCATTTGTAGAAGGTAAACTTGATAATATATATGATGCCTGACATTCGCTTTTAAATAGTTCATTTGATATACACTACCGGAAGAATTACTATGACCGACGACTTGGTGTCGTCGGTCTGTTTCCGTTCATCGTCAGTCATAGCCTATATCCGACGACACATCGTCGGATATAGTATCGTCGGTAATACACCGTTGGTAATACTATATCCGACGATGATTTAGGGTTATCGTTGGAAAATAGAGACACTAAAGCCAACGATGGTTTATCGTCGGTCATAGTTTAAACTATAACCGACGATGTCATCGTCGGATATAGTTTTCTCCATGGTCAAAATGATTGACTGTGGAGAAAACTATAACCGACGATGTTGACACATATCGTCGGTTATAGTTAAAAATATTTATTTATTTTTTTTGCAGGTTTTGGGTTTTATCCCAAAACCTGCATTCACAAAAAATCACGCTATCTATATATTGTTCAAATTGAAAATCAACAACCATTGAAACTATAGTACGTAGTAAATAAATAAATTAATAAAAACCGAAATCGTTCAAATCTGTATACATATGCGTAGTAAATAATGAAAATAAAAATTAAACCGACAATTGTTCAAATGTAAGGGGGTCCTGGTCCAACGTCTATGTGGTCAAACAGATTGGAGAAAGTTGGTTGGTCCTGGTCTGGCTGAGGCTGCGGCTGAGGCTGAGGCTGCGGCTGAGGCTGAGGCTGCGGCTGAGGCTGAGGCTGCGGCTGAGGCTGAGGCTGAGGCTGCAGCTGAGGCTGAGGCTGAGGCTGTGGCTGTGGCTGTGGCGCACCGAAAATGGGCGGGGGAGCTATCTGGATTCCAGATGCTTGCAACTGTGCATAACAATGCTGCATCCATGTCCTCATTTGCTGCTGCTGTTCGGCCAACCGATTCTGCTCTGCAGCTTGCCCTTGCTCCATCTCCTCCATCCGACGCCGTTGAGCTTCCATCTCAATTGATTGCCTATGAAGCTGGTCGTGTAGCTCATTAGTCCTCGAAGATGATGATGATCCCGATCCGCGAGAGAATTCAGGGGTCTGCTTCAGCAGCCCTTGACCCCATTTTCCGGAACCCCTGCAGTAGAATGTGTTCTTCCCTGGAGGGATCGCAGTTGACATAATCCTGGCCCTGACGATCGGATCAGATCGATCAATCTGATCAATTGGGAGTTCCGCATCGGGGGTGTTGGGATAGAGCTCTCTCGCCACTTGAGTCAACACCTCCGGAATCGCCTCCTGAATTCTCGCCTAATTGACAAAGAACAATAAAATATTAATTAAAAAAAACAATCTAAATAAATAAGAAATAAGTTTATTTTGTTATAAGGACACTTACAGCATATTCGGGGGACTGCGGATACGCGTGCTGCATCGTATAGACAAGAGGATCCTCTTCTGGGTGGTTGGCCGCCTCCTCGATCCAACCCGAGTATGATCTGGTACCGGCATGATGATTTTTGGTGTTTTTGGCCCGGTTCCTTGTCTTGACTTCAGAAAGAGCCTGCGCGATTAATTCAACATAAAAAAACACTCATTAGCCAAATAATTTAAGGGAAGTACGATAAAACAAAAATTAAATCGATTGAAGGTTGCGTACCTTTAATTTCGGGTTGTTGAAGTGAACCACAAGCCATCGCCACTCGTACTCCCTATAACGAAAATCGCTAGGGGTACCCTCACGATCGTCCCCGTACTTTTTCCAATGCTTCTTCAGCTCGGCCTTCCACTCCTTATACCTATATATACCCATAAAATCAAGCGTTAGTAACTAACAACATTGTATGAACATAATCAAAAGAAACGAAAAAATTGAAACAAATGCCCGTCTGCAAACCTGCTCCCATGCACTTCATCCGCCCACGTGGGTCTAATGTCTTCATCCACGCGGAACCACCTCTGCAATGCATATATTTATATATATATATATCAATAATATTAAAAATTATTATTGAAAATTTTCATAATGAATATACAATTCAACTCACCGACAACGCATTATGCAGCTGATATTTGACGGCTTGCGGCACTGAATTCCAATTTTTCCACAACATTGGGACTCTATCCCGTATGAGGCTGCCCGCCATCCCCGCGTACTTTCGAGTGACCTTTCCCTCGATCACCTGCCCTCTATCCCAGGTTGGAATCATAACCTGGCCACCACCGCTAGCCTGAATGGCGTCGTCCAGTAACTTGCCGACGACGGGGCCTCTGGTTCTCTTCTGTTTGGCACCGGGCACGATCTCGCCTATCACATATATATGTAGACGATTTTTTAAACATCAACACCTAATTGAATTTAAATATTAGGGAGTAAAAAGATATCACTAATTAATATTTACCTGATTCGTCGGTACGTTGTCCCGGAATCCGCACACTCCAGAGAGGTGCCGGGAATGGTACATACGCATATGCCTGCTCCGGGGTAATGAACCCTAGCTGTCCCGGAAGAGGCATCTCGTCGGAATCTACGTGAGGTATCGTCGGGATTTCCAACGGTAAGAATAATGTAGACGGCGGGCATAGGCGCATCCTCGCCGAGGACTGAGTGGATCCACCAGCCTCCTCCGAAGAATGAGGAGCTGTCTGGTGGATGACGGGGGAAGGGTCCTCGCGATGAATGTCCGGCATTCGGACCGAGGATTGAGTCGCACTATCCGTTTCCGGCGTGCGACTGACCTGATGAACCCTCCTCGCGCCTGAGGATCGAGCCGGCTCGAGCTGCTGCTGCTGAGGTTGTCCCTCGCCCATTAGCCGACGGTGTCGAGAGGTCTGCGGAAGACTGTAAGTGTTGGGGACGCTGGTGGATCCTGATGCAGACCGAGTTCCGGTGCCATCAGGATCCCCAGCTCCCGAGCCCTCATCCCCACGTCCCGATCTCCCTCTCCCTCTGGACCTCCCCCTCGAAGTACTCGACCCGGCCCCTCGGGAAGGTCCGCAATTAAACCAATTCATCGTTGCTATAAAATTATTAAAATTAAAAATAATTCCTAATTCATCCAAAAAATCGAGCACATGCATATTCCAATATATATCAATAATCCAATATATATTCCAATATATAAATATTCCACAAAAATCAACAATAATTCCATAAAATCCAATACATATATAATCCAATAATTTAACTATATATATATCAATAATTTCAATAATCCAAATTCAACAATAATTCCAAATCCAATTAACAAAAAACTTAATCAAATTTAACCTAAAATTCCAAATCCAAATTCCAATATATATATATATATATAAATAATCCGACCCCAAATCCAAATTTAACCTAAAATTCCAATATATTCCAATATATATCAATACATGCATAAAATTCCAAAAAATCGAAATTTAACCTAAAATAACATACATATTATTTATTGGAATTCAACCTAAATTTAACCTAAAATAACATACATTTAACCGAAATTTAACCTAAATTTAACCTAAAATTCAAAATTATTCTAATATATATCAATATATGCATAAAATTAACAAATTCCACAACTATATCAATACATGCATCCACATTATCGATCAACACATTCCACAACGTCAAATCTAACCTAAATTACAAAAATTCGAAAATTTGAATTTAGGGATTTCAAACCTGATTTTTAACAAATTGACGAGGGATTTGGCTTCAGGATCGATGGAATAGTACTTGACCTTCGATTGCTTGCTTCCAACACGAAGGATGCGGAGAAAATCGATCGGAGGCGACTGTAAAGGTTTGGGGCAGTTTCGTTTCTGCCCAAAACACTTCCCAGATCCGGATATAAACCGAAACTATATCCGACGAGATAAGTAATATCGTCGGATATAGTTGAACCGAAACTATATCCGACGAAATTTCATATGCATATCGTCGGATATAGTTTCGGTTCAACTATATCCGACGAGATTTCATATGCATATCGTCGGATATAGTTCTTCTATTTATTTTTCATTTATGCCGGTAAACTAATTAAATATGTAGTGTATTAATAGATATATTTATTAATAGGTAATACGAAATTATTAATAGTTAATACCAAATTATTAAATTATTATTTAATAATACGATATAATTATTAATCGATCGGTTGTGTATTTTTTTTCGATCGATCTCTCGAGCTCTCTCATTTATGATGGGGCCGGATATAGCAATTTCATCGATCGACACAATGGGCAGTCGATAATCTGAATAAAATTCATTTTACATTGCACGTTCTAAGTCAAAATAACATACATATATATACACTAATTAAGGCGCATAATCAGAATCATCGCTTGAGTCTGACTCTGTTTTCGAGTTAATTTCAGGTAAGATGTGTATGTCCTCGTCACTTGAGTCTTCATTGTCTTCATTTTGATTAACATCAAGAAGATTCGGTTGAGGAATTCGTACCACACTGCCCTGTCTCACATTATTAAGGCGAATTGTTGAGGTTTCAGGAATACCAGTTGCGTTCAGCTCTTGGTATGCACTGACTTCTTCATTATCCGAGGTCACACCAAGGGTTGAGGCACTGTATATGTTTCATGGAAGAACATGGTTAACCACTTTCCACGCACCTTTATGCACAAGATCATCAAGATAGAACAATTGTTTCACCGCCGTGGCCAACACAAACGGATCATCTTCATACCAGCTTGTGGCAGAATTCACCGAAAAAATCCCGTATTGATCGGTCCTTGTGTTCTGAGGGTCGGTATCAAACCATCTACACTTAAACAAGTGCACGGTCATGCCTTCCCCATATATTAATTCGACAACTGAATGGAGAACACCGTAATAGTCAACTCCATTCTGCCCACCATGCACCATTACCCCAGAATTCTGTGTTTTTCGTCTGACATCTCTATGTTCACAAATAAATAGCACGCCATTTACCTTACACATAGGATAAACTCTGGAAGTTACCGGTTTCTGCGCCAAGAGCCTCAATTCGTGTGACCACTGAGGGATACCATCATCTTGTACATGATTCATCTAAAAATAATCATTTATTAACTTAACTATAAATAGGATGCGAGACATGCACTTAACATCAATCATATACAGGTCAATTTAAGTATCAACTTACCCAGTTGCCAAAATAGTTTACGAACGTCTTGTTGTGGTACTCAACATCACCGGAAATAGCAGGGCAGTAAAGGTGCAAAATTTTCCAATATTGAACTTCTGGACAGTTAATCAATACCGACCAATGGGCAATGACTAGCTCATAAGGTTCCAACTTGTACGAGTTGGGCAACTTTCCAGAAAATTCAACATCATCGGAGATGATCGAAAGGTTAAACTGCCCTCCATCTACTGGCATATGTTGTGGAGGGTCCTCCAACGCTCCCAAATACAACTTGGTGTACGTTACGCACTCATGCGCAATATATGCTTCAGCGATACACCATTCGGGTGCATATTTGTTCATCACATAGTCTTTGTAGTCCCCTAATTGTCTGTAAATTGGTAATTACAGATCGAGCATGTTATGCTTATTTCAAGAGTATATAAGTGAATAAATAATATTAAAGATCGACATATATATAGCCAGATTCAGAGATGCATTACGTACCTTTCCATAGGATACATCCATGTGTAGTGTACTGGACCAGTAAGCAACAATTGTTCTGGAAGATGGAGCATTAGGTGAGGCATGATGTCGAAAAAGTTTGGAGGAAATATCCTTTCGAATTTGCACATGATAAAAATGATGTCCTGTTGCATTTCCAACAGGTCCGATTTCTTCACTTCTCTCGTGCATAACTTCTGAAAGAATCTTGACAAAGCTACTAACGGCTCTACCACCTCTTTGGGCAGGTACCCTCGAATGAAAACAGGGAAGAGGCGTTGGAGCAGTATATGACAGTCATGACTCTTTAGTCCGTACATCTTGTTGTCTTTGAAGTTAACACATCGACTTATATTTCCGGCATAGCCTGAAGGATACCTGACATTACCCATCCAGCCAAAAATTTCACTCTTCTGGGCAAGCTTGACGGTATAAGGAGCTTGTGGCATTTTTTCTTCCCTTCTCTCAACCACAAATGTTTTCGCAGTCCCATCCTTTTAAGATCAATGCGTGCCTTCGGGCCGTCTTTAGTTTTTCCCTCCCAATTCAAGACTGTGCCGACCACACTCTCGCACACATTTTTCTCTATGTGCATGACATCTAAGTAGTGTCTGATCAGCAACTTGGACCAATAAGGAAGTTCCCAAAAAATACTTTTGTGTGTCCAGAATTTATACATGTCGGGTTTGTCAGGTATTGGCACCACTATCTCAGGATGATTACTTAGCTGCCCAAAATCGTATTCATATAGCACTTCTAAGATTTCATCCCCCGTCCATCTCCTCAGCTGCTCACCTGTTTCCACAGTCCCATCAAATGTCTCCATATCCTCCCGAAATGGTTGATCATGTGGAAGCCAACAACGATGTCGCATCTGTACAATCTTCCTGCAATGAGGTCTGCAACACTCAACCGTCATGCACTATGGACAAGCCCTGTATCCCCTGGTAATGTTGCCCGACAACATCCCGCGTGCAGGAAAATCGCTAATGGTGCCAACAAACATGACATGCATCTGGAACATCTCATTTTTGAACTTGTCATAAGTGGGATGACCATGCTCACTCAAGTACTTAAGCTCCTCAATCAAGGGTCTCAGATACACATCGAGACACTTTCCTGGATAACCCGGCAATGAAATGATCATAGTGAGCATATTGTATTCTTTCTTCATGCACATCCATGGAGGAAGGTTGTACGGTACCAAAATAACTGGCCATATACTGTATTGAAGACTCATGTTGCCAAAAGGGTTGAATCCGTCAGATGAAAGCCCCAGCCAAACATTTCGAACCTCTGATGCAAAATAAGAAAACTCATTCACCATGTGCTTCCAAGCCTCTCCGTCAGTAGGGTGTATAAGCGTATCACCGTCGGGCAAATTTCTCTCGGCCCACCATCTCATAGCTTCAGCCGTGTGTGCAGACATGAACAACCGTTCTAGCCTATCTATCAGGGGAAAATACCGAAGTATCTTCACAGCTTTCTTGTTTCCGGCAGGAGTCAACTTATACCTATCTGTACCACATACCGGGCATTCATCAAGGGATTCAAGATCATTCCCATAAGCATCTTCACCCCAGAAGAGAACACAATCATATCTACAAGCATGGATTTTGATGTAGGAAAGGCCAAGATGTTTAAGGATCTGTCGCACCTTACGATGAGTGGTAGGAAGACGGTGACCGGGGGGCAACAACGAACCAGACCACTTCAGCCAATCATCAACAGCCTTCACACTCATTTTTTTCTCCACTTTGAGCTTCATTACTCCCATAACACTTTCGAGAACAGTCTTATTACACCCGTTGTACAACGGGGTCTGTTGGAAGGCAATGAGGCTGTTGTACTTGTCTATACCAGCAGTGTTGACAGCTGTAGGTAATTGCTGGACTGGCTCAATATGAGGGAAGTCTCCAACGGCAGGAGGGATATCGATATCCGGTGCTTGAGCAAATATACCGCTCTCATGAGGAAACATATCGTTGATCAACCTTGTTGTTGGATCATTGGATGTACTGCCACTCTCAAAAAAAATTCTGTGATCATGTTGACCAACTGTTGAGCTCTCACCGGGATAAATCCAACATGTGTACTTATCCCAAAACCCGTTTTTCTTCAAGTGCTCCAATACTTTATCGATGTGAAAACGATATCGCTCGCTGCGACACTGACATTTCGTACACGGACAATAATGAATTGCCATCCCTCCACAATTAACCTTCACATATTCTACAAAACTTCTAATTCCACGGTGATATCTTACATCCCATCTTGGAAGACATATCCAACTCTTGTCCATCCTGAAAATTATAACTGCATGTATATATACCCATGATCTTATTAATTCAAATTTCATAGCTAGATATAAATATTTATTATTTTAATTCCCATAATTTTAATATATATATATACACACACGTACACCCTAACTATATATATATAATCGATCACAAAAATCTAAATATATATATATAACGTTAACCATGCACGTACGTACACGTACTAGCTAGCTAGCTAGTGTACATTTAATCCTATATATATATATAATAATCACAATATATATAATGCAATATATTAATTAAATAAATTAATCACCCTACCTAGCTAGCTAGTTATTGCTATATATATATATATATATATTCACAATAATCAAATTAAAATTAACAACAATTAATATATATTTACGATCAATCACGCGTACGTACGTACTCAAAATCAACCATCGATCAATTACTCAAACTCAAGAATCAATTAATTAACTCGATCGATCGATCAATATATATATATATATATATATATTCAAAATCAATTAATATCGATCGATCTATCACTACAAGAAAAAGTGACTTAGACGACGGAGCATTTCCGTCGTCTAAGTGACAGTCTCCGTCGTCTAAGTACTTGGACGACGGAAAATCCGTCGTCCAAGGTACGTGCTCCAAGTGCTGTCGTCTAAGTACTTAGACGACGGAGAATTTCATCTCCGTCGTCCAAGTTCACTTGGACCACGGAGAACGTCCGTGGCCCAGGTGGTGACTTAGACGACGGAGATTAATGTCTCCGTCGTCTAGGTTACTACCTGGGCCACGGAGAAGTTAACAATCTCCGTGGCCCAGGTGGTGACTTAGACGACGGAGATTAATGTCTCCGTCGTCTAGGTCACCACCTGGGCCACGGAGATTGATTGTTAACTTCTCCGTGGCCCAGGTAGTAACCTAGACGACGGAGACATTAATCTCCGTCGTCTAAGTCACCACCTGGGCCACGGACAAGCTAACAACGTCCGTGGCCCATGTGGGGACTTAGACGACGGAGATTAATGTCTTCGTCGTCTAAGTGAAAAATTAATTTTAAAAAAAAAATTAAATTCAAAAATATTATTAATATTAATTGAAAAAAAATTAATTAAATTAATTAAATACACTAAATTAATAAAATAATTAAAATTAATTTGTACATACATAATCGAAAAAACCCATAATTAAAAATGAAAATATTGTTCGTAATGCGGAAATTAAGAAACGAAATAATAAACTACTAGCTAGCTAAAACACTGGAGGAGCAGATGCGCCGCCTCGTCCTCCGCCTCCAGCCGGGTCGTCGTCGTCGGGGAATGGGTTCGGAGGAGGTTGACATTGTCTTTGAGCTTGTTGCATAAGGGCGATGAGTTGGGCTATTCGCTCGTCTTGCTGGTCCATTCTTTGGCGCATGGCAATATTCTCCTCCCGTGCGATTCGAGCCTCTTCATAGGCTGCCGCAGCTTGAGAACTTCTCCGCCGCCCCGAACCTCCCGTAGATGATGACTCAGAGGTCGACAAATCTCGAACCACCTTAGGCCCGAAGTGCCTAACCTCCTTGCCAGCTCTACGACCGTAGACCTCATCCGCAATTGCTATTTGGCTCTCCACAGATAGAGGAGGCAGGTCTTCTAGCGGCACATCTGGGAACGCAAGCTGAGTGTTAGCCAATTCTTCCTGCGCACGCTCTATCACTCTTGCCTACAAAAGAATAATAAATTTATTATAATGAAATAATATTTAAATAATAATTACTATAATTATTAGCGCACACACATATATATATATGACTTACGCCGCGTTGACTCGCTTCATTATCGAGCCCAGGCGTCACGTACGCGCTTACGCTTGCATCGAGATAAGGGTGTTTGGAGCCCTTATCCCTGTGCTCCTTGGCAATTTGAATGAGTTGCTTGGCGCCGGAAGTATGGTGCTTGTCCTTCTTCCCCCGGTTGGCTTTGTTGACACCGGAGAATTTCTGTTACACAACATAATGAAATCATTAAAAAATTTATAAGTAACTAAAATTTAGAGTATTCAATTATCTTAATTGAAATAAAAAAAGTAAATTAACACCTGAAATTGCTCATCGGCAAAGTGGTTACACAACCACTCCCACTCATCTTCTCTATCCCCACGCAGCTCTTCGGGGGGAGGCACGGGACCGTTAGTTCGGAAGTACTGATGGAGCCTGTACTTCCAATCTTTGAAGATGTTGTTGGCGGTTTGGTTGATATGCCTCAACATCGCCGGATCCGGATCCACCGCAAATTGTTCCTATCAGAAATAAATTGGAAATTATAATCGTATATATTATAAAATTATATATAACTAATATTAAAAATAGTATATAATAACTAAAATTGTACGTATTACGTACCGAAAGATCCTTAAAGACTTTCGCCTTCTCCGAATCCGGCACCTCCCTCCAAGTAGGGGCAGTGATACGAACCCGGTTACGAACAATCGACCCAATGCTATGAGCCGAGAGACTTGCTAGCTGAGGTGTGGGAGGGCCACCGGTGAATTCGTCGTACGGCAAGGCGATCTTGCTCCCGGTCGCCTTGCAAATTTTCTCCGCCTTTCCACCTTTAACGAGACCCCGAGTCTTTTTCGGTTGGGGGTCAGTGGGGGCCCTCCTTTGCTTACGGCGGGCGCTGTACATGATAGAATCGGCCGTCGAAGACGCCTGAGTACTTCCCGTTGAAGCGGTACCGGGCGTCGGAGTTGAAAAGGGGTCGACGTCATCACCGCTTGAGAGAAATGGGGCAGAGGGAATTTCCCCAGAAGGCCCCGGATTGAGGGCGTCGTCCTGCGGTTGAACCCAACCGACTTGGGCCGCCAACATTTGGAGCATCTCATCTTCTGACTCCTGTTGGGCTTTCTTCTTGCCGGATGTGGTCTTTGGCGGAGCCATTTAAACCTAAGAGTACGGTGTTAAAATACGCGTACCTACTTACCATAATAATTACAACTTAAAAATTTACGCTAATTAATTAAGTACGTTTAAGATTTAAATAGAGTACACTAGCTTGGCATTTTCGGTCGTTCAATGGACGTGCGACCCGCGCGATAAAGTGTAAATTTTCAATTAATCAGCCTTGGTTAAATCGAAAAACATGGCCAGTTAGGGATAGAGATAACGCGAGAGGCAGGACTAATTTCGACAAAAGTCTTTCTTAGTCCAAATCCTGTCACCAGTCATAACCCGTTTCTAGACACCATGTCCGACATTCGGCCAATTTTTCGAAAATTTACACTCCCTCAAGTCCTTTGCAAACTCCGCCCTCAACCTCGTGTCCATAACTTCACTTAGGTTATGGTGTGCGGTGATGAAATCCACACATCACGAGGGGTTAAGGAGATAAGCAAGGAAAAGAGGCGCCATCTATTCCAAAGAGTGCGACTTAATTACACCAAGCCTATGTACTAAATTTAAATCGAACACGTACTACTAATTAATTTAATCTCATATTTATTTAATTATGCAACTAATTAATAAATAATTACAATAATATTTAAACATTTCATAAATTATCAAGTAATTACAATTATTCATTTAATTATTATTAATATATAACAATAATTTACCATTTAATTAATTAATAACAATATGTAATCATTTATTTAATTAATAACAATAATTAATCTAAATATAATTAATAACAATAAATTTACAATAAATTAATCATTTATTAAATATTTAAAACTAAGTAATAAATTAAATTCTACTAATTAATTAAATTTAGAATTTTATTAATTAATTAAATGAAAATTATTTTAATAAGGGAAAAATAGAAATGTACCGAATCGGAGTTTTCGGGAATATCGGGGAGTTGATCGAGTCGTCGGAGAGGGGGAACAACGCCGGAAAGTTGGTCGTCGGAGCGTCGCCGGAGGAGGATCGCCGGAGTGAGAGAGAGAGGAGAGGAGAGTATAGAGGAGGAGATGGAATGATGAGAAAATGAGGGGGGGTGCTCCTCCTTATATAGAGTTTCACTTAGACGACGGAGCACTATTCTCCGTCGTCTAAGTGCACTTAGACGACGGAAACAGTGTTTTCCGTCGTCTAAGTGAAGAGTCAAATTTTTTCGAACCGGCGCCAAATAAATGGGCGGGCCGTTTCACCGCCATAAATGTTGACTTAGACGACGGAGAAAGTGTTTTCCGTCGTCTAAGTGGAATTTCAAGCGGCGCCGAAAATTGAGGCGGCAAATCGAACCGCCATGTTATTTCGACTTGGACGACGGATATGTCGTTTTCCGTCGTCCAAGTGAACACTTGGACGACGGAAAACGACATATCCGTCGTCCAAGTCGATATTTACATCGAAAAATGATAAAAATTTTATTCGAACCGCCATGGTAATTTGAACCTAGACGACGGATACGGTCATTTTCCGTCGTCCAGGTGAACACTTGGACGACGGAACATGACCGTATCCGTCGTCTAGGTTCAAATTATGCAAAAAAAAATATTTAAATTAATTCGCTAGGAATTTAGCGATCTGTCATTCGAGTGAAATAGTCGTACAATATCGATGAACGCATCGTATATATAAACAGATAAATTTGAACCGCCGAATAATTTTACGTTTTGAAAGTTGTTAAGTATCGACTAATCTTTAAGACTTTAGTGTTCACTTGTAGTTGCTGATTTGCAGCAGAGTACTAACGAAATTGAATTTGGACAAAACAACCGTTGGATATGTTCGTCGTAACATAATATATAATTACTATAAAGGACCAGGAAATAATAAGTTCGGGAAGGGTTTCATCGGCACAGTCAACCGCAAAACCGAGAATTTCACAAACCGGAAACGTGGATACAGGACATTTCGCAACTCCGATTTTCGAACCGTCGAAGCTCACACACCAAGAATATACTACTCTAAAGTCTTGACGAAAAGAATATGCATTCGAAGATGGTCTAGATGGTCGTTGTCTTAGAAAAAATTACGAAATTTACACCTGGACGACGGATACGACATTCTCCGTCGTCCAAGTACAAACCTGGACGACGGAGACGCTAATATCCGTCGTCCAGGTTTGTACTTGGACGACGGAGAATGACGTATCCGTCGTCCAGGTGAATATACCCTGAATTCAGGGGTTAGGGGTCCTTAGGGTTTAGGGTATAGGGTTTGTCACTTGGACGACGGAGACAGTCATTCTCCGTCGTCCAAGTGTGTACCTAGACGACGGATAATGACTGTATCCGTCGTCCAAGTGTAAAACCCTGAATTCAGAGGTTAGGGCCGTACGGTTTAGGGTTTAGGTCATCCCCGGTCATTTGTATGTTCGTTCAATTATTCTCATTCAAGAATATAATTAAAAAAATGATCGATCGATCCGATCTGCATGCTACATTTAGTGTCGAGGATTTAGGGTTTGAAGGGCTGCTTGAGCGAAATGTAGAGCAGCTTCAGCTTACTTTTAATAAGATCAGAGAATACACCGATGAAGTTGAAAGCAAAGAGAGGGGCCGGGACTACGTACAAAATTTGTGCTCTCAATAATACTATCACAAGTCAATATATATATAATCATATATAGGGACCCATAATTAATCCAATTTATACATAAATAGTATTTAAAAACAATAAAACCAACCAAAGCTGGACGAGGAATCTTAAAGTCTCGACATAATAGAAATCTTTCACCTTTTTACGATGCATCGATCGATCATATATATATTACAATAATAAATTAGGGTTTACCAAGTAATGATCCTCGTCGTGTGACCGTACTCTTCGTCATTATCGTCATCATCATCATCACCGTTATCCGATTGCTCATCCTCCTCATCGTACTCAACATCGTCCGAGGAATAACCAGAGTTGTCGTCATCGTCCTCATCCTGCACGTCTTCTTCATCTACCTCAATAATCTCTTCTTCAGTTAGATCTGTACAACCATCAGGCATGGGTAACCGTTCACCGTCTTGAACCAGGTCCATTATGTCGGAGCGGATGACAGAAATATTAGGTTCTTGATAGGCAGGAATGTCTCTATCTGGTTCAGCAGCATCTTCAGTCGTCGCCGGTGTCCCTTCAATTGTCTCTGTATTCCAAACTCCTCGATGAGAGATCTGGTTCACTATTTTCCACCCGTCACCAGCTTTCGGATCGTCGAGATAGAACACCTGCCTAACTAAGGTGGCGAGAGCGAAAGGCTCATCCTCATACCAGCTTGAGTTTGTATCGACTGATAAAAGTCCCAGGTCTTCCTTTGTACGCTTGAACCATCTGCACTTGAATAGGAAAATGTTGACATCATTCCCGTAACATAGCTGAACCACATATACGATCATTCCGTAATATAGATCAGGGTCTTTCCCAACCGCTATCCCACTGTTTTGTGTTCTTCTTCCTTCATCTCGCGCCAATGAATGGAACTTCACACCGTTCACAAAACATCCCGGATAAATATAGTGTTTAATCGGCTTCCCTGCTAGCAAGTGCTTTGGCCAAGACCACCACCCCCCGTGGTTTTCGGATTTTTGCAGATCAATCATCTGCGAAAATGGAAAAATGTAAGGGTTTACTTTCTACAAATTAAACATGCATGATCTCAATATGTATATAAATCACTAAATACGTACCCATTGGAAGAAATAATCGGGGAACTTTTTCTTAACCATTTTCTCAATCCACGCCGAACTCTTGTCTGGATATAACGCCTGAAGCCTCTCCCTGTATGACATCATGTACGGCTCAACTTCGTCACAGTCTCGTAACACTACCCAATGTGCCTCAATAAGTTCTTCCCGTGTTAACATTTCCTTTAATACTCCTCTAAACGGTCGGACGACATTGGTGACGACAGAAAGATTGATGCGGGCACTGGGATCGGAGGCAGTTGGAGGTGGTGGATCTTTGAGGTACCTGTTGCAGTAAGTAACGCACTCATGCATTAGGTATGTCTCTGCTATGGAGCCATCCGGGGCCGACCTGTTTTTGACGAATGACTTATACTGTCCAAGCTGTCTACAAAATTAATCAAACGTACAATAAAAATAAGTACATGCATATAGCTAGCTAGTAATCTCCAGTGGAACAAATTATGAATCGAAAAACCTGTATAATTAATTAGTTGTACGTACCTTTCTTGAGGATACATCCAAGTGTACTGGACCGGACCAGAAATGAGAACCTGCTCGGGCAGGTGGATCATTAGGTGAATCATTATGTCAAAGAAAGCAGGAGGAAAAATCCTCTCTAGTTTGCAAATGATGTGCACAATTTGTTGTTGCAATTCCACGACATCTGACTTCTTTAATTCTCTGGCGCATAACCTCTGCCACCATCTGCACAATGCCACTATTGGTTCTACGACGTCGCGAGGCAAATATGGTCGAATTACCACTGGAATCAGACGTTGCAGCATAACGTGATAGTCATGTGTCTTTAGACCAACAAACTTGTGTTGCACCTCGTCCACTGCTCCAGTTATAGTAGCTGCATACGTGGCCGGATAACGAACGCCCTTAAACCAGTGAAATACAGAACGTCTAAGTGTCGGCTTCACTGTGTACGGTGCAGCTGGCATCTTGTTGTACACTCCTTTCCTATCCCTCCTCAACCACAAGGGACGACGTAGATTCATTGATTCCAAATCTTTGCGCGCTTTGGGAGTATCTTTAGTCTTGAACTTAATACCGAGAATTGTTCCCACCACGCTGTCGCACACATTCTTTTCTATGTGCATCGCGTCCAAGTTGTTCCTCAGCTTCAACTTCGACCAGTAAGGGAGTTCAAAGAATATACTCTTGTGATCCCAATAGCTCAGATCATGTGGAGGAATTGGATTGCATTTCTTTACATCCGCGTCGTTAGTCAACACACCAAAGTCGAAATAGCTCAACCTCTCTAAAATCTCTTCGCCCGACCAACTACGGGGTTTAGGATTGTTCTCTACCGTCCCGTCGAAATGAGCTTCATCCTGTCGCCAAGGGTGGTCGTGAGGGAGCCATCTACGGTGACCCAAGTAACACACCTTCCCTGCGTGCCAACTAGAGTTCACGTCGTCCAAACATATAGGACATCCATTATATCCTTTTGTCCTGCACGCTGCCAACATCCCATACGCTGGAAAATCGCTGATCGTCCACATTACGGCAGCCCTCATCGTGAACATCGTGTTAGTGAATTTGTCATAAGTTGGGACTCCATTTTCCCACAACAGTTTCAGCTCGTCGATCAAAGGTCTGAGGTAGACATCTAAGCACTTCGATGGAGATTTAGGACCTGGAATTAATACGGTAAGGAAATTAAATTCCTTGTTCATGCACATCCACGGAGGCAAGTTGTACGGCATCAGAATAACTGGCCAAGTGCTGACGGCGGAGCTATTACTTCCCCAAGGATTGAATCCGTCTGTAGATAGGCCGAGTCTAACATTTCTAACCTCTGAAGCAAAGTCTCCAAATTCTCTGTCGAAATGTTTGAAACCCTCCCCATCTGCGGCGTGTCGCAGGACATCGTCATCTATTCGCTTTTCTGCGTACCATCGCATCGCCTCTGCTGTGTGTAGAGACATGTACAGGCGCTGCAATCTGGGAATCAAGGGAAAATATCGAACAACTTTCACAGGAATTCTCTTTTTCGAACTCTTCCTATTCAACTGGAATCTGCACTGGCCACATACGGGACAATAGTCCAACTCTTTATACTCTTTGTAAAATAGCACACAATCATTCGGACATGCGTCAATTATCCTGTACTTTAGGCCGAGGCTGCTCAGGATATTTCTAACCTTATAATGAGATTTAGGAAGATTGTGATCATCAGGAAGCAACTTACATATTTGCTCCTGAATTTCGTCAAAAGCACTCACTGACATTTTGTGCTTCACTTTTATCTTCATTTGCTCCATCACATATTGCAACACATTCTCTCGACATCCAGGGAACACCGGGGTCTGCTCTTCAAGTAGCATCCGGTTGTACTTTTCCATCTCACTGGTGTCAGTGGCCAAGCTAGCTGCGGGGAATGTGTCATCATGCTCATTGGTGGTACTGTAACCTCCGTCTTGGTGTTGGTGTCCGCCATGACTACATCCCGGAAACGCATCATGGACCAAATCTGCAGTTGGGTTGCAAGCTGGGGGTCCGGCACCACTGCCGCTGGATGAGGCACCATGGTAACTGTACCCTGAGCTGAAGTCTGCTGCGCTGAACTCTACTGCTTCACCATGCTCGCTCCATGTAGTGTAACTCCACATCATACCATTTTCGTACAGGTGTTGCACCATAACATTAACCTCCGCATACTGACAATTAAGACATTTCTGGCACGGACACCTGAAACGCTTCTTTCCATGACCATGTTCTATCGCAAAATTCACAAATTCGCTAATTCCATCCATATACCGGACATCACATCTATTCTTTAACTTCATCCAACTCTTGTCCATACTGCTACAAAATATTATAATTAAATAATTATTACATATATATATATTAGTCCATTAATTTACCATTAATTATACGTACTCGATCTACATCGATCCATCAAATTACGTACGTAATTTAATCTGTATATATAGCTAATTAACATTCATGCATGTATGTACGTACGTACGGTTTCCCTAAATATATATATATATATATATATTTAATCATGCAAATTTTAACTGCCTACGTACGTACGTACCTGCTCGCCTTCTCGATATCTGCAGTTAATTAAGCTAGCTAGTGATCGAACACCGGAGATCCTTTAATTTCTAGCCCCGGCCTAGCCTAATCCGGCCTTCTCCTTCTCCTTCGATCTCAAAAATTCCCCACGGGAGAAAATATAATGGAATGATCGAAGCTAAGAGAGTTTGGCATGGCCTATATATATATATATAATGCTTCACTTAGACGACGGAGGTGTCGGTACGTCGTCTAAGTGGAACTTACACCACGACGTGTCGGTCCGTTGTCCAGGTGATCACTTCTCCGTGGTCCAAGTAAATGTTACTTAGACGACGGAGATGTACTTCTCCGTCGTCTAAGTTTTACTTGGACCACGGAGAAATCTCCGAGGTCTAAATGTTACTTAGACGACGGAGATGTACTTCTCCGTCGTCCAGGTTATCACCTGGACGACGGATACGTCTCCGAGGTCCAGGTACTTACCTAGACGACGGAGAAATTTCACATCCGTCGTCTAAGTTACACTTAGACCTCGGAGATTTCTCCGTGGTCCAAGTAACACTTAGACGACGGAGAATTACATCTCCGTCGTCTAAGTGTTACTTGGACCACGGAGAAATCTCCGAGGTCTAAGTGTAACTTAGACGACGGAACTAATACTGTTCCGTCGTCTAAGTCCTATTTTCTTGTAGTGTATATATTCAACAAATTAAGCATTAATACATGCATGCACAACACATATATATATATATATATTAATTAAGCACGACGTACCTATATATATATAATGCGCATGAATCATCACGAACTCATTCTCGACATCACCCAAAGATCGATTTCAGAGCATTTTCAGAAAAAAATGGAAAGTTTTTTGAATGACAGATCGAGCTGCTGCCCAGATCTGAAATAAGAAACTATAACCGACGATATGAAAAAATCGTTGGTAATAGTCAAAAAAAATCGTCGGACATAGTCGAAAACTATGACCGACGAGTTTCCGGCGACTATAACCGACGACAAGAAAATATCGACGGTCAAAAAACTATAACTGACGACATTATCCTGTCGTCGGTTATAGTTTACTATAACCGATGAGATCCCTTCTCGTCGGTCGTTCTTTGAAGACCTCGTCGGATATACCTATTCTGCTGGTAGTGATATGATGTATACTTGCTGGGCTGATGTAATTGGCAGGTTGAGTTATCTGTTGCAGAAGTGGAATCACTTTGAACAGAGTTTGCTAACATAGAAGAGAAGGAAACTCACTTGAAGCTCGGTAAGAAACTTCTTATTAGGCTCATATCATTTTATTCTTGAACTTATATATTTTATGTATGCTTAATTAGTCGCGTTTTTTATTAATAAAGTGATCATCAATTGTAACTTATATTTATATGTAGCAGGTTGTGAAGATAGTATAACTTTTCATTGGGGTCTTCCTCTTCGTATGTAGTCATGATTGGAACACTTATTGGAAGCTAATAGTTATCTATGATTCATTAAAGGTTTGATTGTACTCATTTAGTCATATAATCAATGTACTGATTTTTTGTAACTTAAAGTGCTCATATTTATGAATCATTTATGTTCTGTTTAATTCATTTCAATTCGGTTATGTTTGATTTTTTGCGTTTCATTTATGAGACCAATGAATTTTTACATGTTAATTTAATGACATATTTTGACATCTTCATAAATTATGCTCAGTTCTTTTATTCTTCTTAATTTTGTAGAACATAGCACTAGGTACCCAAAAATTTTGGCACAACAAAGTGAATTTATTTTCATTTCTAAATAGCTAATATCCGAAGAAATTATAACACTTAGTTGAAAAATCATGTCAAGACACGACTATCTAATACATGTACTATTACTTGCTGAAACAATAATGCTAACAAATAGTGTGACTTATATTAATTACATATTTTCTCTACGTTACTTTATATTTTATTGTAAAATAATATCGTGTCAGGACCATTACAGAGTACAGATAAATAATTGTGATATATTAACTACACTGCTTAATTATTTTATTTATTAAATACTTCCAATTGATTAATGTAAACATAGTAAAAAGAAAAACATTACGCATTATCTATTATACGGTTGTTTCAAACATAGATGACAATATTATCTCTTCTTACTTCCAAAATATCACAAATAAATTCAAATACAAATCAATAATAAGATATATCTCTGACAACGCAGACCCTTATCTTAGCCAAAAAGTTTAAAGTATGCATATATAGGCTTCGGGCTCACTATTTTATAGGCAGCTTCGTGCTTTTCTCTCTTTCCGATGTGGTACAAGCTTCAAACAAGAAAAAAAAATTGCTTGGTGAACCCCAAATACTTAATTATGTTCTAGTTCTAGAAACAAGACACGATCTATGGCGTTAGTGATATCTTCCATTGTTACCTGCCGAATGAAACTGCGCAAAAGTTTCATTAGATGACCGATAAAACTGCATGTATGACATTTTTTTTTCTTTCTTCTTAATAATAATAATAATAAAGGATCGAGGAGCTGTTGCTGGCATGCATGGATTAACAAATTAAACTGGTGTGTACTTGAGGCTAATTAAGTAGTGTTAAACGGGTCCAGACTCCAGCCAGAGTCATCCATGCCATACAACTGGAGCATTTTTCTAATTAATTCAATAATCAAAGGCATATAAGAATGCCCCAAGTTCATGTTACTGCCTAGCTTGTCCATAGTGGTTTGTATAACATGCTTCTGAACTAAGAACACAATAGATGGAGTTTTAACTTTGCAGAAAAAAAAATGCGGTGGATTACAACAATTCTAAAGTAATAATGTTTCAAAGACCAATAATTGAAAGCAATATATCTCTAGTCGGTTATATTAATTCTGTTCAGTAACCAATCATACTCACAGCCAGGAGGTAGAAGAACACCACAAGAGCATGTGATGACGCTAGCTGGGAGCTAAATTCGCATTTGAAAGAGGAAAATACCACAACTTTATATCAATTCAAGTAACTTACCCGGTTCAAAAAATTTAGATTGCTCTTCAATTCCGGCTTTACACCCTTTATATGCATACACCAAAACAAAAACAAAAGAAGTGACACCATATATTAGACCATCAGACAATGTCAAACATCATCACTCTCTATTTATATATCATTATGCATGCAAAACCATGCATGCATGTATCTGGTAATACAGCAACAGTCCCTTTTTGCGGACAAAGACGTTAATGATAAGGATATGCTTTGGACAATGGTTTCAAAGAGTCTACACTAATGATAAGGATATGCATGGTTTGCGTCCTTCGAATTCTCCATTTGACCCTAGCATATTCCCAGTGTTTGAATAGTTGAAGCTTATATTTACATTTGTTAGCTGTTTCAACACTTGGCCTCAGCAAAACTCCACTAATTAAAGCCCTTAGCAGAACGTTGATGACCAACTAAGCTCCAAAATTAATCTTGCAAAACACTTTCTAAGTATTATACTAGGTATATATAGATGACCTTGCACTCTTGCAGGAATGATTGTGAATACAATGAATCTTGATAATTCAGCCGAGGGTTCAGAATTAATAGACTAGATGACAACTTCTTATGAAGTTCGAGTTCATCAGTTGTTTTCCGAACACTTATAATTTTTTGCAAGCTGTTGTTGAATAAGTAAAGACCTCAAATTTTTCCCTCGAATCACACCATTACTTTGGGACAGTGGTTTCGATCAAAGAGTCTACTACACTGATGAAACTCTATTCTTTTCATATGTACGTTACGCTTGAGGATTTTTTTTTTTTTAAATAAAAAAATTCAATCCACCCAAAAATCAGTTTTATGAAGAATTACATCCTGATCTCTCAGCCTATAAGTGTTTAGTCACTGCACTACCAAGAGTCGGATAATTTAGATTTCGGTTGAGAAGATTATAAAGTCCGGAACTATGCTTTTTCATGGTTTTTTATATAGTCGGTGAAACTGTGAAAAAACGTTAGAATTGTTAGTTTCTTATTATACAGTCACCAATTAACTAATTTTCTCTAAAGTAGAGACTGATTGAAATAGGTGTGTGGGTTTTTTCGCTGTTGAGTTAGGGTTTGCCGTGGCAACCCTTTTCTTTCTTTTAGTTGCTCTGCCGCCTCTCGAGGCCGGAGCTTATTTCTTGTCAAACGACGGTGCTGTTTTCAGGGTGGTGGTGGTAGCCGGAGGTGGGGAAATCCCGAAATCCGGCGGGTCTTTGGAGGTTTTCGATGGCCGATGAGTACTCGGGTCGGCGGGGCTTTTTGTAGGGGTACGGCGACGTCTCCGATCTGGTTAGGGCTGCGACGAAGAAGGATGGCGTGGAGGTGGTGCGTCAGCTTTAGAGATCACCGACCGGCGACGTCACTGATCGTCTCCGATCCGTTCCATCGCACCCCTTTCGGTTTCGGACTTGGATCTTTTCACGGCAAGGCAGCGGCGCAGGGGGGCTGGGACTCTCCGACGACGGCGACGCCTCTGGAAGCCGGGACTCGGAGAGGCAGGCCGGCGGTCTGGTGGTCGCCGAACGGAAGTCGCGGTCGGCTTGGTGGGACGGGACGGATGGAATTGGTCTGGTCCTGATATGGTCCTCTTTGCTTGGGCTGGATCAAAGCTTGGTCTGGGCCTGGTCTGGACTGGGTCCTTGCCTGGTTTGGGCCTGGTCTGGACTTGGCTTCGAGGGCTTTTGCTGCTTTAATTTCTCTTTTCCCTCGGCATTGATTCCGAGGGCTGGACTACCGTAATCGAGAGGAGGCCCCTAGCTAATTAAGAGCAGCTACAGCGGCACCGGAATTTGGGGACGTCCGGCGTGGGACCCGCAGGAAATAGGACGTCCGGTGATGGAGATCGGTGCAGCGGGGGAGGGAAGCCACGAAGACCGGACGTTGACACGAGGGACGTCCTCCGGAGAGGAAGAGCTCAAGATCGTCCGCCTGGTGGGCCCCACTCACGTGAGTGACGCCAGGCTGACGTCCTTTTTTTTCTACCAGGCGCGTGTTAAAAAGTAAAAAAAAAAATTTAACGCGCCAATCGCGTGGCGATACATGGCAGCATCTGAGCAACGGACAGATCAACGGCTAAGTTGATCTGGACCGTCCATTTCGAACGTATATGAGCCATCTGACGGTCCATATTTAAATGCAACGGCCACTTCGGCCAGAAATGAAATAATTATATATAAAAAACCCCAAAAAATTCAAAAAAATTGCAAATGACCCCCAACATTCATTTCATTCATTTCTCACACCAATTTGTGCAGAACATATTCATTCTCTCCCTCTCTCCATCTCTCCTCTAAATCCTTTGTTTTTTGTGGGAAAAAATGACAACAAATTGGCTTCTTTCGGAAAATGTACAATTGAGCATCTCTTATTGTCGTTTTAGTGTTGATTCCATCACCGAAAATCGACAAAAGGTCGACAAATTGTGGAAAAAGGTTTATGGCGATTTCAAGGAGACTTGGGAGCTAGGTTATGGTGAATCGATACCGGAAGCTAGGACCCAAAACACATTATCCTCTCGTTTCGCAAAGTTGAAGCCGAATTTGAAACTTTGGGGTAGTGCCCTTTCTTTCGCACGAAGGAATGCATCTTCCGGCTCCAACTTACACGGTGAGGTAATATTTTTGATCTCCAACTTTTTTTAAAAGTTTTTACCATATTGTTTCAAATTATGTTGTCTAAATTTTATGAAATACATGTTATTTATTTCATGATATTTATGAATTACAAGTTATTTATTTCATGTTATTTAATATAAGCTATGTCCATTTTATTTAATTTTCTTTAGGGCATGTTCTTTATGAATTACAAGTTATTTATTCCATGAATTACAATTGAGGGCTTTGGCAGAGGAAACTCGGATTATGTCAATGGATACCGAGATTATGACTCCTAAATCCAAGAGGTATTTCACAAAGAGGAAAGCCGAAATACATTCTCAATTAGATGGAGTTGAAGAAGAAGGTAGCGAAGAAGGCTATTCCAATTGTTATCACCCTCTTTTTTCAAGAACTTAAATTACCCCCTTTTATTTTTTTCAAGCACTTAAATTATAAGTTTATGTAATTTAAATTTTCAAGCATTTAAATTGTGTACTATGTACTTTCCCTTTGAATGAAATAAAAATACATTTTCTTTATTTCCATCAAGTTCCAACACATTACAAAAATTGAAACACGCATAATAAAAATACACTAATTCAAACACACAACAATGCAAACAAACAATTAAAACAACATATTTATAGTTGTTCACCGGTCTCAAGAAACTAGTTGTGCTTAACTAAGTCCTTCTGAAGCTCTCCATGGATGTAAGCAGATTGGAGATCTACAAGACAGTCATTAAACCGTTGTTCATTTTGTCCATCTCTTCCAACCGGCTCAAAAGGAATCCGGTTCCCCCCTTCATCCACTGGCCCATCATAAGTTGTGAATGCGGTAGATGAGTTTTGGAGATCTTCTTCTTCGTTCTCCTCAAACTCATCCTCCACAAATTCCTCCTCAACGATCATGTTGTGCATTATGATGCAAGCCAACATGATGTTTTTTAACGTCGAAAGGTGGTGACACCGAGCTGCATGACGAATTATCCCCCAACGAGCTTGTAAGATGCCAAAGCACCTCTCCACATCCTTGCGGTACGACTCTTGCTTCCTCGCAAAAAGCTTTTGTAGAAGCTCTTGAGGATTAGAAATCGTTTTGACAAACAGGGAGTACCTTGGATATATCCTGTCAGCAAGGTAATAAGTGTTACGGTATGTCATACAATTCACTTTATAAGTCGCAGCCGGACTTCTTCCAGCAAGCACTGCATTGAAGACATCTAATTGGTAGAGCATGTTGATATCATTTTGAGCTCTTGGTACCTCGACAAAACTGTGCCAGATCCACGTGTCATATGAGGCCACTGCCTCTAAGATGATAGTTGGACGACCCTTCCTCCCTGAGTATGCCCCGAACCGAGCAGTTGGGCAGTTGTTCCACTCTCAATGCATGCAATCAATGCTTCTGATCATACCAGGAAATCCTCGCTGTCTAGCCCTTCTTAGAAATCGAGTGATGTCTGTCGGATTTGGAGCACGAAGGTAATGGGTACCATAAAGCTCTACAACTTGGGTGCACCACTTCTTCATGCACTCCAGAGTTGTTGATTCTCCCATCCTTGTGATTTCAGCACACTGATCTGCAGCTGAGCCGTAGGCCAACATCCGAAGAGCACCGGCCATCTTTTATTGGGGAAGTAGTCCGACCATTCCAGTGGCATCGGCTCTTTGATGCCAAAATGGGTCGTTGTTGCAGAGATCCGTCATTATACGGTTGAATATATTTCGGCTCATTCGGAACCGCCGACGAAAGTCATGGTCGGTGAAGACTGAGCGTTCGATGAAGTAATCTTCCATAATATTTTGGCCCCTAGACTCCTTCATCCTTGGTTTATTTGCACGGCGACGTGGTGGTTCATCATCAAATGTTGAATCAACCACCACCGCGTCGATAACGAATTGATTGGCAATTTATGCATTTCACCGGCGTTGTTATCACCTTCTATTGAAAAAAGTACCGAAACCCATGAGATTCATCTTGATAAAACCGAAATGTAAAGAAGTGTTTAGAGTGGCTTAGATACAAGTAGAACTACAAGTGATGTGTAGTTGGTGTGAGTCTTCCATTCCCATAGCTCTTTCTTTTATAGCCATTTTGAATTACCAGATTTTTTTAGATAACGACACGTGTCGACTGCCGATTGGTTGAAAATATATATTATCGGAAATTTTACCGAATATCTTCATCAATAATTTTGCCGACACCGACACATAGACATTACACGTGTCACATTCTCATTGGTTTGTAATCTTACCGAAAATCTTACCGAATATCTTCAATCAATAATTTTGCCGACACCAACAGGTAGACATGACACGTGTCTCAAAATTACTGGTCGAAAATTTTATCAGAAATCCGCTACCAATTATATGATCCAGAATGACACGTGTCGGCTAGTTATTGGGTGAAAGTATTATTCGGATTTAAAAGGAAAATATTTTAAATAATTATGAATTAGGAAGTCCTATTTTGGATATCGCTGCACGCAAAACATGAATAAGACTTCCTATTGGAGAGGAATTCCTTAAAACAAGACTTCCTCTCTATTTCATGGGTGCATATGCCCTAAGGAGTGATGCATCCTCAAGTTTGACATTTTGTAAAACAGGTGTAGTGGTACTATAGAATTTTTTTTCTTTAGTGTGTCTGATAATCTGGTGGAATTCTATATTACTACCGATTTTAATCCTAGATAAATTTTTGCAATCCCTAAAAAAAAATAGTCACGGATTAACTAGGAATGGAACATCTAGTTGCCAAAAGAACATGGGAAAGTTTGGAAAGTGCTTTCTCAACTAATGTACATACTTCTCTTTGGTCTGTACGATTTCTCTTCATTGGACAACATTAAAACTATGTAGAAGTTCCCATATGAAAAAAAAAGGTATTGGAAGTTAATCAGAAGCTGGTCATCTAAATCAAAGGTGTACGTATACAAACCACAATTGAAAATATGATGAAATGAAGGACAAGACTGGTATATATGTACCTGCCAACAGCCTAGGTACATATATAATACTGGTATATAGCTAAGACAAGACTAGACATATACATATATATATGCCTAGTGTAGAAATAGGTTCTGTGTGGAAATGATCGAGTACTATGGAAGCACATCAATTAAGGAAGGTTGGTTTTGTCCTTGGGGAGAGTTGGGATGGTGGGCAATGGAGCCTTAGACAGCTCCGGGAGATGAGGCAGTGTTGGCAAAGTAGGCAGTTCAGGCTTATAGCTAGTGTTGGTAACTCGGGTTTTGGCAAGCTAGGGAAATTTGGAAGTGATGGGAATTCAGGTTTTGCAATGGTGGAAGCTTAGGGAAGGTTGGAAGATGGGGTAGTTCAGCCAACTTGAGGCCTTCATGCTTTGGCAAAGTGGGTACATGGGGCAATGGAGGAAGTTCAGGCTTCGGTAAAGTTGGCACCTGCGGCAATGGTGGCAACTCAGGCTTAGGCAGATATGGTAGATCTGGCTTAGGCAATGGTGGTAGCTCAGGCTTTAGCAAGGTGGGGAGACTAGGAAAATGGGACAATTCGGGCTTTGGAACCTCAGGGTCTCGAGACAATGAAGTTTCGAGAAGATAACGAGCTCCATGGACCACTATTTTGGAGCTCATAAGCGAGAAGGTGATAAGCAAAAAATGGAAGACAAAGGTTGGGAGGCCATGAGAAGCCATGTTTCGCAGCTATCGGTAAGTAAAGGAGATACGTAAAGCTTTTAGGATCTGTGATTTGCTTGAGAACAAAGGCTGAGTCTTTATAGTTAGAGAGAACAAGGATTAGGGACATGTAAAGCATTTTAAAACTCATAGGTAGGTACAGTAATGTTGATTAGTGTTGTTGGTTCGACTTCTGCAACTGTATGTGTACCTTGTTTCTTGTTGTATTTGCAACTAACTACATGTGTAAGCGCTGAAGGGGAACCTTGTCAATCTCTATAGTAAACCTAGCCTGTAAAGGTCATCGAGAGTTCCAACAACTCCCCTAGGACCAAAATCATACATGACTCTTGATTTTGAATCAAGTAAAAGGCAATATATATTTGCAAAAGGCTTCTAACAGTCTGTCTCTTAAAACCTCATTCCCTTGATAACTCATTTTCTTCTATGGAGCACATTATCCATTTAAGTAGCAAATTAAAAACATATCAAATGATCAGCTCTGTTGACTAGAGAGATGCATAACAGTTTTTGTTTGTAAAAAGCCTATATCAAAACTATGTTTTGAGGGGCACCTGCAGAGGTACTCCCTTTCAAAAATTGGCATATGCCACTTAAAGAGCCACGCACGCGGTATTATTTAGTAAAAGGCGAAAGAATAATTCGCTTTGTGCTCCACGCATGACTCCGTGAGATTTTCAGTTTCCGGCTGCTCCATTTATACCACTATACTAAATTAGCTTCCGCTTGCGTCTTGTATGTGGGAATGAAAGCGCCTTTACTTTGGCTTCATAGTTTTGTCAGTCAAGTTCTGTAAGACCTTACCAGCATTTCAGAACCTCCTCAAAATTCAAATAGCCTTTGATAAATGAAAGTGATCAACAAAAGTTCATACGGCTCTACGAATAGAAAAACAAAACAATAAATCCACTCGAACCATCCATGTAGGTATAGCCCGTTGAGACGAGCTTCGCTTTTCTTTTCTTTTTTTGGTCCGACATTAAGACCGGCTTCACTTCACATGACTACTTTGTTATTTCAACCATTGCACTACAGGCAGCTTCACTTTTGTTATCAAGACATTACCACGAGATCGTTGAACTTGCCATGAACTAAGGATCAATTTTTCTATATATTTTGTGGCAGCAATATTTTTTGGCATCAGATAAATTAGAATTGTTCTGAAAAGGTTTGCTAATAATTACTTGTACATCATTATAGAATTTTGACTAAAGTAAAAACCAAAGTGGGATTAATAAGACCCTATTTTACAATTTCCTATACTGCCGAGTTAACATCTATTTTCTCTTGCATAATGCATACCAAATCGAGTCAACAAAATTATATATATCGATAGCCACTAGGAGTGGGATGTTTTAGAAATCGAACTGAAAATTGAAATAAACTGAACTGAAATTCGTTGAGCCCCAAACTCGTGGGACGGATTAATTTAGAAACCGAACCGAAATAAATCCGAACCGAATAACTTTTTATGGTACGGTACCGAATAAAATCGAACCGTTGTGAAATGATATATGTGACAAAATTGTGCTTATTTCTTTACACAAATGAATATATACTCACAATTTTGAATCTTTTTAGGACATATATATAGAAAATTCTTACAAAAATACTCTTATTCTCTCACATTTTTTTTTATCTCTCTATGATATTGCCTTTATCGAAAAACCGATCCGAAATCCGTTGGGACCGAAACTCGTGGGACGGACTTGCAAAAAAACTGAACTGAATAAGATCCGAACTGAATATTTTATTACGGTATGGTACAAGTTCCGACCGAATACCAGACCGATCCGAACCGATCCCACTCCTAATAGACACAACAAAGTGAAAAAGAAAATTTAACTAGATTTGGTGGGGTGTGCCAAATCTGGCTGGTAGTGCAAGGCCAGAATAACGCGCGTGAGCCCTATTTTAGCAAGCTAATGTGACAAACTCACCACTTTACAAAATTAATTTAATATCATATGAACATATAATCCACATAGTAATATCTGATAAAAACAGATACTACACTTGATCTTAACCTGATGCAACAACACCTCAACATGTTCGTTCAATCATAGGAAATTAACACATCGATCATTCTAAGAACAATCGGAATATTCATTATGTCCTGCACCCATTTCTGTAACTTCATCAGGACTACGAATCATTATGAATACTCTAGACAATTGAAAACAAAAATAAAGGTGATTGTGCTATCCAAGCGCAGCCATGCTATTTTACAAGGACTAGTACGGATGCCCGCGCTTCGCAGTGGGGATTTGGTGCTTATTTGTTTCGATTATGGGATTTGTGCTTGATGACAACATTTGCATAATTTTTTCATGTTCAACAATAATTTCTTGTATAGATTGCAGAATATACAGTACAATGTATTCATTTGAGAGATTTATAGCTGGTATATTACTGTAACTAATTAAATAGACCTCCGTCGGAGTACAATACCGATGTCTAGCTGGTGACCCTAATCATCAAATAATTGTAAAATTTAACTTCTTGACAACTACAATTCAAGATCACAATAAGCCAAAGAATCTCGTTAATCTCTTTCCAGCTTTCTCTATGCTAATGTAATGTTGGTATCCGTGTGAACAAGCAGAGAGTTACTTCACTTGCCAATTGGATAGTGGATATTGTGAGTGCAAATGTGTAAGGAGGAAAGGGAATTGTTACTGACTTCTGTGTTCTTCATTGGATGGGCAATATGGAAAGCTAGGAACGCTGTTGTATTCACACACAAACCTTGTATTCCCATTGGTGTGATTATAAGGGCAAAAGCAGCAGTGAGTGAGTTTCTTGAACACTCTAACATGAATATGACTCATATTGGTCCTCATATTCACATGGATGATCATGGTACTGGTGTTACTGAGGCGGCAATGGTGATATGGGTCCCTCCAGAGGCTGGGGTAGTTAAAATAAATGTGGATGCAGGATGGTCCAAAGAAACAGGAGTTGGCGGCTTGGGTGCAGTGGTCAGGCCATCAGGGATAGTAATGGTGTTATGTTTGGTGGAGCCGCAAAAAATGTTCGATGTGATTCTGCAATGGCTGCAGAGGCAATGGCAGTTGATTTTGGTGCCTGGCTTGGAGCTGATCTCAGACTTGATGAGGTTGTATTGGAATCTGATGCACAGATGGTAGTGAAGGCTCTGAATGGTACGGGCCATGAGTGTGGATGGAGACTCTATCCAATTATGTGTGAGATTAGGAGAAAATGCTCATCATTTACTAATCTCAAATGGAATTGGATAACCAGGAAAGCAAATCATGTTGCTCATACAGCAGCATCATTATGTGACGAGGGGGTGGATCTTCTCAGATGGGCGTCAACGCCACCACCATCTCTTACTGGGGTACTAAGAGATGACGGGTGCCCCTGCCCTCATTGATTACTGTGGTGGCGCCACTACTTTTTGCGACTTGTCAGCTCCGTTTGCATGCTCTTCGCAGTAGGGAGGAGATCTGATACAAGCTTTTATATTTCAGTAGCACTTTTCATTTGCTGTATGTTTGTATTGCTGTTTTTCCTGGATAGGCTGGGCTTTCTCTAGTCTTTATCCTTGGTTTACAATGAAGCTCCTTTCCAAAACAAAAAACAAAAAGTAATGTTGGTAAACGCTAGCGACCACCAAAAATTAATCAAACTTTCCTGATAGGATGATTACAGAGAACAAAAACGAACAGCAGCATTTGGAAGACCATATCAAAAGCTAAGAAAATATCACAACTTGCACCATTGGCAAACAGTCACAGTTCAACAAAGATGATCTAATAGCAGAGTATGCGATCGTGGAGCACGGTGGAGCATTTACCATGTTCACTATGAAAACCTTTTCAAGGTTGATGTCAAATTGAATATCACATCACACGTTCATTGCCAGAGATCGAATCAGCCAAATACGAAAATCCAGCTCAAAACACATCATTAAACTAAGTAGAATTCCCAACTTCCACTCTGCCATGCATGTTCTGGATTGTGTGTACGTATTATATGCGTTTCATAAATCTGCTCTAAGCCAAAGTAATATATATGTTTGGACAATCCCATCTTCCAAGGTTTTTACAGATCCACATTTTCTTTTGTTCAAGAACACTAGCATATATAGTAGTAGTACCTTCATCAATTTGAACAATATCGTTACAGTTTGGAGCTGTGATTTCTAAATATACAGGAGTTCAGATTCACTGCCATGTAAAGTACTAAAAGAACAGAACATAAATGTTGAACTAAATATTATAAGGCTGTACCCGCTAAGGAAGCCCCTTCCAGATATTCTGGGATCAACCCACGCCCGAGAGGGAGTTTGTAAATTGTTTTCAACCAGCATTACACGCGTCTCGGTTCATTAGCTACGTCATTGCCCCAATGAAGGGTGTTCATCATGATTTATAGACACTCTGGGTTACCTAGATCTAATAGAATGGCGATATGGGATTGGAATAGGCTAAACAATAAAGCTATGTTCCCTACTATACTTCAACACCAGCAATAGAGACATGTCAGCTAAAGACCACCATATGCTACTGATGATGATGAGTGGAACAATTCCTACATTTACTCAAGTCAGAGTTGTTAATTTGACATAAGCTGTTGAAGGATATATTCGAGCTATATCAGTCATCAAACTCATCATCAGGGGACTGTGTGACAAGTCAGATTCATCAACAGCAGCTTTGCAATCACCGCGAGGCAAAATTAGCCCAATTCAAGGAAAATAATATCAGTTGATCTGATAAAGCATCCTACAGAACTATTATGTACAGAAGCTACAAAAGTTGATCATATATTGTTCACTAACTTGGCACAATTGTGTTAAGTACCAAAAGCTCTGTATGCAGTAACTCACAAATGTTGGTGAATATACTTATTTTCATTGCAGCATAAGTGAGGCTTAAATAACTTGAAAACAAACTAATCCAATCACGATTAACAAACCTAAACGTGATCTAACAAACTGAGAAATAGTCAAATAACAAACTTGTTCCTACAAACTAGGAATTATTAATTTGAAGCTAAAGTAAAGCAAACACTAACAAACTGGTGCATCCACCAACACCGAGTCTGTAGCTTCCAACATATTGTTCATCTATATATGCGAAACATACATCTGCTCTTTGGCATGCACATAATCATAACTGACTGATCGATCTTTGAACAAGACTTGAGCCGCTCAACAGCAGTTAAAAGTGAAGAACTTCCTTCACATGCTTCAAAATGTAATTCGAGCCTTTTATCAATGGCATACCCTACCAGAGCTCCATCTTGTTTCTTGATTAATGTTTGTGATGCTGATGGCTTGTTATAGTGTATGAGTGAGATTCACCATCATAGCCTGCAATGACAAAAGAGTCTCCTTAAATTTCCCTCCATAACTGCTTTACGGAAAGAATATGGCAAAAAGGTAGAAGATGTAGTTAAGCTTTGAATAGTTCTACTAAAAGTAGGCATTCGCACAGGACAAACAAATTTGCACTACAATTTACATTAATCAATGTAGCCTTTATCGAGCTTATTGGTGAAGCAAGCCTCAAAAGTAGATAGGCCATGATCGTCTCTCGTTAGAAACATTGATCACACTAAAAGGTTAAGAAAGATACTTGTAATATGCTGCATGCAATACACCTAATTGGTCCGTGTTAGAAGAATATTACACCATGCTTTGTCTTCCCTCGAATGCATTCATTGTATGCTAATACTGTATCCTTAATTTGTCTTAACATGAAATGAAAGCCAGTGTATCAATAAAAAATGAACAGTCAAACTTGACCTTTTTACGTACCTCATGTTGTTTCTTTGAAGAGAAATCTTGCAAATTAAAGAGATCTCAAGAGCTTATTTCAAAGCAGTAACTTATCACCAGTGTACGATTTAAAAACGAAGGCTGAAAGGTGATGAAGAACGAGCCTATATGCAAGTGATGCTCGATTTGCAGCCCTGTCGAGGGCACCAGACATCCACGATTTTGCGTAAACCACCAAAATATCAAAATTATCCTGCAGAGACACCAGAATAGATAATTACAATCACCACTGCAGTAAATGGACCATTTCTTTAAATAGAAAGAGGAAACAATATCAATAACTAGTCAGAAATACCTCAACAGACCGGTTCTAGGTAACCCCTCTGCATCAGTAAAGCAAAATTCTCTAGAGATGGCAGAAGTTCAAGAACACGAGAATTAGTTAGTGTATTCCAGGCAGCAAGTCGCACAGGAACTTCAACACAACGGTGAAGATAAACGTACTGCAACTTGTCGGCCATAAATCAGATCACCATATGACTCGGCAGAAAACTGCTCCACGAGTCTATAAATGTTGAGTTAGTCCCATGAATCTCTAGGTTGTTTTCATTTGAAGGTTCTGTAGATAAGGGTATTTGACCTCGCCTGATGAAGAAGATTGCCATAGAGATCTTGCAATGCTTCATAAGTAACCCTGCTCTTCTCCTCCTCGAGCACACCCATCCCAACAAAGTAAGACAACAGACTCTTGACTGGGGAGTGGATGCCAGCAGGTAGGAAACTGGACATTGCTTCAATACCCAACAGAAAGCAAAGTCCAGCTCTCTGGCAACTACATGAAAATCACCTAGGTTCTGCATGAGATCTCATCTTGTAGATTGGACGATTTCTTTGCAAGTTTTCAACATAAGGGGGAACACTTCTCGAGCTGTCAAAAAAGCCGTTGTACTCTGGTAAGAGTTTTTACTTTTATTTTATGTAAAAAAAGTAGAGTTTTTTTTTACAAGTCTTAACGGATAGCAAACATTTACTAAAGGAAATTTAATCACAAAACTAAAACCGTTGAAGATATTTTACTGATCAATGAATATGATACAATGTACATTTCTATTTCTACATCATCTATGAAGAAATGTAACTTGGGTAAAGTTTCATGATTTCAGCTCTAATCTCCCAAAGCGAGAACTGATGTAAGACCTTATCCTGTCCCAAAGTGAGAACTTAGTTCCAAAGAAGCGCACCTTCACCGACTTCTTTGATCCGTCTCTGACAAATTCCAAGTCCCTGGCAATGTTACTCTGCACACTTTCTTGGTAAGCAAGCAACGGTAATGCATATGCACCTTCAGACTCTAGGTTTTTGATCCACCCACGTAATAAGTAATTCACAACCTGTATGGCAATGGCAATCAGCTTTAACCGAGATAGGAGTAAGTACAAGTGCCAGGTGAAATCAATAGGTGAATAGGAATCTAATACCAAGCATAATGTGGTATAATGGTTTCGATTCCAAATGGTTTGATCCTAAAAGGTCCCATTTTTCTCTAACATGGAAAAATATATTTGGTTGTTTGGAGGCTACTAGTTATAGTAATGAATTTTGTATGAATGAAAATCTTCTTGTGCTAGTTACTGATAAACTATACCTCAGGAACTTCATCATGAGGACAATGACCAGCTGGACTGATCTCATAAAATGGAGTTTCAGGCACCTGCTGCTTCACCTGAAAGCCCCAAATAGGTTGCACCCAGGGATCTTCTTTTCCATACATAAGACAAATCGGTATGTCGTTCAATTGACATCTACAAACAAAAGATCACTGTCCTTGAACAACTTGCTCTATAAAATGTAAAGCAGATCAAAACTATCGTCATTGGTTTAAAACTTTCATATTGCCTACCTGGATAAAGCCTCTTTAAATGATAGCTGTCCCTGAGGAGCAAACATGATTGAGGCAAATGATGCTGCAGCAGCAGGATGTTCTGCTGTCTCAACAATACGGGAAAATACTTTGTTGACATCTGTTGAATGATCTGCATAAACTTGTTCAAGGATCTGTGCTATACTCCTCGGATCACTTATTTTCTGCCAACTAAAATAAAACAAGCTCAAACGAATTAGTTGGCTAGTAGCTATATATAGTATATACTCTCCGCAAAAAATGTGGTTAAAGATCAGTTCCTAGATTTAGTCAGTTCCCGAATAAAAAAGCCAAGAGACTTTCTAAGTGAAGATATCAATTCAAGTCATGTTGTTTCACTTTCATCTTTAATTCGGCCTCTTGTTTGTAAATCCAGGAAATTCTACTACAATATACTCCAAGAAGATTTATACAAGCTAAAATAAACTCACACAATTTCTACAAGCTTTATCACGCTAGCTGGCAGAGGGAATGTTCCTGCCCATGGAAATATCTTCGCCAGTCTTGGAGATCTTATGGGATTAGGTAAAAATCCCCAAAAAGGAGTTGCATTAAGCAACGTAACACCTTTCACCAAATGAGGGTTACATGCTGCAAAATACAATGCAACAAACCCTCCCAGAGAGTTCCCAGCAATATAGACCGGTTCACCAATCACCTGCAAAAATAAATGGGGATTATGTGATCACTGATAAATGGTCAAGACTTAGTAGAAACAATGCACAAAACTTAACTTTTAGTGTTCTTAGTACTTCACAGTACCCCATATATCTACAATCTATATATCCAACTCAAGATGTGTCTATAGTGCACACATATTTCCATTCATCTGAATTCTTGCTTCTGTTAGCTCTATAACTAGCATAATAAGAGAGAATAGCAACTCAACGAGAAGATTGTTCTGGTTAAAGATTGGAATCTTTAGAAATATTGGTAGACCAACTTTCACTAAATGTCATAAAAGCTTTCCAATTATAAAATGCATATAAACATTGGGAAAGAAAGATGATGGGGATATTGACTGCAAATAAGATGATAAGAATCGCAAAATACTGATGTGTGATGAGAGCACTGAAGAGGTGAGCAATCAGCATAGAGAGATATATCAGCTATGATCAGAAAATCCAACAAGTAAATAAGCTATGGCATACCTGTTCTATGAAATAACGAACTTGATCCTGCCATAAGTCAATGGAGTAAACAAGCTCAGTCGCCCATGGTTCAGATTCATTTCCAAAACCCCATGCAAGATCGGTCTTGTTTGACAAACCTTCTTCTCTAGTACGAGGGGCAGGGTCTTCCAATGGCAAGGACATACCCTGCCCAAGGAAATCAATTGCCCAAACTCTAAAATCACGTCCCAGATCCTTCATCTGCTTCTCATAGTGAAAGGAACCAACTCCAAACCCCGGAAGAAACAGCACCGGTGGGGTACCCAAGTTTTCACATCCTGCTTTCTCATAGTGCACAACGAATTTAGGCTTCCATTCCCAGAAGCAACTACTTATCGTAGCACTTCTTTCGCCATTGGATTCATCCGGTACACCAGGAATCAAAACTTTGCTCACCGATTCCCCCGTTTCAGAAATAATGGCATCCTCTTCCGCGCCAATCACATAGCCATCAGAGCTTCCACTCGCATATATTGCACCAACGTGCTTAAACTTATCAGGGGTGTTTAATGACACACGGCCTCTCCAGTGACTTGGTTTCTTCGAAAAAGATTGATTCAAATTGGATCCATGTAAATTTGAGCTATTTACTAATAATTTCCACCTTAGATTTACAACATCACAGCACGAAGCAGAGTTGTATGAGAGTATTTCCATACACAGAATCTGTATTCTGCAATTACCAAAGCCTCATAGGAATCAGAAAGATTTAAACTTCACTTTCTATTCCATGCATCATGAAGTTCTATTTCAATCTTAGGCTAGCACCAAGATTTCATTACCATATTTTCTTGAATTTAACCAAGAACAAACAAAGAGAATCATTTCCTTGAAAACTGATTATAAACTAGCAACCCTGAACTCAACTAACACTTTATATTAAAAACTCAAACAAAATTAGCAATCTTTATCAATCAAACAGAACCAGCAGCATGGTGAAGACAATATTAAAGGAAGAATTTTTCAATAATTTTCAAGTGGGTTACCTTCAAGTGAGCAGAGAAGGGTCATCAGCAGTAAGGCTGAGTCTTCGCCAAGTGTTTAGGAGATTCGAGCAGAATCCAACAGAGAGAGGAAAATGATTCGCGCAGTTTCTTAAACGTTTCTTCTTCCTCTTAACGCCAGGGAAAAATAAACCAACCAAGTACGATATTATTTTCCTCCTAAAATATCAGAAAATTAAAACGTGTATACATTATTTCCCTACCAAAAACAAAAATCTCACCCTTAAAAAAATATATACATCTCACTCGGCTCCAAACCGACACATTTTGTAATAATAGAAGTCCAGGGTTGCAACCGTTGCATACTTGCATACATGTACGAGTGAGCAATTGTGGATTTGAGTAAAAGATTAGGACTTTGTCTAATATGGCTGTGAGCAATTCTATACATTTTATTTCGCGTAATGGGTGCTCTTCTATGCGACTTAAAGTACTTTTCAATAAGGTTCCGGCTCTGAAACCTTATCACAGGACCAGCTCAATCTCAAATTTTATTTATTAAAAAAAAATGTTTACAATAGGATTACAATACAATCTCTAATTACAGTGGATAGAGAGAGAGAGAGGATAGAGAGAAGGTGGAGCTAAAATGTCTGAAAACTAAAACTTGTGAAATTTTGAAGGAGAACTCTACTTAAAAAGACTCGAAAAGGAGGGCAACCGACTACAGGAGGCTACTCCAAGATTCGGTTAAAAGAAAAGACAAAAGGTTTTTTACTATATGGCTAACAAAGAAAAGCAAAAAGAATATCAGCTTTTCTGAGAATCACGCCGGGTGCTCAAAGGGCCACATTGAACACGTGAAAGTCAGTAGAAAGTGAATGATTCCTTAAGCTATTACAAAAACTTATATAATAATGGGAAAATATCCCAAAGGAAGGTGGCCGGAAGCTTGGGAAACTTTACTTGATTTCTACATTGGCATTGCTCTTCTTCTTTTTAAAACTCTGAGGTATTTCATCATTCAAACAATCCAAGAATTCTTTGGAAGGGTCTGTGAAGGGAACATTGCCCAGATAATCTTCCATTTCTTCATTATTCTAGGTAAAGTCTTCACCTTCTTCTTCTTCTTCTTCTTCTTCTTCTTCTTCTTCTTCTTCTTCTTCATCCATCATATAAGTGGGACTCGAGGAATTCTTAAAAGAAGTCTCATTGAATAAGACAGCAACATTGTCATCAATTTAGGACGAGAGTTGCTGCAATAATTTTTCCTTAATCTCTCTTGGAGAAGCTAAAGGAAATGCGGCTTTTAGCTCTGCCAAGGAGGGAATAAAAAAATCCTTTTTAGGGTCTTACTGAGGAGAATATTCCTTTTCTACCTTCTTGAAGGCAACAATACACTCATTGATCTTGATTAAAGGAGGATTATAATCAAATCTAGACCACCATTTATAATAGAATTGGTGGTTAAGGGATAAAACTCATATTTCTAAATGACGGACTGAATAAGTCCATGGCCAAATCCAAGGGAGGTTAAACCTTGCAATAAAGTGGAGAAGATTACTCCCACTGATCACCCTGACTTCGTTAAACTTAGGGTTATTCATAATATACTCTTCATAAGATTTCAAGAGTTCATCAGGAAGGAAGTCCTCTCCTGGACCCATAGAATAGAACCAGCTGTAGAACCAATAATAAAAGGCATTGATCCATGCTTTAATATAATCTCAATAATTATAACTGGCATGGATAAATTTCAAGTCCATTGACTTGTTAGGATTAAGACCCCATTCGGAGATATGGATGATACGTTGAATAAACGTTTTGCTGAAAGAAATATCTTCAATATGCTTGTTCTGGTTCATATGATGAAACTTTACTGAACCAGTTTCCATAAGGATGCATTCATAATATCTCCTATTTTTTTTCCCTAAAAGGGGGAAATTAGCTTCAGATTCAAAATACCTTCTTGCCCGGGTATTAGAAGAGTTAAAATATCTCTCCTCTCGTTTCTGGAGAATGATAATATGTTCTTCTCAAGGTTTCTTTAGACCTGGAAGAACAGGTTTCTTAAAAACTGCTGAAAACCTCTCTTGGGGCTTGCCAGAGGATAAATAAGCCACTACATCTGGATAATATTTCATTTTCTGGTTGTTGTCAATTGTATTTTAAAATTTGTCTTTTTGGTGAGAGTTGCTGACAACAGTCAATTTGTCTTTCTGAATTAATTATTCACTTATACTCTTAAGTCAGAAATAGAAGTTTCTCTTTCCTTAATAATGTTTACCTCCATTTTATAGAGTTAATCTCTACCTGTAAGTCAGAAATAGATAATTTCTTAGAAGAGTGGGTTTTTAACTCATCAAAGACTTCTTTTAAGGAGTATGACTTCTTTGGAATATAAGGGGAATCTCAAGGTTTATTCTCCTTTTTTGTTGTTTCTAAATAATACTCTATCATATTCTTCTTTGTTTCGGGATCTTGGATCCCATTAATTAAGTCAAGAATAGATCTTTCTTGGGTTGTAAGCAAATTTATGCTTAATCCGTTCATCTCAAGAATAGCCTTGTAATGATTTGCATTACAACCACAGTCTGACGAGGATGAAGACTCAGAATCAGCTCTGTTAGAATCTTGGTCAATAATGTTGATCTGTTCTTCTGACACTGTTAGAAGGGTTTAGAAGAATTGCTAAAAGTTGTTGTTTTAGACCTTCATCAGAAATCTCATTGATTTTCTTTTTGGTCTAACATTTATTAGCATAGTGGCATGTTTTACCACATTTTCTGCAAATAACAGTACTAGAAGAATTCTGGGAATAATTCTTCTTATAATATGATCTTGAATTTCACTTTTTCTTCTTTTCCTGAGGGGAAAATGATTTCTTAACAAAGCGTTTCTTTTTCTTTGATTAGGATTTTGAATCTAATCTCTTATGCTTATAAGGGATTTGGAGATCAAAACTAAATTGGTCACAAAATTCACCAATTTCTTTTTTGCCAGTCAAATGTTGGCATTTTAATTGGGCTTTAAGCTTAATATCGTTGCAAATGGATAAACCTTCAGCAACACATTCACTGATGAGCTGACCATAGGTATATTCATAATAAGGAATGGAGTTTCCTCTATGGTTTCTCAAAATACGGTCTTTGACCTTTTGAGAAAAAAGAGTAAGAAGGTCTGCAATGAACTTCTCCTTCCATAAGTCAGCATTGGCATCTGTTCTAATCATAACTTTGGACAAGAATACGTCATTATACCACCTGAACTGAGTTAAGGTAGGGCATTTAAGATTGACTAATATGTCTTTGTTTCTTTCAAAGGATATCGGGTTAGACCCGACGAAATCCAATAGAATGGAAGTAAGCAGTGTATAAACTGCATTAGAAATAGAAGTTTTAGTATATATAATACTGTCTTGACCTTGTTCATCTTTCATGGTCATCGGTGTTTGAATAATTTTAGTTGCATTGAGAATTTGTTGATGTTGTTCTGGGGAAATGATATTATACCACCAACCACGAAGTTGGCCAGCAAATCCTGCAACAATGTATTCTTCAATTTGTTTATCTGAATTATAAGCAGATATGCAAACCATGGAATACATAGTCATTCTATGAAGTAAAGTGATTATCTGATATTCAGATAATCCATCAATATTCCATTCATAGATGGTTCTAGCACTAAAGCTAGCCATAATATTCGAATTTTCTTCTTCGAATAATAAGTCATGAGGAGTATGACGAGTATAATAATGCATGGTCGAAGCAGTAGGAATTGATTTTTTGCCAAACGCAGTGCTTCTTCCAAAAAACATTTTGATTTATGCTAGAAATCGGACCTGTATGATCTTTTTTAAGGTCATCTTTCATGGCAAGAATTTATTTTTCAAATTTATTAATATCTGATTCATTATCTGAATCAAAGAATGTCTCTGAGATAGTAGCTATTTAAGCTTTCTTCTCACTAGATTTATGATTACCGAGCTGTAAATATTCTAACTACTGAGTTAGAATGGATACAATATCAATATCCTTTTTGTTAGGAATAGTGATATTAATACTTGGTTTTAAAATAAAAGGTTCTACTACCTTTGGAGTAGAATGAATAATAGAGGAAGATAATATGGATTTAATATCCTGTATTCTGGAAGGTTGTGTAATTTTCTCTAATTTTTTTCTCCATTCTCCCAAGTTGAGAGCACATAGTTTGTAGAGTCAAATTTGTATAATTATGTTGTTTTTCATGACTGAAAGCAATTGACTCAATAATAGTTTCTCCTGCCTTTATTTTTAGATGTTCTGAAGGCAGATGAATAGAGATAATTACGTTACCTTTTGTTGGTCCTGCCTTTATTTTTAGATGTCCTGTGCATACTTGCATACATGTAGGAGTAAGCAATTGGGTAAAAGTTTAGGAAGTAAAATAAAATCTTAAAAAGTAAGGAGAATTATCAACTATCAATGTGACGTGGACGGTGAGATTGAGTCTAGTTCATCTCAGCCCTACCCAAAAATTTAGGTATGGCAAGTGCTAACATGATTTTTTAAGACGAATTAGTTCTTTGGTCTAGAAATTTTTTTTGAAAAAGATCTTGTGGAGAACCTAACTATATAAAGACACATCTTGTGGTGATTAACAATCATGTTCTTGTTGTCAATTGTTTGGTGATTAGTTGTGATTAACTATCACTTTTTTTATGGACAATCCGAAACATCGAATGCATTACTAAGTTCCAATAGAACTCAACTTGAATAGTACACATAGAGCTGGCCGAAACTAGAAATTATCACTTTTTACATTCCAAGCTCAACATTCGTCAAGCTTACTTGAGTCTTAAAAAGATTTCGAAATACTTGAGAAATGACATAACATACTCCTAAGCACTCAGTTGTGGTACGTAAGCCAAATCCAATAATTCACGCAATCTAAAAAAGACGCAAGTAAGTTTGCGGCACCAAAAGCACCTAATTAGTGTCTTAAATACGAAAGACGTTTATTGTAATTAGAAAACTAACTACCTAACTATAGGCTTAGAGCAAACACCCCATCCCTAAAAATAGGTCGAAAAAGCAGCAACCCAAAGCCCAAAGACAAAAAAAACTCTCGTCCACACACTCTCACCAGTCAACGCCACTAGCAGTCACCACCGCGAGCACCGAGCAACCACCACTCCTCAACCCGCTTCCCTGTGATGATTGAACACGTTGCCAAGACCACAAAACAGACCAACCTGCCAAAAACCTTCCCATAGCCAGCTATGTCATCAAAACCACAGCCCAAACACCATAACACCTCCCAAACACGAATCAGATCTAGACCGAATGGAAGCTACGACCCCAGCACAAACTCATACTGCGAAACAATCGCTCAACGATCTGCTGCCCAACATCTGTGAAAACCATGCCGCCAAGGAAACTCTGTAAAACAAAAGCATCGACTGGAAAACTCCAAGGTTGCGAGGCCTCCCATCCGACAGCAAACCAATGGCGAAGGCATGGGCCAGATACCAGCCGATTTCCGACCACCATCGGATGAGACAAGATCTAAAACAGAAGGTTGCCGCCTCTAAAGGTTCTCTTCGGAGAGAAAAATAAGAGAGAGTTAGGGTTATGTGATTAACTATCACGTAATTTGTATCCGGTGGATGGAAATAAATAATATTTTAACTCATTTGTAATTCATATTTTTTTGTTGTTGAAGAAAACGACTTTCTAGAGAAGCCGGAAAGTAATTTCATTAAATATTACAACTAAAGTCGTAATTTCGGGAATCCAAAACAGGCTTTAGAGTCGTGGTTGACAATCCATAATAAATGTCATGCTCATAAGCTTATCTATGTGCTACACAATTACAAGTATTAGCACTATACTTAAAATCCATAAATCTTGACGAATGTAAACATACTTGCATCACAACGGAATCACGAGAAACAAAGATAACTAAAGATAACAATACCCATGAGCATAATTATGGTATGTATGTTAACCCTAATTAGTCTCGCAATCCACATAAGATGCAAATACGTCATAAACATGAAATAATTGAAATCTAAGAATACTACTAAATCAACATAAACAAAGGCCCAGAAGAAAAACTCACCTGGGTCCCAAATCTAAACGGGCAACTAGAACCCTAACAGTCTCAGCCCAATAAATCCAGGCCCAGAAACTGTTTCATCCGTGGATGCCCAGTCCGGCCCAACACGATCGTCACCATACCCAAGATATAACCGCCTCACCAAAACCTCATAAGCGAGTCACCTCCGGTGGTCCACTGTCTCAACATCTGTCATCGCCTCAACCACATAGCTGAAACCATCGTCATCAGATCCTTTGAATTCCAGTAACACCGACGTCCGACGGCTGCTACTGAAAAACCCACCCGCGTTTCATGAAGAACAGAACACCGTCATCACAACACCATCAAGATCCCTCACTTCCCTCGAAAACCACTTGAGTCTTGCCCGTGTCGTTCGTGAGCAGGTCGAATCAAACCAGAGATTCCTCATGGAGAACCCAACATGAGGTCGACAAACCCACGTTTAGAAGTAGAGGACTCGACGCCGAACAAGGACGCCTTGGAGGCAATGACGGGGAGAAAAGACGTTACAAAGAGATCACGATAAGGAAGCGATATCGCCACTGCTGTCGCTCAAAAAAAATCCTAGGAGAGCCATTTTCGAATTGAGCTCTTTGTTAAACAAGAATAATTTGTAATTCTAATATTGTTAAATTTAAATCTAAAAATAACCGCAAAAATCACAAAATAAAACTAAAATGTAAAAACAGAAATTAAGAAAAAAAATGAGAGTGGAAATATTATTAGAGAAATACAAGTTTTGTCCATTAGACCAAGACCACAAACCCATCTTAGTCCCTACTTCACGTTACTCAAAGGCCCAAAATCACAATCAATGTCGCTGCCTCTGATCCTCTACAACTCAGACGACTTCTGTTGGCCTACAATTCGTTCTAAGCGCCGATCAGAGCTGCGAAGTTCAAAAACTAGAATACGTGGTACATATACAGATGGGATCTTTGGCAAACTTGGATAGGTAAGAGGGAACTGATCTGTAGGAGAGTAAATCCGGGCACGAGCAATACTGTACGTAGTGTCACTCTTGGTGGTGTTGGTTAACACGTTACGTTTTCAACGTCCGAAAATAGTATGTATATTCAACGTTTTCTACATGCATATATGTTTTTGTTGGTGTTGAATTTGGACTTGGATTCTTGGAATATCTCTTTACTAGCAAAATGAAACACAAACACTCACACCAGGCAAACTATGCAGCACCACCAGAAATAGCTATTGATCGATGCCAAAGGAAATTGTGACATGCATTTTAATGGTCATCAAAATTAAAATTAAAGTCTCAAAGATTGAGATTTGATGATGATGATAATGATAATCGAGTAATTCTACAATGTGCGGAACACAAATGTGCATAGGTGAAATCTACGGTTTAGGTTTTTTTTATGCATTATTCATCTAAGTCCAATACGGATAAAATTATGACGTCCCACACATTTTTGTTCCGCACACTATAAGCACATATATGCTCTTTTTTTACACGTCCGTTACTGGCACATCTAATAACTAGATCATAAATGGTGAAGTTTTTCTTTGTAAAGTTTCTCATATCATAAGATAGGTATGTTACATGCATGTACTCCTAGTTCCAAATCTATAGATGGTCTACAGACTATCTACATTTACTGAAAAGCTTGTTGGGTCAAATAGCTTCTGGTTATTGTCCCACCCAAGTCTAACGTATGATAGATCCTGAATGATAATCGTTCAAGACATACAAATGGCATGGTGCATATGTCTCAAAATAAGTTTAACCAACATCAGTAAGCAGCAGCAACAAATGGCTCTTCTACTCACCAAGGCTCGCAAAAGGCAATAGGCCACATGACAATGGCATAAACAGGTCTGCAGCACCGTAGAACACCAATCGGCGCAGCCAGTACGGAATTACTGAACTTCCTTTCGCTCGTGGAGTCACAAGAACTGGTCCATGGAGGATACGAAACGCAACTGGTGGGAAGACATTGCAGAAGAAATGCACACCATACAGAGAGCCTCCCAATGTAGAAGCCAATAATATCCACTCCCTCCCAATGTGTCCACACAAAACTTTCCTGCCCAACCACAAAAAATGCCCAACAACAAGACTATAAAAGTGACTGGCATAACCCTTAGAGAACCAGCCGAGCGCTGGAGGATTAAGTACGCGATTGCGAGAATCATGAACGAACCAAAGAACATCCGACTCACAAGCGCGGCTTGACACATTAGTACTCGAAAGGCTTAAACGAAAGGGGCCATCGGATTCCACCACGACTCGGAATAATCCTTTGAAGGTGTACATGTGACTGCAGTGGCTTCCGTAATTCTTCTGTACGAATATACATAAGTACCATATGACATGCTTGCAGCTATGACAAGCAGTCCAACTACTAAACAGTCGTTGCACTTTCGGAGTAGCTCCGAGTGTCTCGTGTCCTCTAATTCAGTCTTGAATTTCACAGCTCTAAACGATGCCTTAGATGGTCCCATAGCTATCTTTGACCTTTGTAAGTAATTTGAATCGTAACCTAGAGCCACCTCTTCCTCTTTCAATGTTAACTTCATGGCGAGACGAAGCTCCCATGATTTTAGGTCATTTGCACGAGTTTGTCATTCCATGACAGATTTCTCAAATGCTGAAGTCCTCAAATTGTTGGTTTGGGTAACCTCCAAGTTGTTCACTAGCTCTTTTGAGTGATAATGATCTTCTGTACTAGTGCAACTGCAATTTGCGTCTCTTGGACTAAACCATAATTCTGTATTGTCTTCGTATGACTGTTTGAACGAGTTTAGAGTCCTTAAAGTGCTCCCAAACGATTGCTCAAAGTTGTGGATGAAATTGTCTAGCGTGTTACCGAAACCGTCAGCTAAATATTCTTGGACAGCTGAAGCACATACCTTTGTAAGATGATCAAAAGACATCTCTCCACCATTGCTCATCAGAATCTGGTTACAAAACACTGCCATAGACATTCCTAAGTGAAACCCTATGCTTTCGAAATTAAGGTTTCTCCGTGAGGCCTTTGCAATAACCACCTTAGAGTTTCGGCGTTTGTGTGTTCCTCGAGAGATGGACGAGACTGAAGTAGCTGTGTCTTTGTCTTTAGCTGCCCTTTTCATCATCGCCTTCTTTTTGTTGCTTCTGTTGTCGTCTATGTTGAATTGCAGAGAATGTGGAGAAGAAGATGAAGCCGTGTCCATCGATCAACAATTAGGGATTTGAAATGAAGTGGACGGCACTGTATGCTTATAAAGGAACCATATTGGTATTGGTGTTAGGAAACGAACCATTCTGATACAAGGGAAAATGTCATGGTTACCATGGTTAACTAGGATAGTTAACCTAGTTTGACTAGGATTGTCTAATAATCCTAAGGGTACTTGACAAAAGTCACTTAATTAAACTCAAATTAAGCCCTGCACACGATTTCTTACGGTCAAGTCAATGTAATGCCCGATTTCAAGTCCACTTTGCTAGCTATAGAAATAACTCAAATATTACATAACAATGTTATTTATTTGTTTGATTGGTTAATTGATATTGCATTCACGTCTAATCAAAATCGATGAACCTTGACAGATTGAGTATTTTCCAGACCTTGATTTGACTTGCTGACTTGGGCCCATCTGAATCATATATATGCTTATATTTATGTATAAATGAGAAAAAGACTCGGTCTACACTATCTTTTTCTTCAAAAACTCACAATAAATTTTTAATCCTAAAAAGATCCTCAGATTTATTTTCATATTTACTAATAATGTCATCGACTTTCAGCAAGACCCTCATATCTCTCTCTTTCTGAAGCACATTGAGTTCGGATCCTCCAACGCCTCGTCTTATGATTCTCTCCGTTGATCTTCGTCGCCATCAGGACCGAATCCTCAATGGTGGTAGTCGAATTCCTCCTTTGTCGCCGCTTCTCGCGATTGGTCTCTCGTGTTTTCATCCTTTGATCAAAAAATTGAAAGAACATACTTAAGTACTTTCATTCAGCATTGCAACTTAATACGTCAAATATTATCACATAAGTACGGTGTTGTAAGAATGACATAATGTGCGTACCTTGAAACTGCCCAAATCATCGCTAAGTTGAGTTATGATGGATGCCCAGTGTACTGTGTACTATTTGAGAGCCATTGTCAAAGGATTGGAGTGCAGCTTCTTTTAATTGGCATCCATGAATTAACAAATAAGCATGGAGCATTGCTCTCGGACCACCGACTGCAGTCCATGCATTGTTTAGTTACTCTTTCAGGCTTGGTGTATATCCATTATAAAACCACCTTGCTTCTACCATATACAATTGACAAAGATTTACCCACTGCAATACGCATAAGGAATAGTTTCTCATCACCCCTGTGTATCCACACATGCATCCGGCTAGTACGTTACTCGATATATGAGGTGGTCTGTAACACATGCATGATGCATGACTAGCTAGCTTAATTGGTTATACTTACGTGCCTCTTTCTTGATACAAGGGTGAGTGTCCAGACCATTATACTTTTTAGATGATTCAGTGGCAAAATCGATCATAGCAGTATAGATTGGCCTCATGTATATGGCTCATGGTGTTAGACAAATACTTGAAGTGTCTGGTAGTCTGGTAGTCGTTTAAGTAGTTCTCTAGGTAGTTGTCTGAATAGCTGTCTGGAGAGCTATCTTTGTATCAAAAATTAATTCTATTTGAATTAATGGCGTCTTATACTACCTTACACTTCACTTAATTGACTCCATAATTTAATCAATTAATCATAATCTTTCCCTTTTAATTTCTTCTTCTTCATGGTTGACATGCATATATATACAACTTAAATGGAGCATTTTTTCTTGAGATATTATATATAATGAGAAAGTAATATTGAATCTAATTGTGGGGTTTTTTATTCAATATATTCCTCCATCACATCATTTTTTCCCCATGATTTATGGTTATAACTGTCTGGGCAGCTGTTTAAATAACTGTCTGAGTAGTTGTATAAGTAACTGTTTAAGTAGCTGTCTTGACATCAAAAAAAATATCACCGAAAATTATTTTTTTTCTCTCACTTTATAATGTAATAAATAGTAGTGTACTCGCACAATTATATATAGATTTGAAGAGGCAGCACAAAAAATGAGTGTAGATGCAGTCCACACTGCATCGTTATCGAAGACTCAACGTAGAGTAATGTATAATACATGATCAACGTATTTTATGCTCGATTCTTAACGCATTTCTTTCTACATTTTACTTTGGGTTTACCTTAGTATTCTTGTTTCTTACTTACTTTGTTGTTTTTAGGCTTATAATAAATGAGAACAATAAAGGGGGTGATTTGGAGCATAAAATGAGCTAAATGGAGGAGTTTTCTAAATCAACTAGGAATGACGTGGCGAAATATGAATCCGAAATGGTCTTCTCAAGTTACTAAAATGACGCAAGGCAAAATGAAGACATTTCAAATGGTGGATCGAAAATCAACAAGCATTTTAGGCGAAATCAAGCAAGGAGATATTACCGAATAGATGGAGGATCAAAAATATCAAGTATATCTCAAAAGTTCCTTATTTGAAGATCAAAATATCCTATAATATATGGTAGGTTCGGCCAAAATGACTTGGAGCTCAAGAAATACAAGATATGGAAATATCAAGATTTCTCTACTCCTAGTAGGAAGAGGAAGATATGCCTGCCAGCTCATCAATCTTCAACGGATCACAGAATCTGCAATTTAACTCCAAATATAGTGATCATATATGTCTTCTTCAAGCTCTCGAGCTGATCTTTCCAACGAATCCAAATCACAATTTTCTGAGCTCTAGAATCCCAAAAAAGACGTTTCAAGACAAACTAACAGATTTATCCAGGTACACTAGGAATCCCTAGTTTGGAGAGAGAAAAATTCATTTCTTGCCTATAAATACAAGAGGATGTCTCTCTTCTCAAGCATCACTCATCTTAGAAGCCAATAGCTCTGCAAATACTCTTCTCCTCTCCCAAAGTTCGGAAGTTTTCAAGGATCCACCATACTCCACCATCAGAAAGCTTCCTACCTCCACCGAGTAGACTATAAGGCAAATTCCCTTAGATGCTCCCCATCTCCATAGAGAGACGACTACATTAGAGGCGTAGGGCAAATTTCCGAACTTAAAGTGTAACTCTAATCCTTCTACTTATCCTTGTAAACATTTGTATTTTGGTTTTGAATAAAAGTGCTTTGTTTACAGTTTTGAAATATTATGTGTAACTTATTTTGAGTCTTAGGATTTAGTCGAACATGTTAGTCTTAATGCATCAATTTAGGCTAAGGCAAATTCCTTGTCAAGTTTATAGGCGTGTCATAGGGCAAATTTTCGAAGCACAATTAATGATCATACATGTAATCGGCTAAAGACTTAGATAATTAATAGGGAGCATATAATATGACTTAAGTGTAAGACGTTGGTAAATAAGATGGGTCGATCACGTACTTGTAAATATATAACTTAGGTTTATTTTCGGTCTAGTAAGCATGTTTAGGATTCTTTGTTCTTACTTATTTTCTACTTGTTTATGAGTGAAGCATGTTAGAACCTAGGATTTCTCTATGCGTTTACTAACCATTTTCTGTCTTTAATTCCATAGGAATTAATTAAAACCTCTTTAAAATTCCCCCATTAACCATAGCGTAGTCATGCATGCACCCTCAATCTCCGGTTAAGAACGATATCTTACTTATCAATGCTACATCTACAAAAAAAAAAAATTTAATTGCTTATGCATTTTTGTTGAATATTAAGTGTTTATTTAATACTTAATAAAATCGTATACCAATACATCTAAACTGAACTTTATTCCATATATTTTTACCATAAGTCGATCAAAGTACATAGGTACATGAACATGTACCTTGCTAGTTTTTTCATGTTAATTTGGATTTTAAGTTGTCAGACGATAATTATGCATGCAATTTCTTATCTCCCTTATTACTCAGCAATGTGTCAGTGTATTTCAACAGGGTTGGCGTTAAAGCTGCCAATGCTGCCGGAATGGAGGTAGTGGTTATTCCACCGAATAGTGAAGCCACCGGTTGTTCTTCCATTGCAAATACTGTGCTTCATTTAGTCTTGGAGTTTCAACCCGAGCATTGGGGTCTTCCTCCTTTTGAAGATTGTATATCTCTCATTACATTGTTTGCATTTATTTGATTATTTGGCCATTTTTCCCGGTTGAAATTATTGCTTCTTACTTGATGTCAGGGGAAAGAACATGCACTGCCAACCAATTTATTTCAGTGGTCATTATATATATCAGAAGAGTGTGCTTCTTACTATTGTTAAACTTGATAAAAGATAGATATTTAAATAAATATTTGAACAGATACTTAGACAGATATTCAGATTTTTGATATTTTCAAAAATTATGTTATGATCAAACCCTTATTTAGACAAATACTTAAACAGATACTTGAATAATTATTCAAATACGTGAAAATCCAAATTTTAATTTACACAAGTACATGGTACGTGCCCAGATTTCAAGAGTCGTTGGAATAACGTCGATCAATCCCCAATTGCGCGAAGAAAGCGCACAAGGGTAAGTAATCCGTAAGTCGTTGACAGTTGTATTAGGAATCAACTCTTGGTATTTTCCATTATTCAGCTCTATTTTATACTTGAACTTATTTTATTAATAATGTTAAATAAATTTTCAAGAACATCATCATCCAGAGCTTCTAGCTCGAGGAATTATATTCCTCCCTCTATTATCAATCATATTAAAAACGAAGAAGATATTGAATTCTCAAATATTGAGAATCAACTTCAAAATTGGAGTCTTCCGAAGGTTAAACCTTCTATGATTTATTCAATGAATATGTTCAATTTAAATATCGCTTTGACCATAAAAACAATTGAACAAACTATTCCCATCAGGAAAGAACATGAAACTTCAACTGTTTCAGCCTGAAGAAATCAGGAGATACAAAGATAAATTCAAATATTTTCATCTGGGTTTAGTACAAGTGGCTATTCGACCACTATCCAGAGAAGGCTTAAATGCCTCATTATTAGTTGCTCTACGTGATTGTAGGCATCTCAATTTCAATGATTCTTTATTAGGAATCATCCAAACTAGTTTATGTAATGGACCAGTTTATTTTAACTGTTTCCCTAATTTTTGTGTCTCTTTAACAGACAAGAATATTCTAGATGTTTTAACATTAAATGTTAAAACAAGTGGATATAATTTGAAAGAGGGATCTGAACCTCTAAATATTACTTATAGAGTTTATTATAAAGCCATGAATACCTTGAGCCCAAGGGCAAAAAATTATGATACTAAAGGAAAAACGGTCTTAATCGAGACCAATTTACTTAAATCAGACGTGTCTATTCCTCAGACCATCCAATGGCAAGATATTCAAACTCCAGACGAATGGATGCTTGAATCTGTCTCTCCTCACAAACCGTTAGAAGAGAAAAAAGTGGAAAGAATTCTACAGTTTGATAATGGAGATGTTATTATAAAATTTGACAATAATCGAAGATCCACTAGATTATCTTTTTCTGATGAAAGTCGATCTTCTATTTCATCAAGAAAAAATGAGAATATACAGTCTCAAAAATATTACACTCCAAACCAATCCATGCAAGCTTCTTCATCAAACACCAAAATTCCAAATCTGGTATTTGATGGAACTTGTACAAATTCTCAACAGATTCCTCAAGGTATATATCATGAGGAACCAAAAACTTTATCGGAATTCAATGATATTGCTTCGATAAATGTCATTTCTATTCCCTTTACTTATGATAGAAAAACTTGTAATGCAGATTTTGCACAAGATAAATATACTCCTTTTAGATTATGGTTATTCTCTAATTTCTCTAAGGAAGAACAACAAAATTATAAAACCCTTTATTATGGCACTATTGAGGCCATAGAGAAAATTATCTCTTTTCCTATATGGTTTTTAGAACTTTGTTCTAAGGAAAATTCTCCTTGCTTAAATGTGCTTAAGTCTTTTGAGAAAAATTGGACTACAGCAAAAGGCAATAGTATTTCTTCTATTCATCCGCCTTCAGAACATCTGAAAATTAAGGTTGGAGAAACTATTATGAGTTAGTTGCTTTCAGTCATGAAAAGCAGCATAATTATACAAATTTGACTCTTCAAACTATGTGTTCTCAACTTGGGAGAATTGAGGAGAAAATTGAAAAAACTCCTCCATCCCCAATTATTCAGGATAATAAACAAATATTATCATCTTCTTCTCATATTCAATCTACTCCAAAAATAGTAGAACCTTCTATTATTAAGCCAAGTATCAATATTACTATCCCTGAAAAAAAAGATATTGATATTATTTCGATTCTAACACAACAATTAGAATCTTTACAAATTGGCAATAAAGCAAGAGAGAAAAAAGCTCAAGTAGCTACTCTTTCCGAAACATTTTCTGATTCTGATAAAGAATCAAATATTAGTGAATTTGAAAAACAAATTCTTGCTATGGAACATGATCTTCACAAAGACCAAATTCCTAGCATTAATCAAAATGTTTTTGGAAGAAGTACTGCTTTTGGCAGAAAATCTATTCCTACTGCTTCGACCAGACATTATTATACTCATCCTACTCCACAAGATTTATTATTTGAAGAAGAAAATTCAAATATTACAGCCAATTATAACGCTAGAACTATTTATGAATGGAATATTGACGGATTATCTGAATATCAGATAATTACGTTACTCCATAGAATGACGATGTATTCTACAGTCTGTATTTCTGCTCATAATACAGACAGACAGATTGCAGAATATATTATTGCTGGTTTTGCTGATCAATTAAGAGGTTGGTGGGATAATATTATCACCTCAGATCAGCAACAACAAATATTAAATGCGAAAAAAATTGGTTCAGACTCCAGTGACCATAAAAGATGAACAAGGTCAGGACATTATTATGTATACTGAAACTGCAATTCCAAATGCAGTCTATACACTGCTTACTTCTATTCTTTTAGCTTTCGTAGGATCCAACCCAGTATCCTTCTATTCTTTTAGTCAATCTAAAATGCCCCACCTTAACTCAGTTTAGGTGGTATAAGGATGTATTCTTGTCCAAAGTTATGATCAGGACAGATGCCAATGCTGACTTCTGGAAAGAAAAGTTCATAGCAGGTCTTCCTACTCTCTTTGCCCAGAAGGTCAAAGACCGTATTCTAAGAAAACATGGAGGAAATTCCATTCCTTATTATGAGTATACCTATGGTCAACTTATCAGTGAGTGCGTTGCTGAAGGGTTATCTCTTTGCAATGATATTAAACTAAAAGCTCAATTAAAACGCCAACATTTAACTGGCAAAAAAGAAATTGGTGAATTCTGTGACCAATTTGGATTTGATCTTCAAATCCCTAAAAATTATAAAAGATCAGATTCAAAACCTTATTCAAAAAAGAAAAGACGCTTCGACAAAAAAATCTTCAGCTCCTCCAGAAAGGAAGAAGAAACGAAGCTCTCGACCACCATATTATAAGAAGAATTATTCCCAGAATTCTTCTAACAACATTATTTGCAGAAAATGTGGTAAAACAGGCCACTATGCTAATAGGTGCTGGACCAAGAAGAAAATTAATGAAATTTCTGACGAAGGTCTAAAAAAGCAACTATTAGCAATTCTTCTAAATCCCTCTGACAGTGAGTCAGAAGAGCAGGTCAACATTATTGACCAAGAATCTGACAGTTCTGACTCTGAGTCTTCTTCCTCTTCGTCAGACCGTGGTTGTAATGCCAATCATTACAAAGCTATTCTTGAAATGAATGGATTAAGCATAAATGTGCTTACATCCCAAGAAAAATCTATTCTTGACTTGATCAATGGGATCCAAGATCCTGAAACCAAGAAAAATATGATCGAACATTATTTGGAAACGATTAAAAGGGAAAATAAACCGAAAGACTCCCCTTTTATTCCAAAAGAGTCATACTCTCTTCAAGAAGTCTTTAATGGGCTAAAAACCCACTCTTCAAAAAAATTATCTATTTTTGATCTTCAAGAAGAAGTCAACTCCATAAAATTGGAAGTAAATATTCTCAAAGAAAGAGAAATTTCTATTTCTGATCTAAGAACAGAAATTAATATTCTGAAAAAAGAAATCAAATTTCTCAAAGACATTATTGAAAAAATAACTCCTGAACATGAATAACTTTCTTCCACTATGAAAGACCAACCTGGAGAATCTTCTTCCCAGGATGATAAAATTTTTCTTAATATTATCAATATGGTAACTTACCAGAAATGGTATTCCCAAGTTACCATAGTGGTAGATAAATATTATATTCTCAAAGGCATTGCTCTTTTTGACAGTGGAGCAGATTTAAATTGCATCAGTGAAGGAATAATTCCTACACGATACTATGATAAATCATCGCAAGCTTTAAATACTGCAGATGGTTCAAAACTTAGAATTAGATATAAGCTATCTAATGCTTATGTTTGTAATTCTGGAATATGTTTTAAGACCCATTTCGTTATGGTTAAGGGTCTGACACAACAAATTATTTTAGGAACTCCGTTCCTAAGTCTTATTGAACCTTTCACCAAAACCTCAGAAGGTATTATCTGTGATATTGAAGGTCAAAGAATTATTTTTGACTTTATTACTAAACCACAGACAAGTGAAATTGATATGATTAAAAATACTCTTATATTTAAAGAGAATCAGATAAATTATATCCAATTTGATTTAAAGATTATGAGTATTTCTGCTCAAATCAATTCTCGACAAGATCAAATTAAGATCTTAGCTAATAAAATTACAAAGGAAATATGTAGTGACCTTCCTAATTTTTTTTGGGAAAGGAAAAAACATATTATTACCCTTCCTTATGAGCCTGACTTTAAGGAACAAAATATTCCTACTAAAGCTAAGCCAGCTCAAATGAATGCTGAACTTATTGAATACTGTAAAGCAGAAATAAATTCTCTTCTACAGAAAAATCTAATCAGAAAATCTTATTCTCCTTGGAGTTGCACAACTTTTTATGTAAACAAAAATGCTGAAATTGAACGAGGAACTCCTCGATTAGTTATTAACTATAAACCTTTAAATAAGGTTCTTAAATGGATTCGATATCCATTATTCAATAAGAAAGATCTCTTGGCAAGACTCCAAGAAGCAGCAATATTTTCAAAGTTTGACCTAAAATCTGGATAATGGAAAATCCAGATAGCAGAAAATGACAGATATAAAACGGCCTTTACTGTTCCATTTGGTCATTATGAATGGAATGTAATGCCATTTGGGCTAAAAAATGCCCCTTCTGAATTTCAGAATATAATGAATGATATTTTCACTCCCTATTCCTCTTTTTCAATTGTTTACATAGATGATATTCTCATCTTCTCACAATCGCTTGACCAACACTTCAAGCATTTAAATATTTTTATTAATCTTATTAAAAAAGCAGGTCTGTGAGGAGAGACAGATTCAAGCATCCATTCGTCTGGAGTTTGAATATCTTGCCATTGGATGGTCTGAGGAATAGACACGTCTGATTTAAGTAAATTGGTCTCGATTAAGACCGTTTTTCCTTTAGTATCATAATTTTTTGCCTTTAGGCTCAAGGTATTCATGGCTTTATAATAAACTCTATAAGTAATATTTAGATGTTCAGATCCCTCTTTCAAATTATATCCACTTGGTTTAACATTTAATGTTAAAACATCTAGAATATTCTTGTCTGTTAAAGAGACACAAAAATTAGGGAAACAGTTAAAAATAAACTGGTCCATTACATAAACTAGTTTGGATGATTCCTAATAAAGAATCATTGAAATTGAGATGCCTACAATCACGTAGAGCAACTAATAATGAGGCATTTAAACCTTCTCTGGATAGTGGTCAAATAGCCACTTGTACTAAACCCAGATGAAAATATTTGAATTTATCTTTGTATCTCTTGATTTCTTCAGGCTGAAACAGTTGAATAGTTTCATGTTCTTTCCCGATGGGAATAGTTTGTTCAATTGTTTTTATGGTCAAAGCCATATTTAAATTGAGCATATTCATTGAATAAATCATAGAAGGTTTAACCTTCGGAAGACTCCAATTTTGAAGTTGATTCTCAATATTTGAGAATTCAATATCTTCTTCGTTTTTAATATGATTGATAATAGAGGGAGGTGAAAGGACCCAACCCCGATTTAGCTCCCTAAACCGGAATCAAACCCTTTCGAAAACACGAACCAACAAAAACCGTAGAAATTTTGGCAGAGTTTCTTTACTAACGTGGAATTACCATTACCTGCACGCAGAAAATACACTTCATCCTATGCCACAAAAATCAAACCGTGGGCACCAATCCCATCCGGATTTCTCAACATATCAACAGTAAAGTAAAACAATAAATATATCTGTACTTTACTGAAATCTGGTGTAAAATCGTATAATATATACAATAGAATACTCAGAGCGACCTCTAATGTATAATCATATAAGTATACCACAGTAGGTAGTACAATAAACCTACTGGAAGAAACAAGGTAGCTCGAGCACTATGCCTCCGACCACGACGTGCGACACCAGAGCCCGAACTGCAAACTGGGCACGGAAACCGAAAAGCCCAGGGGAAAGACATGAAAACTGTTTGAGTGAGTGGATGAAAATAAATGTCTTTCATCGAGTAATATATGTTATAAAAACATATGCGAGTCGAAATATAAATAAATCAAATAGTATACGAGGAGACGCTGACTCCAACTCGTAAACAGAGCATGCATGGAAAATCTCACGGGGTCACTCATGGACACATCCGTGCTAGTACAGTCCGAATCACGGGATCCCAGACCCACACGTGATTCTAAGCCAAAAAGGCCTCGGTTCCGGGGAAACGCCCCTCGCCGGTCAGGTCGGGGTAACGCCCCTCCTGGTAGACTACCATCGGGGATCAGCCGAGAGGCAAGTGTATCGATACAACAACGTAACTGAGACTGTACTCTGTGTAAATCAAATCATAAACAGTTCGATGCAAATGCATGAAACAGCATATAAGTGTATGTATATTCGTATACGTATATCCGTATATATATAATCATAAAACACATGCTCATGTAATCCGAAATCTCATACGCATGCTCAAGTTCGTAAAACGTGTAATAAGATTCGCAAACAATCCGTGAAAAGAAATGGTCCACTCACAGACTAGCGTAACGCAATTCGCGTTAACCCGTGATCCGGCGGAAAATCCCTCGCCAAACAAACGATCACGAACCCCTGAAGAATCACAAAATCCATTACTCAAAGTCATAATTCGACAATTCAAAACAAATTATGAGAAACCACCGTTCTCGGAAACACGTAATTCAATGTCGACGAATCGTCGAAAATCCGATATTTACACCTCAATACCTCGCTGTACTTTCAAACGCTCAACTCGAAAAACGAACCTCCCCACTGCGATCGGGGCGCAATTTCGAGTGAAATGACATGCAACTTGTCGAAAACCCTAAAAAGTCAAAGTTGACCGTTGACCGCCGCCGTTGACCACCGCTGCCGGCGGCGCCACCACCAAACGTGAAATTTCTCGGCGGAGCAACCCCTATTCCACTCAAAATCATCCACTAAGCAACTTTGTCAACTGCAACAAAGGCTAATTCACACTCTAACTACTCCAATTTCATGTAAAACCGAATTGTTCCCAAAATTTCAAATCCAAAATTCTCCATCCACAAGAAAAATTAGAACTCCATACTTACATGGTTAGAATCATGGAGAGGAGAGCTTCAAAACCCAGTACTTGGTTTAGCTCAATTTGGCCGGAATTCAAGAACCCCGAATTCATTCAAAAACCCTCCATTTTTTGGCCGGAATTCCTCCCTCCTCCGGCGTCCCTTGCCGTGAAAGGAGGCCAGAATCAAGACCCAGGACATCGGGACGAGTTGAATGGGACCGGTTCCGCACCGTGGGGTGGCCGGAAGCACCACGCCGCCGTGGAGGCCGTGGCTTCCCGTCGCCTCCCTCCTCCACCTCGGTCAAACCGAGACAACAAGGTCAACCTCCTTGAATGCATGTTTGACTTACCACAAATGGAAACCTCTATTTATACTTTCCCAAAATAGCAACTTCCTTAATTGACTTTTCGACGAACATTGAATACCCGCAACTTTCGCGTCGTAAATCCGATTCCAATAATTCTTGCGGCAACAAACTCGACTCGATATGTTCTTCAATTATCACCTGAAGTCAAACATATCGACCAAACGGATAAAAAGTCAACTGTTCAAACCAACACATATTTAAACCGACTAAATAATCAACAATCGGAAATATTCACAACTTAATCTTCGTAACTCGAAATAATTTTCCGGAAGTTCCCACGAGCTCGAAATTAAATTCTCAACAACTTCCGTGAAGAAGCCGAAACCAAATTCTCGTCCGGTAATTTAGTCGTTAAGAAATCTGACATATAAAACCGATTATATCAAAACTTCCAATATTCATAATTTATTCCTCGGTCGTCCAAATAACGATCCGGAACGGCCCACGAACTCGAAATCACACGTACAACGATTCTCGAGAAGAGACCCAACTCCAATTCTTGGCCAATAATTTAGTCGTTAACAAGTCCGGCGAGTAAATCCATTATCGGAAATCCACGATGATACGCTAACTCGCGAATTAAGCTGATTTCACTGCTGATTCTGTTCTGGGTCGTCACAGGAGGAATATAATTCCTCGAGCTAGAAGCTCTGGATGATGATGTTCTTGAAAATTTATTTAACATTATTAATAAAATAAGTTCAAGTATAAAATAGAGCTGAATAATAGAAAATACCAAGAGTTGATTCCTAATACAACTGTCAACGACTTACGGATTACTTACCTTTGGACGCTTTCTTCGCGCATTGGGAGTCGTTGGAATAACGTCGATCTATCACTATCACGTACTGATTGTAATTTCTTAGATATATGTTAGCTTCGATCTCCATCAACATACCGATATACTATATATGATTTATTTGCAATTGGTATCTATGGTTCTTTGTTGTCATCTTCTTGTTGCTGAATGTCGCGGGTAAGCTCCCTAGCTGCTTGCAACATTTACAGTATATATGCTACTGATGTGCAATTCGATCACTAACTGCATCATACTAATCATGCATATATAAATAATTAAGTATATATTTACAGTATTATATGTTACTGATGTGCAATTTGATCACTAACGGCATTATACTAATCATGCATATATAAGCAATTAAAACATATATATATATACACACACCCCGTCATGCATATCACTTCTTCTTCACTTGCAATTTGGTATGTGCTATGATTGGGAGAGACTCAACTAATTACTAATGATGATGAATATCGATCACACATATCTAGGTTGGCATGCCAACTTCTGCATTTTATCTTTCACTCGCTGCCTTATTATTGTTAAACTTGAAAAAAGATAGATACTTAGACAGATACTTGAATAGATACGTAGACAGATACTTGAACAGATATTCAGACTTTTGATACTTTTCAGCAACTATGTTATGATCAAGACCTTACTTAGACATATACTTGAACAGATATTTAGACAGATACTTAAACAATTATTCAGACTTTTAATACTTTCAAGCAACTATGTTATGATCAAGCCCTTATTTTTTAGTCATTCTTCCAATCTCATTCTTTTTTAAAGGAAAGTAAAGATTTTCAAACTTATAAAGTGTTTTGTATACACTATTGTTAAACTTGACGAAAGATTGACAGATACTTAAACAAATATTCAGACTTTTAATGATGATACTTTAAGGAATACTTTAGCTTCCTCATATATATGTCATTACATATATCAACACCCACTTATTGTCATTATCTTTCTAGATTGATCATATATGAGAATACTTGGTTAATTAATTAGTCATCAAACTTATACATCAGTTCAGTTATTTAAGTAGTTGATCATCGAGAGAGGTCCCAAACTTCCAATTTCATATTGCATGCATCATGATATGGTGATGCAGCACAGCACATTTCATATATCTATATATATTGGTGATAATCTAGCATAAGATTTGGTCAGATGGACGAGTCATCACAAAATCACAAATTACATATAAATCCCCTAAATCTTAATCAGTAAGGCGTGGATAGTCCATGTTTTGTTAAACAATTTTGTTCGAGCGAGTTCTTCCATGGTTGATACGGCTTCAGAGGCAATAAACGATTCCGTACGTAGACTCCTCTCCCAGCACGGTAACTCATTTGATACGGCTCCAACTCCCTAACAACAATGTACAGCAAATGAAGCGTTGTTACAAATCTGAACTTGCCGACTTTGTTTAAAGATTACTTTCTAATACGAGTGCTTCAATTTCTCATCCGCATCGTCCATCTCTTTCTCTATTGCCTTCATTTTCGCTCGATACAATTTCAACCACTTGAAACTCTTCTGTTTCATATTCATCATTGCCATAACTTCATTAGTCTCTTTCCAAACTCCATCTCAAAAAAAAAAAAAAAATCAAAAATTGTCTTTCATCCGACTCAAATGTCTACCCATTGTAGTCCCGGCACCAGATCGTTGTCCCAAAAACCAGAGCCCACAGAAGACGGTGGGGGTCTCCTTCCTTCAGGAGTGTGAAAGTTGACGACGTGGCCTCGGGTGAGAAGCTAAGCTTCTCCTCATGGTTATCGTTGTTATGAAGTTCAAAAGAAGCGATTGACTTCAGGGGTAAAATCAGTATTAAAAATAGATTTTATAACTTATTGGACCTTTCTGGGAAAAAATGATGTCAGCTGGGTTTTTTTGAAGAAAAAAAAATGTCATAAGTTGGGCATTTTTTACCTTGGTGTCATAAGTTATTTTTTTTTTTTTAAAAAAAAACTTATCTGTTTTTGGGCCTTTAAATAATTTCTCCTACATTTATCCCTAGATTTTTTTTAGTTTTTTTTACGGGCAATCCGAAAATCAGGTGCACTACTAAAACTTGACCTATTCCGTACAAATAGAGATGGTCGAAGCTAAAAACTATCACTACTCTTTATGTTCACTAATTTTGTATGTATCCCTAGTTTATAGCTAGGTCAACCCCCTCCACAAAGAATGAAAGCTAACATCACAATTAGGATGGGAGCATAAAATCAGCCAACCACACAAAATTGGTAGATAATACTTGATTAATCGAGACAGTTGATCTTGTCCAATTAAGATGAGGAAACTATCATGAAGAACATCAAAAATTAGATTTTTTCTCACTAAAAGAAAATGGTCATAGGCAAGAGCATTTCTAACATTAAAGCTTAATGTGTAGTTATTTTTAACTAAAAAGTTGAGTAGTTCACATGTTTCAAACTTTAATTTTAACAATTGTAGTTGTACTAAAATCATTTTTAATACTTGAAACGTCCGTTGAAAAAAAATAACGTTGGAATTTAGTTTTTAAAATTATTTTCTCTTCTCATTTGTAATTAATTATACCTTGTTAATTTAACTTAAAAGTCATATGTGGTTTAATTTTAACTACTCTGATTATTAGAGTAGATTTTAACTATAATTTAAAAAATAAAAATAAAATAATTTTTAGCCGGTTAATTGGAGATAGACGAATGTTGTTAGATCATCTCTAATAAGAGGTTCTAAACCCTATAAATTTAGAGTACATTTACTATGAAGCTCTCCAATGGTAAAAAGTAAAGGTCTTAAACCCTATAAATATAGGACGAAGTCTTAAACCAAGTCTCAAAATGAGACCCGGTATGAGACCCGTCTCATATAGAGACAAGTAGGCCAGGCTGCACAGAGGAGAGAGGGAGAAGCAGAGAAAGACACGCAAGAGAGGGAGAATGGGAGAGAGATGCGCGTGCGACAAGAAGATGAGATGATGGCCACGCGCAACGCGCGCCAGAGAAGGGATAGTCGGCCGACAGTTGGGCCCCGCCTGGGTCCCGCACACGTGACGGCGCAGAGAGCAATAACTCCATTTTGAAACCAACGGCTACCTCTTGGACGGTCAGGATTCAACTTGTTTGAAACCAACAGCCCTCATTAATCATCAGATTTAATTCAATTTTTTTTATCTAAATTAATTTTTGATCCGACAGTTCAAGATATAGGTTTTTAATTAATCGACAATTCTTATTTAAACTAACTTTGATTTTTAATACATTGGTAAGAAAAGTGGCAAAAAAAATAATTAAAAATTTTTGAATAATTTTCTGCCCGTTGCTACAGTAAATCTAGATTTCTTCTATAAATACCAACCAAAAATTTCATTCATTCTACACCATTTCTTACATCCTCTCCAACATTTCCTCCTCTCCATCATTTTTATTCATACAGAAAAATTTGTTTTTCTAGCACCATGGGTCCAAAGAACCACGGGCACCACGCTCGGAAAATTGGAAAGAGGAGGAAGACAAGGCTTTGTGCATTGCTGTGGTGAGTATTGGTGATGACGCTGCCATCGGTACTAATCAATCGAGTAGAACCTTGTGGGATCGTATATATGAGTATTTTGAAGGTATCAAGCCACCCAATGCACCGAAGCGAACCGCTTCAAGTGTTGAGTCTGGATGGAAGAAGATCAATCCCGCATGCATGAGATGGCGCTTAGCATTAAACCATGCCATCGCAAATCATAAGAGTGGCGAAAATGATCTTGATGATGTAAGTATTTTTATTCGTCATAATAAAAATATAGTTAAAATTAATTATTCCTAGTCGCTTAAAATATAGTTAAAATAAATAACCACAACTATGTTTATTTCAATTGTTTGTAGATAAGGAATGCCAAGTCGAATTATTTCGATGAATCTCATGGAGAGCATTTCAGATTTTTTCACTGTTGGGATATCTTGAAAGATACACCAAAAATTTTAAATCCCCCATCAATGGAAGGGGATACCACAAATTTTGAGACACCTATCAACTTGGATGATAACGATTCGCCCAGAAATGTGTTAACTCCAAGCATGCCACCTAGAGCTAGGCAAGATCGTCCAATTGGACAAAAAAAGGCCAAGGCGGCAAATAGAAAAGGTAATCAAGAGCTTTCAATGAGTATTCATGATCAAATGAAAAGGTTTGTCGATCAAAATGATAGAGATCATGCACGAAGGGAACAACTCTACCAAGAGGCTATGGCGGCTCAACAAAGGGATGAAGAGCTCGGACAATGATGGTGGATCCTACTACATTTTCACCTTGTAAAATAGGGTATTGGAAGAGGAAGCAAAAAATGATACTTGAGCAAGAGGAAGTAGAAATGGCACAAAATTCATCTTCTCGGCCATTCCGTACTCCTCAAGCATCTACACCTCCTCATGACGGATCAAGTTCTTCCCCCTATCTTCCGCTCGATCAAACAGAGTGGTATCCTAATAATAATCAAGCGTGAGAACAAGTTCGATCTCATTTATGATATTGCTTAAGGCTTAATTTATATTGTTGCTTAATTAAAATTTTTTTTTTAATTAATTATGTAGTCTATTTTCTCATTTTAAATAAAATGGTAAGTCCTTATTTGTTATATTTATGGTCTTGTAAATTCAATTCATACAAGAACCAAAAAAAATTACATGCTTAAAACCATACAAGCACACAAAAAATTGAATGCTTACAACCACACACAAAATTGAATGCTTACAACCGCACACAAAATTAAATGCTTACAACCACACGCAAAATCAAATTTATACAACCACACACAAAATTAAATGCAAACAACAACATTATGGCAAACAATGTCAATTATTGACACTTGATAGCGACACCACTTAGCCATTGTTGCGCTCTCTCCACTTCTTCAAAGCCCAACCGTGTTCCACTAAATCCGCTCTTAGTGAAGCAGATATCACCGGACATCGAATCTTCTTGTAACAACCATGTACAAATGCATGCATTTGTTGGGGATCACGTTCCACCTCATGATCATAACTTGGTTTATCATATATGTCAGCTCTTCTTGAACGAGTCGGGATGTCGTCCAAGTCAAATTCATATTACTTATCTTCGTCACGCTCATCTTCTACTATCATGTGCAAAATAATGCACGTCATCATGATTTATTGTAGGCTCTCCCTACTCCACAAACGAGCTGGACCCCTCACAATTGCAAAACGCGCTTGGAGAATACCAAATGCTCTCTCAACGTCTTTCCTGAACGCCTCTTGCATCCTTGTAAAGTGTCTTGTCGCCGGAGTGGTAGGATTTTTTATGGCTTTGACAAGAGTTGCGCAATTATGGTAGATGTCGTCCACCAGATAATAACCTTAATCATACATACTGTTGCCCACTTTGAAATCCACTTGAGGAGCTTCACCTCTACATACCTCATCGAACAATGGTGACCTTCCCAGGACATTGAGATCGTTGAGAGAACTAGGAAGTCCGAAATATGCATGCCAAATCCAAGTATCATACAAAGTCACTGCCTCTAAGATAATTGTGGGTTTTCCTTTGTGACCTTGAAACTGCCCGGCATCCGTAGCGGGGCAATTTTTTCACTGCCAATGCATACAGTCAAGACTACCCAACATACCTGGAAATCCCTGATCTGCAGCTTTGTCTATCAACCTTTGTAGATCTGCCTTTGTTGGTGTGCAAAGATAGTCTTTACGGTACACAACCCATATAGCCCTTGTAAAATGATCCAAAACTTCAAGAGCAGTGGATTCAGCAATATCAAGGAACTCATCGGTCAAGTTAGCCGGTAGACCGTACGCGAGCATCCTCATAGCGCATGTTAGCTTTTATTTGGTGGAAAGACCAAGTCAGCCGGTGGCATCCATAGTCTGTATAAAGTACGGGTCGTGGTTGGCCACGCTACGCATCGTCTTGTCAAAGAGATGAGGTCGCATACGGAAGTGTTTTCGAAAGGTGCCATCGTCAAACCTACACGGTTCGGTGAAATATAGAGCTTTCAATCGCTGATCCATCATTTCCAGATCCCTTAGTATGTAATTCTGCCCTTCCGAAGAACCGTCACATTGTGAGGCTTCATCTTCTTCCATCATCTCCACTAGGTGGGCTGTCGCAGACATCAAGAGGGCTTGTTGTTGCCTTCTCAGTACATCTTCTTCTTCCTCCTTGTTCAGTAGTTTCCACAACCTATTCATGACGGAAAACAAAACTCAAAGTATGAAACAATAACGTAGAAACCACAATTTGTTGTGGGAGGAGGAGTGTTTGTGAATTGGTGAGTATGAAGGAGTGAATGACTCCATTTTTATAGAAGATCAACATGATCTTCGAAGATAAAAACTGACACGTGGATGATAATGAAATCTCGACAACGAATTAGAAATTGACATGTGTTGCGCAAAATCTACGACGATTTCTGATAAGTTATCGTGTGAAGTATAATTTAATTTACAATACTATACACTGACACATGTCAATCAAAATTATGTCTGATTGTGGATAATGCATACGGGGTCCAAAATTTAAATTTTTTAAAAATTAATATTATATTTATTTATCATGTACAAGAATAATTTACAAATATAAATTATTATTTAGAACAACACAAAATATAAAAAAATTGAATATATAAATTTAAGACTTTAAGTTAGAACCTCTACCATTAGAGTTGATTCAAATCTTATATAAATAGCGTGTATTTGAGGTCTCATAATACCCTATTATGAGCCCTGAGATGCTCCTGCCGAATGTCATCCAGAAGGAATATAATAGTAGCTTCTAGTACGGTTGACATTTGCTTACTGAACTTGAACAGAACCGAAGGTGGCAGACAGACATCGACCACCATCATCATCTTCATGCTTACTGAATCTTAGCAAAACTCAGGTACATGTCTAAGAATTGCACTTTTCTAACTCACAATCTGATTCATATCACATTCTTACAGAACTCTGCTTCATATGTTCTATTCTCTCATATTTCCCAAGTTAAAAGTTTGGATTCTCTGTCCACTAGTTGAAGGATCAATACCATCATCTCATGTATCAGTGATCGATTTTATCTTCTTGTCCTGTTTTCTATTTTAACCTGCTGGAAAACCCTGAATTGGGTTCAACCCAGGGTTTATTTCTGCTTATGGGGTCTTCAAAGTTGTGGGTATAGAGAGGAAGTCTCTACATTACAACACTAGATTGCAGGTTGTGAATAGTTATTAGGATTTGGTTTGTGCTCATATTCTTGAGTTATGTTGAATTATAATCGAGAACTTGCATTTCTGGTCAAGAAGTAAAAATATTGTGTGGTTTGAGCATCAAATTCTTAGAAATCGCATCAAATTTTGTAGCTGTACTGTAGCATTACATTCTATTACCAATAATTGAGATTTGGGTATTGCAGATGAGATTTGTTCTGATAGAACATGGAAGATGAGGAAATTGAGCCTTCAAACCTTGCCTTATTTCCAAAATCCAATTCGTCTGGCAATTTCCAAACTTCTACCTCTGTCAGTTCTGTTGATACATTTCTGAGGAACATCACTCGGACGTGCCTTCACACTCACACTTGCAACCTACCAGTTGGCTCTCATATTGCACACAGTCACACTTGCTACCACAAGCATACCCAAGTTCATCCATCCGAGGACGATGATCTTCATGCTAAGAATATTGAGCATTCAGTGTCGAAACTGAGAAGAAGAAGGCCTTCGGGGAATAGAGAGGCTGTAAGGAGGTACAGAGAGAAAAAGAAGGCACATACAACATATTTAGAAGAGGAAGTCAATAAATTGCAGCTATTGAACCAAGAACTTGTTCAGAAATTGCAGGGCCAAGCAAGTCTTGAGGAAGAGTTTATAAGGCTCAGAAGCCTTTTGCTGGATTTTAGAGGAAAGATAGATACCGAGTTGGCTGCTTTGCCATTCTGAAGTCGGAGTTGTGACACTGATACTATTATCAAGGATAGAGTTTGTAAATTGCAATCTAGTGGTGGGGAAACTGGACTTATTGGTTGTCAAGCCGATATACCATGCTTCTGTCAACCTACTGTTGGCTCATCATTGCATGCGAGTGGGAAAGAGATGGCTTCATTAGGAGCAAATTGTCAGCTCTCAGTAATGGATTGCCAAGCAACTCCTAATGAGATGGCGAATGTGAATGTGAATGCCTAAGTACGCCAAGTAGCTACCAAAGAAGCACCGTGTAAATTTCTTGTTTATACACCAGTAAATATCTTTATACAAGTTCTTAGTGAATCCATCAAAGTTATTAGCAGCAAAGAGTGATCGATGGTTTTGAAGAGTGTTTAAAAGATATCATTAGTCATGTTCTACATATAATCCCATTACTGTAATGAAGATAATATATACATCATACATTCATACTGTAATCAACATTTATAAGCTCTTTGTTTTCATGTGCAAGCTTTTATTCAAATTTTTTCCTACGATTATTGTGGGAAGAAAACTCATTTTCTTTAGCAGATGAAATGTCCTTCAGACCAAAAAGTCAATAACTAATTAATTATTAAGGAGTATACAGCTGAGAGCTCATATTGTAAGAGGAGTCTTTATGTTGATTCTTGAATACAATCCCTTTGTTAATTCTTGAAAGTTCCACCCTTGTTGTTGACCAGACCAACCGAAATCCTCAATTCCATGTTATTTCAGTATTGGAGTGAGTCACATTTTTTGTATATTTAAGAAGTGTATATTCTATAATTAAGTAAGATTTTGTAATTGATTAGGTTTCCTTCTAGAACTGTAAGCATAATTGTACATATACCCAATTCGGGTGATCAATATATCAGAAAATTTTCAAATACTTGTATTCTATTTGACTTGGCATCAAAGCCTAAGTTGATCCTGGTAATCTGACCTAACCTGAAATTTTGCTGCCTGACTTGAACCTGGACCCCTATTCGACCGGTCGAAATCTTTCCTCGACCAGTCGAAACCTGACGATCTGAACTTGTTCTTCTGAAAATTTTGTTATTTGATTTGACATCTGAACCTGTTTTTGCAATAGATCTTACACTCTTTGAACAACCTGAAGTTACTCATGAACAATTGATGACTCTTTAGACTGGGAACATAGGATGTGGAGTTCAACTTGATGACACCAATTATCAGTTGTGGCAAAGATTGATGAAGATGTATCTTGGTGGTGGTGAAAAGTGGTCATATGTGGCGGGTCTCTACCGCGGCCAGCAGAAGCTGACAAAGAACAAACTTTGTGGGATACTATGAATTCTAACACGATGATGACTCTCCTGAAATCTATGACAAGACCGGTTATAATGTTGTTCTTTGGCTACTCGTCTCCAAATGCCATTTGGGATGCTCCTGAAATCATATATTTGATGGGAATGATTTTGCCAGAGTACATGAGTTGACATATCAAGCATTTGCAACCACCCATAATGGTTAACTTCTTGCAGAATACTATGCAAACCTGAAAGCTATCTGGCAAAAACTGGATGAAAGAGTTCTTGATATTGCTATACACAACAGGACCACTGATAAGATGCATGTCCACATTTTTCTAAAAGGGCTGGATTCAAAATTTGCTACTGCTAAAGGAGAGCTACTGCGACAAGTCACGTCACCAACTCTGGAACAAGCATATGCTTATGTTCATAAAGATGAGTCCAATCAACCTAAGGAAGTCCACATTGAGGTATCAAGTCTTGTAGTGCAATTGAAACCTCAACAAGGTTGGAAGCCCAAGAACCAAGACAATCAGCTACGGATTCAACCTGCTCATGGACCAGATCTAAGTAAGGTGCAGTGCTTCTATTACAAGGAGTTTGAACACTACAAGAGATCATGTTCTCATAAAACAAGTCAAGGTGCCACCTATGACAAGAATCGTAGTAGCAAGACTGCAGTTCAACTAGTTTAAAAACCTGATTTCTATAGAGTAGAGAGGTAAGATCTCACTACAGGTATTTGCGCTCATGAGAGCAGAGATAAAATTGGTATTACGTTAAAAGTCTCTAGCTTTACTAGTGGTGATACATGAATAATTGATTCTGGTGCGTTTGATCATATGACCTTTGATAAATCCTTGTTTTCGAGTCTGTCTTCATCTCCCATATTTGAGGTGTCTAATGCAAATGGTGTGTGTTTCCCAATTTTAGGTCAATCCAAGTTACTCCCACTATTATGTTATATAATGTTCTCTATGTTCCTTCTCTATCTCATCACCTATTATCTATCTCTGAATTGAACTCACAAAACAAATGCTCTGTAACCTTTTTTCCTATGTATGCCATCTTTCAGGATCTGTCATCTCAAGCAATAATAGGTAAGAAAGAACTGAATGGGAGATTGTTTCACTTGGATTACATGTACAACAGGAAGACAAGAGTGTCGTCACCAAATGTTGCCCTGACATTGAGTTCTGATCGCGTGAAGGAAATTTGGCTATGGCATTGTCGATAGGGTCATCCATCTTTTGGGGTCATGAAGAAATCTATGTCATCTTTGTTTTTGGGAATCAAAGAGTCAAGTCTTCATTGTGAAACTAGTGTTTTTGCTAAGAATCATAAGTCTAGTTATTCTCCTAGTCTGTCTTCTAGTTCAACATCGTTTGAGTTGATTTATTCTGATGTATGGGGGCCTTCAAAAAGTTCAACACTGTCAGGAATGAAATACTTTGTTTTGTTTATCGATGACTTTTACAAGATTAACATGGATTGTGTTGCTGAAAAATAAATATAATGTGTTTTCATCCTTCACTGCGTTTTTTAGTCTCATCAAAACTCAGTATGATACTTGTGTAAAAATATTTCAATCTGACAATTGAGAAGAGCTTGACAACCACTATTTTAAAGACTATTTTTAGCAGCATGAAATTGTTCATTAGACTATTTGTCCTCACCGGGGAAGAATGAAGTTTCAGAAAGGAAAAATTACTACCTCTTGGACATGGGACATGCTCTCTTACTCAGTGCCAACATGCCCAAGTATCTGTGGGAAGAAGCTGTGTTGTGTGCCTCTCATCTCATCAATCGTTTACAGTCTGCTGCTCTACAAAATCGGCTTCCCTTTTAGATATTGTCTAAATTCATTGCCATCTCATCTCTTAACAAACTTCATGCTCGTGTCTTTGGGTGTGTGGCATATGTTCACCTTCATAAGAATCAGAGGTCTAAGTTGGAGGCACGTGCTTTTAAGTCACCAGAAAGTATACAAGTGCTATCATCCTCCATCTCAGAAGTTCTATGTCACCATGGGTGTCACTTTTAGTGAAGACTTGTGTTATTTCTCTCTTTCAGCAACTCTTCTTGAGGAGGAGACAAATTTGTTTTATGAAGACCAATTTGGAGAACCAGAAGATTGTATTTCAGTTGAAAATGTCCCAATTGGAAGCAGTTTTTGACCGGTCAAGGAAATTCCCAAACAGATGTGACTGTTTCGAGTTTTGAATGTGTCCAATATATCAAATAAGTGTCCGACATGTCGAAAGGAGGAGAATTAGTCAGTAATCAGCCACCAATTGTTGAAAGTGTATATCCATGTCTAGTCTCTCCCTCTCCTTCAACGATCTCTTCTGATCTGCCATCATCTGAGGTATGTAGTAGTGTTCATTTGTCTAGTTCTAGTGCTCCTGCAAGTCTTATCTGCTAGGTCAAACTGTGGTCAACCTTCAAAACATATGAACCTCTCTTATCAGCTAAAGCCAAGTATCTTGTAGCTAATTATGTCAACCCATAGATTGTCTAAACCTTATGTAGCCTTTGTGAATCAATTATATGTTATATCTCTTCCTAGTAAAGTGTAAGATGCAATCAAGGAGAAGAAGTGAGCCAAAGCAATGGAAGTTGAGATTGATGCTCTCAACAAGAATGATACTTAGGACTTGGTACCATTACCACCTGGAAAGAAGACTACTGGGTGTAGATAGGTGTATGCTGTGAAGCATAATGTAGATGGATCAGTTGACAGGTATAAGACAAGGTTGGTAGCAAAATGATACACTCAAAAGTATGGAGTGAATTTTGATGAGACGTTTGCACTAGTAGCAAAGATCAATCATATTCGAGTCCTTCTGTCTTTGGCAGCTAATCTGAACTGGCCCTTGTAGTAGTTTGATGTGAAGAATATCTTTCTTCATGGAGATTTGAATGAAGAAATTTACATGGATCTCCCTCTAGGATATGGTACTTCTACAGGTGAGAAGGTAGTGTGCAGATTAAAGAAGTCTTTGTATGGATTGAAACAATCTTCAAGAGATTGGTTCGGAAGGTTCACAACTTTCATGAAGAAGATTGGGTATAGGCAGAGTAATTCATATCACACTCTATACCTAAAGCATCGACAAGGAAAGTTGACATCCTTAATTCTTTATGTGGATGACATAGTAGTGACAGGTGTTGACTTTGATGTGATCAAAAGACTACAAACTCAGTCATCTTCTGAATTTGAGATGAAGGACCTTAGGAACTTGAAGTATTTCTTGGGTATTGAGGTAGCGTAGAACAAGGACTACATTATGTTGAGTCAAATGAAATATGTTCTAGATCTATTGGCAGAAATTGGTATGCTTAACTGTAAACCACTTGATACACCCATTGAGCAAAATCATCAGCTTGCAGAATACCCTGATCAAGTTCCTACAGACAAGTCCTGGTACCAGAGGTTAGTTGGAAGATTAATTTACTTGTCACACACTAGACATGATCTTACTTATGTTGTTAGTGTGGTGACACTACAGGAAAAAAAACACTTAGATGACAAAGCTATTTCGTCATTGAGGTTCGAGTTTTCATCGTCTAAGTACTTAGACGACGAAATCTCTGTCGTCTAAAGTCCGCCGTTCAAGTGTCATAGTCTAAGTACTTAGGCGACGACAATACAACATTTCGTCGTCCAAGTGAAGACTTAGACGACGCAATTGATCCGTCGTTTGAGACACTACTTAGACGACGAAATAATATTTTCGTCATCCAAGTACACCTTAAACTACGAAATTGTTTCTCAATCTAAATCATCCATTAGACCACGAAATTGTTGCGTAGTCTAAGTGATGACTTAGACTACGAAATTGTTTCTTAGTATAAGAATTGACTTAGGTCACGAAATTGTTTATTGGTGTAAGTCATCACTTAGACTACAAAATCATATATTTCGTAGTCTAAGTCAATTTAATTATAAAAAAATTCAAAAAAATTTCCTTAAAATTTGAATTTAAAGTAAAATATTATTAAATTAAATAATAAATTTAATTAAAATATTCAAATAATTTAAAATTGTACGTACATCGATATCACTAAAAAGAAAAAAGAAATATTAAAAACTACATACAAACTAAGTAAATACGGCAAGAGTAGACGCGCCGCCGAGTTCCCCGCCTCCGGCCATGTCATCATCGTCGAGGTGTGAGGTCGGAGCAGGACGACAATCTTCTGGAACTCTATCTTGCATGAGGGCGAGGAGGTTGACTATCTACACTTGTTGCTCATCAGGTCTCTAACGCATGGATAGCGTTTCCGCCTGTGCGAGTCGAGCATCCTCAAGGGTTGCTTCGACGGCCACATCCTGACCACTCTGCCTCGTCGAGCATGTCATAGATGAGTCAGATAAATATCGTTGTACCTTGCGTCCCAACCCCCTAACTTTCTTGTCAGCTCGACGGCCGTATACCGCATCGGCGATTACCATTTGGCTCTCCTTCGATAAAGAAGGCAAGTCTTCCGGCAAAAGCAAAAATTGTGCACTAATGGAATGAACGTAACCACTTAAATGCCTTGCAAGTGTCACAAGGGTAAAAGATAAATATGCTGAAATTATAACTAAATAAAGAAAAAATTGATGCGTAATGGAGGAAATCTGGATTGATAATTAAAATCTGACCTCAACCTGTATATAGCACCGTTTATGGGGTTAAGCTTCCAACCATCAAACCATGGCATCCCTGTTTTCCCGTTTGTTAATTCTCTTACTCACTGTGAGCTTATTCCAATGCAGAGCAAATGATGAAAAGAGAATGGTCAACATAGTGTACCTGGGTTCACTTCCAGAAAATGAGTTGTACTCGCCTTTGTCTCACCACCTTAGTCTACTAGAAAGAGTTGTGAAGAACGGCTCGGCTTCCAATCTCTTGGTGACAAGTTACAAAAGGAGTTTCAATGGATTTGCTGCCGAGCTGACTGGTGATGAAGAAGCAAGCCTGGCTAACATGGAGGAGGTAGTCTCTGTCTTTCCCAGCACCAATTTCCAACTTCATACAACAAGGTCTTGGGACTTCATGGTTTAAATGCCAAGAGTCGTCGCAATGGCACAGCCGAGAGTGACATCATTGTTGGTGTCATCGACACTGGCATTTGGCCCTTATCAGATAGCTTCAAAGGCGAAGGCTCTGGTCCACCTCCCAAGAAGTGGAAAGGAGCTTGTGAAGGTGGCAAGAACTTCACATGCAACAAGAAGCTGATCGGAGCCCAGTTTTACAAACCAGCAGACTCTGCGAGGGATGAAATAGGCCACAGAAGCCACACGGCGTCAACGGCAGCAGGAAATGTCGTAAATGATGTGAGCTTTTACGGACTAGCACAAGGCATTGCGACAGGTGGAGCGCCCTCTGCCAGAGTCGCTGCATATAAAGTCTGTAGTCATCAAGGGTGCCCTGTTGAGGCTATCACGGCTGCATTTGACGATGCTATTGCTGATGGAGTTGACATCATAACAGTTTCGCTTGCAGGTGGCAGAATACTGCCTTTCAAGAAGGATCCCATAGCCAGAAAGGGATACTGACCACTCAATCTGCAGGCAATTATGGTCCAGACGTTGGTTCTGTAAAAAGTGTGGCACCATGGTTGCTATCAGTAGAAGCTAGCACCATAGATCGTCAATTCATCGACAAGGTTGTTCTTGAAGATGGAAAAACAATGGTTGGGGTATCAGTGAACTCTTTCACATTGAATGGGACAAGTTTCCTTTGATATATGGAAAAGCTGCTTCAAGAAACTGATCTGAATTTGAGGCAGGCCAATGTCATCCAGATTACCTGGATAGTGATTTGGTCACAGGAAAAATTGTCTTGTGTGATCATTTTTTTGGAGGTGATGTGGCTTACAAAGCTGGAGAAGCAGGTTCAGTTTTAAAAGATGAAGCTTATGGGATTAACTATCCTCTTATTCTCGGTGAACCTGCAACAATTTTGAGCCTTGATGACCATAATGCAGTGAAGGCCTACATCAACTCCACTCCAGATGCTCGAGGAAACATATTGAAAAGTGAAGCCATAAGAGATGTTGCTGCACCTGTTGTTATTTCCTTCTCTTCACGAGGACCGAACGCAATTGTACCAGAAATAATCAAGCCAGATATCAGCGCCCCAGGTGTAACTATTTTGGCTGCGTTTTCACCTATTGCTTTGATCTCACCAAATCCGGACGACGAGAGGCGTGTAAAATACAGCATACTATCTGGAACCTCAATGTCTTGCCCTCATGCAGCTGGTGCAGCTGCATATGTTGAAGCATTCCACCCTGACTGGTCTCTGACAGCCATTAAATCGTCTCTTATGACTACAGCGTGGCCTATGAATGCAACTACCAGCACCCCGGGCGAGTTTGATTATGGATCCGGTCATATCAATCCCGTCCAAAACATAGACCCGGGGCTGGTTTTTGAGGCTTCTAAACCAGATTACATAAAGCTCATCTGCTCGTTCTTGGGAGAGGCTGAAGTTAGACTCATATCAGGAGATAACAGCACTTGCCTGACGCAGTCTTCTGACAAATACTCACCAAAGGATCACAACTATCCTTCACTGGCAGCTGTTGTTCCACCAAACAAAGCTTTTACCGTGAAATTCCGCCGAGTAGTAAAAAATGTTGGCCTTGCAAAATCCACTTACAATGCCAAACTGATCACAAGCTCTACTCAAGTGTACATCAAAGCTGTGTCTGAAATTCTTAAGTTCACATCCTTGAATGAGGAGAAGCCTTTCGAAGTGACCGTGGTTGGACGAGGATTATCAAATGATACACAACCATATGTGTCTGCAATGCTGCTCTGGTCTGATAGAAGTCATAAAATTCTGATCTACACCCAAAACTATTAAGAAGTTCTCAGCATCAATAATCAGATATTCACTGTTGGGAAAGTAACAAATATCTTACCTATTCCTAAGTTGTATTTCAATCTCGTTAACTGATCAAATAAGGCTAAATTATACAGGGATCGTCTTCTAGGTGATGCCCTCCAATAACTAATACTTGAATTTTCTTCAAAATATAACTAATTAAAGCTTTGCTGGTATATCCTTCTTGATTTTGCATGCATTGTATACTCGAATATGATATCTTCCATCAAATAATATCTACCTTTCTTACTCTAGCTAGTAGATATCAGTGACACATTTACATCCATACCTATGTGCAATTATGGTGAGGAAATTTCAGATTTAGTTTCACAATGGGAGTCATATATCATTAACATTGTCTAATATTCATATACGTACTAAAACTGCAGTAAACAAGCACAGTATCTCTAATATATCCAATATCAGAAGAAAATTTCTAGAATCAAAGGTCTAGGATTGTTTATGAATCTAACAGTTATATGTACAAACAAATATATTTGAGGCAATTATATTAGGAACCTCCAATTCTTCATGTGAAAGAAGAAGAAAAAAGACAGTTAAAAAAGCTTGGAAAATTTACTGCATACCAATACAGACTATACAGTGCTGAGGAGGACTGATCTGATCATCTTGTTTATATCGAAGTGGGCATCTTGGAAGCAAAGCAGTGAAGCACTTGAAACGGAAAACTGGTTGTGGAGGCTTCGGCTCTGTTGTCGGGTGCTTAGGCTGGGGTTGGGCTGGGCTGAACTGTTGCCCTTGTGCGCTTCAGGTTTCGGGCCAGAACAGGTGTGGATGTTGGTCGTCAGTAACTCGGCTCTGTCCTCATTTTTCTTTTCAGGGGTAAATGCCGATCAATAAATAACCGAAAGTTGAATGGTTAAAAGCGTTAGGCTTAGAAGCCTAAAGTATGTCAGGAAGGCAGGAGTAGCACCTAGTCAAGAAGTATCGTGCTACGGGTGATTTTGTCATCTTATTTCATTGTTTATTGAGCTTATACTAGACAATTTGTAGCGGATCACACCTCCTTAAACACTAACTCCACCGCATCTTTGTCGTCCCAGAAATTTACCGTTGTCACTGAAAAATCGCAGCCGCCACTCTCTCTCTCTCTCTCTCTCTCTCTCTCTCTCTCTCTCTCTCTCTCTCTCCGCGTGCGTGTGTGTGTGTGGGCGCGCGCGCGCACTGTGTCGAGGACCTAAGATCTCTCAGAATCAAAGTCAAGGACCTCGGGCAATGCTTCCTATTACTCCACTGTCGTTGATGTCGACATCCGTGTCTCCTCCGTCGTAACCGAAAGTGAGGATTCGTGGCGTGCGGCAAGTGTCAGCGTCGCGATCTTTGCCGACAAGTTTCCAAAGTGTCTATGTTTTCGACAAATCCCAAACTTGGAGGCCATTACATCCACCAATGCCATTCAAATCATATTTGAAAAACCAGAGAGGTGGGAAGAGAGAGAGAGAGAGAGAGAGAGAGAGAGGTTTAGATAACGACACGTGACACATTTGGAAATTAGACCCATAGTGAATTGCCTTGGGGTGCATTCCAAAAAAATTCAGTCAAGAAAACAAAAAAGAAGTACGACTAGCAATACTAGCAATAGAAGCTAAACTATGTGTTAAATCATTAACCTTACGCCTAACATGTTGTACTGACAACCAGGAAAAGAAGAATGTAAGAGGCTAATTTCCTCGTAAATCATGTCTAAGGGAGAAAGAGTCCCTCCTCTGGAATTCATAGCCAAGACCACAATCATCATATCATACTCAAATATAACATGGTCAAACTGATGCTCCAGCTCCAATTCACAATCTCATCGCAAAGGTCTAGCCTCCACTTCCTTTGCCAAATAAACAATAGGGAAAACAGCACACTAACCTCTATAAACAAGCTCATATGCATCTCTAAAAACTATACCGACACCTCCATAGTTAGATTTAGCAAGAAAAGCACCATCAACATTAACTTTAGACTGGCCAACCTCCATGAGCCCTCAGACCCCTTGGGTGATGCTTATAAACCTCCCCATAGATCTGTAAGCCAACTGAGACCCAATAGCCACATATCTAAAAGAAACAAACTTCTCATGCCATACCCTATTAACTCTTCCTTTCCAAACAGACCATATAAGATGCAATAACTAACTAAAATCATGCACCATAAAAGCCTCCACATAGCACAAAATTCAATCACTAACATCAAATTGAACAATAGATAAATCAAAGATCCCAACTAAACCTAGAAAAAAGCTCAGCATTTTCTGAAAGAAAGGGTAATCTCTTATAACATGCTTATTATACTCCCACTTAGAATTGCAAAACCAACATCCATTCTCCAAATATATGTTTGGTGGCCAATTGAGGATCCGTAGGCATAATATGAGAACACGTCTTCTAAATATGTACCTTAATCTTAGACGAGGCTTTTGCATCCCATATGGATTGCCTAAGAGAACAATTATCATAACTATTTTCCACTGGAGGATGGTAGACCTCGAAAGTCAACTTATATGCACTCTTAGTAGAAAACACCAAACTTTTGATCATAGTGCCACACCCATCTATCAGCAACAGCCCGCCTGCTCAAAGGTAAAGAGATAATAAGATCTGTATCTATACGTATAAAATATTTCTGATGAGAGACTCCTTCCAAACTCTTAGACCCATCAACAAGTCTCGCACCATAGTAACCATTATTGATGAAGGCTCAATAAGCCGGAAAGAATGAAGTTGAGGAAGTCATTAACTATTCTACATAGAAATAGAACTACCATTACCTACATGCCTCCGCAAACCACTCACAAGAGTACTCCAAGCCTAAAATATCCCTCTAGCAAGCTAACAGAGACAGATGAGCCAGGGTAGGCAATAAAGTAGAATTCAAAAGGTACCTAACCTTTAAAAGACAATAGACAAAAGACTTCGAACACTGTATTATACGCCGCCCATGTTTAGCTAACAATGCAAGGTTGTGACATATGAACTTAGAGATCTCGAAATTAAGCCCATACCCCTCTTAGCTTTTGACTTACACAACTTCTCCCATGACATTCAGTGTATTTTCTTATTATCATCTAAAGCTCCCCACCAGAACCGAGCACACACTAAAGAAGTCTATTATAAAAAGATCGAGGAAGCAGAAAATAACTCATAGCATAAGAAGGTAATGCATGAGCCATAGTGCGAATTCAAATCTCCTTATGGGCCTTGTCGAGAAGTTTCCTATGTCATCTCTCAAGCGATCAATGATATGCTTAAAGGAATCAATCATCTTCCTCCATACATAAGTAAGCACGCCTAAATACTAAGAATGCTCTCCACAACAACAACTCCCAACAAGGATGCCAATCTTGACAGCTGTTCTACAGAGACATTCTTACTTAACAATATCTCATTCTTAGCAAAATGATTCTATTGCCTAGATCAAGGAGTAAAATATCGGATATCGAGGATATATCGACGTTTTAAAATTTGGATATTTCGACGGAAATATTGATGAAATATTGATCCAGTGAAAATTCTGACGAAAATGACGGAAACTAATAAAAATACATGGAAATTTGTAATGAAACTTTTGGAGGTTGTTACGTGATCAATTATCTACCTTATGTGAAAAGAAAATATTGATCAAACATCAAGACATATGAATTTGCTAAACTATATGAATTAGTATGTGCTAAGTGCTGATAATTATTAAAATATAATTTATTAGTTCTATTTTTATTTTTTGATAGCTAAAACTTATAGGAGGCTAGGCCATCACGCCTTTTGTACAATATGTTACACATCACACATCACAAAATCAAATATATAAATACTTCAAAACCACGTAGAGAACCTATGAGGTTCGAAATTCACACTATTTTTTCTCCATCTCCATGTGCATAATCATGTGTGTATTGTGAAGAATAATCATTAAATGATTGTTCTGCCATGTAATTTTGCATGTATTGGACATGTCACGTGAATGGTGGATAAGACATTGAGCATGTGAAGATTAGACATTTACCAAACTAAATGTTAAATGTGAAAAGTTTACGAAAATTTCAAAAATTTCGGGAAATATCGGAAATATCGGGGATATATCGGAAATATCGATAAAAATCGGAAAATTTCAGAAAATTTAGGGATATATTTGAGGATTTTTCAGGTAACTTCAAAAAATCGAAATATCGCCGATAATATTAATTTTACATACCTTGGCCTAGATGCCTGCTCATACTCAGTCAACACATCTTTCACATGTAGACATTCCTCCCCAAAAGCATGTCCAAATAACAAACTATCATCTACAAATAAAAGATGATGAATAGTAGGTGCATTCGAACAAATAGTGATGCCATAAAGAACTTCAGCTAACACTTTCTTTGCCAACATACCAGAAAAATCGTCGGCACATAGTAGAAATAAGTATGAAGATGATGGATCCCCCTACCTCAAACCTTTGGTTGGGACACACACCATCTCGGTTGTCTATTAATTAATAAAAAAAGGAATATAAAATAATAGTAACACATTATATAACACTATAGCCACAGCGATCCACTGCTCTTCAAAACAAAACATATGCAACATAAATCTCAAAAATCCCTACTCTATTCGATCATAGGCCTTTCTCATAGCCAACTGTAGCAATCAACATCAAACCATCACTTGACCTCGTATTATGAATGCAGTGAGACAACTCATCGACAATTATTGTATTATCATATATAAGTCACATTGGAATGAAAGCACTCTAATAAGGACAGATAATAGACGGCCCAATATGCTTTTTAACCTATTAGTCAACACCTTAGAACATATCTTGTAAATGCCATTATTCAAAGCAATTTCACGACTCTCCCATAACCTGGCGGGGTTCTCAATTTTAGGTTTCAAACGCAGATGTGTAAAGTTAGTTTTCTTTAATAACAAACTTGTAGAAAGAAATTCTTAGCAATAACAAAAATATCCAAACCAACAAAATGCTAATATTTTTGGTAAATAAAAAATTGGAGGTATACCATCAGGCCAGGCGCATGCATTGAACCCATTTGGAAAAATCCATGCTTCACCCTTGCAACATAATAGCCTGCCTGAAGTATAGATCACTGATGTTCGAAAAGGTGGCTCAGAATGCAATCCACCATAAACATCTTTTGACCATAATCTAAAGCTCTAGATGTGAACATATCCTAAAAATAACTCACCATTACATCCTCCATACCAACAGTAAAGTCATGCCATTGATCAAAGAATTAACAACCCAAGTAGAAAAGTATTTCAGGGAGAATTCAATACTTTCATTCATCCCAATTTTGGGGTTAATATAACTTTACAAGTGGTTTTCCAAAAGGAAAAAGTATTTACACAATCTTTTCATATTTATAGAAGTTAATTCTAATTACAAAAAAAATATTATTTTCAACACTCTCCCTCAAGTTGGTACATAGATGTCAATTATGCCCAACTTGTCAATACATCATGTAAATGCTTGGTGTGACAACCTCTTAGTGAGTACATCTATCAATTTTTCTTCAAAAGCTACAAAGGGAAAAGATACGACCTTCTTATCAAGGTTATCTATGATGAAATGTCAATCAATCTCCACATGCTTGGTTCTATCATGTTGTATAGGATTATGCCATCTTTGCCTTATGAAGCTCGAACCCTAGCTCCTTCAATACATATCGAATCCACAACAGCTCACAAACTCATGTACCATTCCTCGATATTCAGCTTCAACATTAGAACGGGCAATCACATTCTGCTTCTTACTGTGCCAAATTACTAAACTTCCACCAATAAAGGTGAAGTACCTAGAAGTAGATGTCATATCAGTCTTATCACCTGCCCAATTTGCATCTGTATATCCTGTAACTCCAAACTCACCATTCTTTGAAAATAGTAAGTCTTTATTAGGTGCAGACTTCAAATACCTGAGAATACGCATTATAACATTCATATGCTCTTCACTTGGATCATGCATGAACTGAATGACAACACTTACATCATATGCAATATCAAGCCTAGTATGTGACAAGTAGATTAATTTCCCTACTAACCTCTGACTAGGACATAATTTCAACTTGTGATTCATCTCAATAGGAGTATTAGCAGGTTTACAATCCAATATCCATGTTTCAGTAAGAAGATCAAGCACATACTTTCGTTGTGACAAGATGATTCTCTCAACTTGGAACTTGCAACTTCAATACCCAAGAAATACTTCAACGAACCCAAGTCCTTCATCTCAAACTCTTAGGATAAACGCTTCTTCAAATCTTCCATCTTAACTAGATCGTCACCTGTGACAACCATATCATCCACATTACAATCAGAGTAGTAATCTTACCACCCTTGCGTTTAATGAACAAGATATGATCAGAGTTGCTCAGTCGATATCCGAACTTCTTCATAGCTATAAAAAATCTTTCAAACCAAGCTCTTAGAGATTGCTTCAATCCATACAAAGACTTCTTCAGTCGACAAAATTTTCCAACGTCACAAGGCCCTTAATTGACACCTGGAGGAATGTCCATGTATACTTCTTCTTCCAAATCTCCAGTCAGGAAAGCATTCGTCACATCAAATTGATGTAATGACCAATCATGTTGAGTTGTTAAGGCAATGAGAATGCATACAATACTAATCTTTGCTACCAGGGAAAATGTCTCTTGATAATTCACTCCATATCGCTGAGTGTAAACTTTGGCAACCAGACGAGCTTATATCGATCAATGCTCTCATATGCTTTCAGCTTTACTGTAAATACACATCTACATCAAACTGTCTTCTTTCCAGGTAGTGCATGAATAGACTCCCACTTTCCATTCTTTTATAAGGCTTCAAGTTCTTCATTCATAGCTTGCTTCCACTTTGGGTCCGCTAAGGCATCCTGCACATTACTGGTAATAGATACTATAGATAATTGATTAACAACAAGTGCATGTGATCCAGACAACCTATGGTGAGATATAAAGCTAGAAATAGGATAACTAGCTTTGGGTTCTATGGTTGGTTCATATTGTTTCTTTGGAACCCCTTTTGTTTCCCGTTGAGATCTCCTAGGTACATTAACTTCTATAGCACCCGGTTCAATGTTATCAATACGTACCTCAGGTGAGACATTCTGGGAAGGCTCTTCGGTTAATGGAGTAGAATGGGGGGTCTTCACAAGATATTGCTTTAGAAGAAGGTTGAACTTCAGTTAATGATGCTTCAACTTCTGTATTCAACTGATGGAAGGACATATTCTATCCAATTTTGGTTCCATTCTTCAACGGGTTGAGGATGTTGCTCGATGGGTCGAAGGTGTCATTCGGGTTTGCTCTGGGTGCAGGTCTCGATTGGTTGAGAAAAGGTCCCAACGGTTCAAAGTGGGCTCATGCAGCTTTTGTCCAAGTTCCATCTTCAAAACATCTTTCCTAACTTTCCAATTCTTCAAATTCTAGTACATTCAGAGGTTTTTCTTCACATATACTTCTCTCCCCTCGAAGGGAAGACTCTGAAACTTCTCTTGAGTAATATGGTTCTGATTCACGGAAAGAGACATCTAAAGAAACATGCATCTTGTTGAGGATCAAATCATAACACTCGTAACCCTTTTGGAACTCAGCATATTCGACAAAGACACACTTTACAACATAGGAATCAAGCTTGCCTCACAATTGTTTGTTGATCTGAACATACACAATACACCTAAAAACTCTAGGCTCCAAATTTGGCAAAGATGACACATTCAACAACTGATGCAACTTCTGATAAGGATTCTGAAACTCAATCATACGAAAAGGTGTGTGATTGATCAAGTATGTAACAAAACACACAGCTTCTCCCTATAGATTGGGAGGGACATTCATACCAAACAATGAAGCACGAACAACTTCCATCAATTGTCCATACTTTCTTTCAGCTAGTCCATTCTGTTGAGAAGTATCGGCAATGGAAGTTTGGTGCTTAATCCCATGAGTGACCAAGTATGTTGACATCTCACCATTCACATATTCTCCACCATTGTCAGATTAAAGAACCCAAATTTGTTATTGGTACTGGGTTACCACCATCTTGTGAAATTCAGTGAATCTAGCAAACACTTCACTTTTACACTTCATCAAAGAGACCCATGTCATTCTGGTGCATTCATCAATAAAAGTCATAATGTAACGATATCCAGACCGAGAAGAAATTCTTGCAGGACCTCAAACATAATGAATTTTCATGAAGGGAACTTAACATCTATTCAAACTTGAAGAATAAGTAATGCGATGGCTCTTGGCCAGTTCACAAATATCACATTTGAAATCTGACTCTTTAACAACTGAGGTTATAACTTCATAAGATATTCAAAATTCAAATGGCATAAGCGACAATGCCATAACCACACCCTTTCTTTGACTTTGTTCAGACTACTGGTACTGTTTGCTTGATTCAACTAATGGTGCCCACTGCTTATCAACTCTAGGTAGTACAATTTTTCACCATAACCAAGAGTGCTTCTTATCAGAATGTCCTGAAAAAAAATACAGAAATAGGGATAAAAGGTTACATAGTAGGAGAGAGCTTTAGTGATTTAACTCACAGATAATAAGGTATATGCTAGAGAGGGAACAACAAGGATATAATCGAGAGTTAATTTATTAAAAAGTTTCACAAATTCTTCACTAAAAATAGGAGAAGGAGAACTATCAGCAGTAGAGACAACATGTTCAAATGAAGTTTTAAGGGTATCGACAACAATAGGGTTATTTTTCATATGATCAGCTGCACCAGTATCAATTATCCAAGATCTATTTGCAGATAATGTGGTGAGAAAAGATTTCTTAACTCCTTTACATATTTCAACGATGAGTACATATGGTTATTGTTCAAATGATTATATGGTGGTGACAATTGCTTTGGGGATGTTCTTACGCGGTTTCCAGGAGAAGTTCCACCATTCAAGATACTAAACGAGTTCATAGCACCGCTCTTTTGTATGATCAATCTCCTTGCAATGAGTACATGTAATGTTGGAAATTTTCACTTGAGACTTTCCACCAAATCTAAGAGGCCCAGAGAAGCCAAGAGGAGGGCCCAGGAAACGCTAGAAGTTGGGGGCATTGAATGCAGGTTGCGGTGGAGGTGTAGTTGATGTAGCCATGACAGAGGCTTCAAGTGGAGCTGTAGAGTGCATGATTTTGTTGTTGTGAAATCTCCTGACATGTGCATATGTTTGCTCCATATCCAATTTATGTTCTTTCCTCAGAAGCTCTTCATAAACTTGATTAAATTTATAATCAAGTCCACTTAAGAACATGTGAACTCTCTGTCAGGCCATATACGAGGATTCATGCACAACGTTATCAAAAGTTTCATGGTAGTGTGTCAGGTGCTGATCCATCTCATCCAGTCATCCTACAAGTTCATTGTAGTATGCTGAAAGAGGTCTTCCATTATGTTTCACCCAAAAACACAGGTGAAGAAGTTTAAAAATTTGGGTTTCATCTAATTCATCATAGTAGGTCTTGATAAGGCATCCTAAATTTCCTTGGATGTGGGCAATCAGAGGTACCAATTTTGCAATCTAGGGGACATATTCTCAACAAGCCAGCACTTCACCTTGCCATTGTCAGCGGCCCATGATTGGTATTCTACGAAGGAAGCAACATGAGTAACGTTGGTGAGAAGGGCAAGCTTGTTACGACCTTCTATACGAACCTTCATGACAGCATACCAACTAGAATAGTTGGATTTGGTTAAGAGATCGCCGGTAGGAAAAACAAAGTTGTCTTGGATGGTGTTGTGGAAGTGTTGATGATTTTGGATGGGTTGTCCGATGACTCATTCATTGTTGGTGATGATTGCTCCATCATTAGTGAGAGATGATTCTCCATTGTTGTTGTCAGCAAATGTGTTCTCATTCTCCATCTCTTCAAGTTCAGGTACAGGTCAGATACAATGGAAGAAAAAAATTGGTGGTGATTCAGGGTTTTCAATCCAATTCAGGGTTTTCAAATTTCAGGAATTCGGCTCTGATGCCAAGTATAAAAGTAGTTCAGGAAGAATTCAATACTTTCATTCATCCAAATTTTGGGGTTAATATAATTTTATAAGTGGTTTCCAAAAGAAAAAGATATATACACAATCCTATCATATTTATAGAAGTTAATTCTAATTACAATAGTGTGACGACCCGGACCAAGATCAGCAGTATGATCAGCTTGGTTGATGAGTTACTGCATAGTCGCAGTTTGTCGGCAGTTATTTGAATCGCCAGGCTCGTTAACGACTAAATTATTGGCCGAGAATTTGAGCTGAGTCTCTTCTCGAGAGTCGTTGTATGTGTGATTACGAGTTCGTGGGCGGTTCCGGATCGTTATTTGGACGACCGAAGAATTAGTTATGAATATTTGAAGTCAGATTTAAATGGTGGGCTACTTAACGACTAAATTATCGGACGGGAATTTGGTTTCGGCTTCTTCACTGAAGTTGTTCAGAATTTAATTTCGAGCTCGTGTGAACCTCCGGAGCATGATTTGGAGTTACGAGGAATTAGTTGCGAATTTTTCCGTTTGTTGATTATTTAGTCGATATAATGTGTGTTGCTTTCAAGGGTTGACTTTTTATTCGGTTGGCCGATATGTTTGACTTTGGGTAATATTGGAAGAATATGTCGAGACGAGTATGTGGCCACGAGAATTATCGGAATCGGAATTACGACGAGGAAGTTATGCGCGTTTGAAGTTCGTCGGAGTGGATAAACATGAAGTTTCCTATTTTGGAAAGTATAAATAGTGTGGTTTCCCTTTTGGGAAAGTCAACAAGGACTCATTTAATGGAGTTGACCGAGTTGACTCAGTCAACTCGGTGGGAGAAGAAGCCTTCGACGGTGCCATGGCCTCCACGCCGGCGACCGGATTCCGGCGACCTCCGGGCTCGGCCCGTGGCTTATTCGACTCGCCTTAGTCCCCTTGTGACATCCCCGGCCACCGTTGGCGGTGTAGCTCGCCGGAATTGAAGGAATTTCCGACTTGAAATTGGTGAAAACTTTGTGAATTCGGGTTCTATGTTTGAGGCCGATTCGAGCTGAAATTCTTAGTGGGCTTTGAAGCTCTCATCCCCTTGATGCTTCCCTGTAAGTTTCGTGATTCAATTCGATGTGTACATGGAGAATTTTGGATTTGAAATTTGTGTGTTCATTCGGTTTTTCATGAAATTGACCATGTTAGAGTGAGAATTGGACTTCGGTGCAGTTGACAAAGTTGCTCAGTGGGTGGTTTTGCATGGAATAGGGGTTGCTCCGCCGGAAAATTCTCCGTTTGGTGGTGGCGCCGCCGTGGGCGGCGGTCAACGCGGCGGTCAACGGTCAACTTTGACTTTTTCGGTGTTTTCGACGAGTTGCATGTCATTTGACTCGAAATCGCGCCCCGATCGCAGTGGGGAGGTTCGTTTCTCGATTTGAGCATCCGAATGTATAGCGAGGTATTGAGGTGTACATATGCGGATTTTCGACGATTCGTTGACTTTGGATTACGTGTTTCCGAGAACGGTGGTTTCTGGTGATTTGTTTTGAATTGTTGAATTATGTTTGTGAGAATTGGATGTTGTGATTATTCAGGTATTCGTGATCGTTTGTTTGGCGAGGGACTTTCCGCCGGATCACGGGTTAACGCGATACGCGTTACGCCAGACTGTGAGTGGACAAGTTTCTATTTTTACTGTTGATTTGCGAGTTCGTGGATTTTATGATTTCCGTATTTAAATTATACGATGATTGAGATATATGTTATTTTCGGAGGTGTTGTTATGTGTTATTGGTGATTGGCATTTATTGCATCGATGCTACCAGAGTTGAGAGATTCCTCTGGCCCAGAGTTGAGAGATTCCTCTGAAGCAGGGTTGAGAGATTCCCCTGAGTGCCGCCGGGGTTGAGAGATTCCCCTGGCCTTTCACCGTCAGGTTTGAGCGATTCACCTGACGTCGGGCTTGAGAGATTCGCCCGACAACCTCCATATATATATGTGTTGTGTTGTTGTGTTTTCCGAACTCGCACTGTTTTATATTGAGTATGTTTATAAACTGGTGAAAGGCATATATTTATTTTCGTCCACTCACTCTAACGTTTTATTTGCCTTTCCCCTGGGCTTTTCGGTTTCCGTGCCCAGTTTGCAGTTCGGACTCTGGTGTCGCACGTCGTGGTCGGAGGCATAGTGCTCGAGCTACTTTGTTCTTTCAGTAGGTTTATTGTTCTACCTACTGTGATATACGTATATGATTATGTATTAGAAGTCGCTCTGAGCTTCCTATTGTATATGTTATACGATTTTACTCTGGATTTTCCGTAAAGTACATATATATTTACTACTTTACGTTATTGTTGATATATTGAGAAATCCGGATGGGATTGGTGCCCACGGTTTGCTTTTTGTGGCATAGGATGAAGTGTATTTTCCGCGTGCAGGTAATGGTAATTCAACGTTAGTAACGAAACTCTGCCCAAATTTCGAAAAGTTTTTGTTGGTTCGTGTTTTCGAAAGGGTTTGATTCCGATTTAGGGAGCTAAATCGGGGTTGGGTCCTTTCAAATAGGAATATTCTTTCCATCAATCCACACATTCTATTCTTTGTCCGACGCTTGGATGCCTTTTTGTGAAAGTATTTCAAATTTTGATCGCCATATTTAAACAATTTAACCTTTGACCGCTGCCTCCAGTACTTAATATCAACCAACAAAAGATTATGTAGCTAAATCGAAATATCATGCTGAGCTCCCAAGTTTTCCTCAGTTTCCTCAGAATTCATCATGGTCTGCAAACAAGACCTCAAGCTATCAATCTCTCTATAAATTCTAAAACTTTTTCCAATCAATCAAAGAAAATCTAATATCTTTGATTCAGTTGACAACACGAAACATAAGCCATCCTCCACAGCTGGCAAACACACACCTGGGATGGTTCGCCCGAAAGCTTTTAGAATAAAATCTCCTAGTCGACCTAGAAAATTTGTTGGGTTTGTCCTTTATAGACATTTATTGAATTGGTGTAATTATTGTCTGGTTACTAGTAATTACAGTGATCAATGCTCTCAGTTCAGTCATCTGGATAAGTTTGGTGTTTAGTCTCGGTAGATTGTCTAGACTTTAGATTATGATTTTTCTCATTGATAGTGTTTTAGTATCCAATCTAAACTATGACTTTTCTCATAGATATAAAATATACAGGACTATTTAGGACTGTTATTCAAGGAACTTAAAAGTGATTTTGCATTTTATTTTTGAAATTACTTCTCTTCAATAAGAACTTGTCAACTGCTTTTTAAAATTACTACCAATGCTTTTAAAACTTAACATAACTACTATTTTTTCTCTTAAACAAAAATTGTTGACCCTACTTTGTTGACAAACCATATATATGACCTTTGGACATGCAAAGTGGACATAGCCATTCTAGTATATGATACAATAGCCCATTCAATTAATTTTTTGGTCCAATTCGACCTCCGTTGGCAATTAACCCGACCTGTTTTCATCACTCTTATTTGGTAGTCAGTCACGTACACACTCTGCTGCTACAATTTAAATCAATGGGGTAAAACCCAAATCTAAAGTAGCAGAGGCAACAATGGAGAAGTCATGTACGCTCCTTGTCCACTTCGCATTGTTGTTGACCAAAAAAAGAACAATCATCGAAAAATCTCGGCTGACTGAGATGTTTCAGTGGTTTCATCGTTCTAGTTATATTTCTAAGTTTTGCAAAAGAGATTTATAGGGAGAGATAGAGGAAAGTGAAGAGATTCTCAAATGACAAACGACGACGATGTCAGTGGCGGGGCGATGTTGAAAATGACTACCCAAATTGTTGCAGTTAAGACACAGAGGGAAGAGTCGTAACATTTTTTTATTGATTGATTTGAATTTCAAATGCAATAGGAATTTTTTGGTGGGATTAGAGTTTTTCTAAACTCTAGATTATGGTTTTTCTTGCCCATTGTATTTTAGTATCCATTCTGGACTATGACTATTTTCATTGATATTACACTTACATACCTGTTTTTCATAAGTTTAAAAGTTTTTTTCCGGAATTACTTATTTTCAATAAGAACATGTCAAATGCTTCTAAAAATAATTAACCAATTGCCTCTAAAACTCAACCTAACTATTTTTTTAACTTTTTTTTTTAAATTTTGATTTATTCTCTACTTACTTTCATAAACACAATTGATATTGCTAGTAGAGGCACAAAAACAAACCCTAGTCCTCTCTAGTCAACAACGCCTATATGCTAGCAGGTGTGAGTCATGATTTTCACGTCAGTTTCACCATATTTTCCTCTTCTTTTCAAGGTTGTTGTAACTATGAACAAGGAAGAAGCCATAGTTGCTAGGTTCGCATTGGCTCTGGCACTAGATAATGATGATAGGATCGTCGATCTCTACCTTGGAGGCCAGTCGACAATGAACCGCTCAATAATGAGTTTTTTGATTGCTCGCTTGCTCACTTTCAAGCCTTATGCTCGCTATGCCTTAACCCACAAGTTCTCGAGGTTATGAAGGATTTCAGGCCGGGTTGGGGGTCTAAGAGCATGGTGAGAGATTCCTTCTCGTATTTGACAAGGAAAGAGATCGAAATAAGGTCTACAAGGAAGGGCTGTGAGACTACAATAATGCACTCATCCAAATGGAAGTATTAGGTCATGGAAAAGGTGGAGAAGGTACTAATGAAGACAATTAGGTTTTGGGTCAAAGGTGACCAATGTCTCGCCAAGGTGTCATACCAAAGAAAATGCGTACAAGATTGGTGCTACTCTTAGTGAATATGAAGTTCTAGATAATGATGAGTTTGAGAGGGGTATCATTCGAGTCTGGATCCAACATGAGCTATGGAAGCTGATTAGGAGAAAGCGCAACTTCCGTTTGGATCAAGAAGTGGAGCAAGAGCTAGGATTTCACTATAACTACCTCACAGAAAGATGTGTTAGTTGTTGGCGCATCGATCATTATGGGAAAACTTGTTTTAGGGTGCCCCAGATTAGCTTGAGTGTACCCGATAGCCACGCCCTAACCTTAGTCCTAGAGTGTTTGGTGCTCCTCCGTCTGGTTTTGAGATGCAAAGTGATAAAGGGTCAGAGAAAAGAGGTGCAGCAAGCCCAATTATCTTCGGATTATTCTCTACGCCTCTCCTTGAGCAACAATGGCAACAGTAGAGCCGGAGGAGGCCAATGATCATCCAGCACCTAGAAGATCTAGGGCACGAGGAATGGAGCTTTAGTATGGAGGAGAATCTGAAACAACATGAAGGTAAACAGCTAAACCCAATTGCCTCATGAAGGTAAATAACTAAATTGGGACGCGTTGGTTGCAGGAATAGAACCCCGACCCTTACTGAGCATTGATAACTGTCACACCCCCAAATCCGGGGCCAGTAATATACTGAAATATGGTGTAAGGATTTGTGATGTGAATAAGAAACCCAAATAATTTTAAAAATCAAGGTGTCTGAATAGTACACTTATTGAAAAGAGAAAGTGCTAATATTACAATACTGAAGTTTTTAAAAATAATAGTCATTACATTTATTCAATTCAAAATACAAGTAGAAAATAATTCGTTTATTTAGTAGGCGACGTATCCCATTTTCCCCAAGCATTTTACTCATCACCTGAAAAGGAGAAAGATGTAGTACCATGAGTCACATTGACCTAGTAAGTACAGCTTACAAGCATATACTAAATTATCTCTAAGAAACATCAAGTTAAGACCACATTAAAAGTGTATTTCGAGAGGAATCCAATGGTAATAATCACAAATTTCGGTAGGGAGTTCTCAAGTCCAGAAACAAAAATGTTTAGCAACTATCTAGAAATGGTTACGCTCGCTATTAAACTCATTGGCACGAACTAATTAGTTAGTAAGTATTAATTAATGTCTTTCAAACTTTCCAGGTTGATAGTTGAACTCCTAAGCTTCGTTTTGATATAAAGAACACTAAATTTGGTTAAGAAATGAGTGAGATATGAATATTTCAAGTTAAGACCACATTAAAAGGTTTCGACCATAATTAAGGAAAAGATTAGCAAAACTTGTTTTAGCCATAACTTTCTCATTACTTAACCTTTTTAAGTGATTCAAAAGCCAAAGTCGAATAACTTTTTATGTAGAATCTGAATATATAAAAATATTTGACTAATTAAAACTTTAACAGAAACGAAAATATTAAATTTACACTAAGGCTCATTATTTCTCTTTTATTCTTAGCCATGCACTTTGATGTAATCTTAAAGATAAATAAGTATAGGAATATACTCATGTATTTACCCAAGAATTTCAGTAGGTGATGGAGGTATTTGATTAACTCAAGTGACCTTCTTGAAGCAAATGAATTAACTACTAAAGCACTTGGAAGAAAGGTAGTTTGGTGTGGGATTTTAGGGGAGTTGCATTGCAACTTTGGGATGACTTCAAATCAGTACGTAAGGGGAAGATTGAAGTTGTGCAAAAATCAGATTGAACTCAAGGGTGATTTATATAGACATGGGAAATAAATTCATAACTATTTTTTGTAGACTTTTGTAGACAAGTTGACAATGGAATAGTTGGACTACTGATTCTAGGGTTAAAATGCACTTGTAAAAACAATAGTAATGTTGTTGGAAATCTGATTGAAATGTTGAAATGTGATTATGTATGCATGTGAATGCAATATGTAATGTGATGTGTGAAAATGTGTGGTTTTACTAATTAAGTGTAATGTAGTGTAATATATATATCAACCAATAATAATTAGCACCAAATTGATATATGAGCATGACCTCTAAAAGTATGAATTGCAATCTTAAAATACAAAGTTCGATTCGGAGAAGAGATCCGAACAAGGAAAATTTGGTCGTTTTGCTAAAATTCTATTTCCGAAAATCGGCTAGTTGGAATTAGAGTTTCTTACTATTTCTAACTGGAGTAAAAACATTTTTATTATTTTTACTAACCTATAAAATGGAATGTTTCACGATTCCAGCTCGTGGCCTCGAACCCAAGACCAGGGAGTACCTGACTTGAACTTGAGTATCCACTGGACCATTTGCCCCACTCCATTAATATTTCTCTAAAGCTCGTTTTTATACATTGTCTTCGCCAGACAACTTTTTTTATCGAATTTTCTAAAAGGTTTAAGGTCAAACTAAATTATGGTGATTTCTAAGTTTAACGAGTCATACAATAATCTAAACTATTATACTAATTTTCGGGGTATTACATGCAGTCTACCCACCTTAAAAGAAAATTCGTCCTCGAATTTTACATACCTAATTCTGTGAATAAGTGTGAATACTTCTTCCTCATCTCCGACTCTAACTCCCATTTCCACTCCGGAACTTTGAGAGGTTGCAGAAATCCTCCTTTCTGTACGCGCTCCGCTTTCACTAGTTGGCAGGTAAGACATTTAGAGATGTATTTTGCTATGTCCATCTTCATGTTGTTCCACCAAAAATGTCTTCGTAGATCCTTGTACATTTTCACTCCTCCAAGGTGAATTGTGAACTTCGAACGATGTGCTTCATTCAATACCTCTTCCTTTAATGGTATAAGGTTTGGCACACAAAGTCTCCCTCGAAAGCGCATTCCTTCTCCATCTTGTATGCTCCAATCCTCGGGGTATTTTTCCTTCATTTCTCGAATATACTTCACAAGCTCTTCATCATCTTGTTGTGCTTGGATGATACGTGTAATAATAGTAGGTTGCACTACTATATTCCCAATGAAGGTTCTACCCGTAATTGGCGATGGACTAAGATTGTACTCAATAAGAGTTTCTAGCATACTCCAATTTTCCTTTAAAAGTAAGGCAAGGTGGCTATTAGGTTTTCGACTTAGAGCATCGGCCACTACATTTGCTTTCCCTGGGTGGTACTGTAGGGTGAAATCATAGTCCTTGATCAGCTCCATCCATCGTCGATGTCGCATGTTCAAATCTTTTTGAGAAAAGATGTACTTGAGGCTTTTGTGATCAAAGAATAGATCAAATTGTTATCCATATAAATGATGCCTCCAAACCTTCAAGGCAAAGACCACAGCAGCAAGCTCAAGATCATGTGTGGGATAATTCTTCTCATGTGGCTTCAACTGTCGAGAAGCATAAGCTACCACCTTTCCATTTTGTATAAGCACACAACCGAGCCCTTGATGTGATGCATCACTATAGATTACAAAAGGGACTCCACTTTCGGGAATTGTGAGGATTGGTGCCATTGTCAGCTTCTTCTTCAGCTTTTGGAAGGTTTGTTCGCAATTGTCGTCCCATACGTACTTAACATTCTTCTGCATCAACCTCGTAAGTGGAAGAGTAATTTTTGAAAAACCTTATATAAATCTTCGATAGTATCCAGCAAGGCCAAGAAAGCTTCGTACTTTGGTTGGGGTGGTAGAAGCTTTCCATTCTAAGACTGATTCAATCTTAGCAGGATCCATTGTTATTCCCGATCGAGAGACTACATGGCCTAAGAACTTGACTTCGTGCTGCCAGAATTCGTACTTCTCGAATTTGGCATATAGTTGATGTGATCTAAGAATATTTAATGTTAGCTCCAAGTGTTGTGCATGGTCTACTTTAGTTTTGGAATAGATCAGGATATCATCAATGAAGACAATAATAAATTGGTCTAAAAACGGGTTGAAGACTCGATTCATCAGGTCCATGAATATGGCAGATGAATTGGTCAATCCAAAGGACATTACCAACCACTCATACTGGCCATACCGTGTGTTAAATGCGGTTTTGTGGATGTCTTCTTTTTTTTACTAGGAGTTGATGGTACCCGGAACGTAAATCAATCTTCGAGAATATTTGAGCACCTCGTAGTTGATCAAACAAATCATCGATTCGAGGTAACGGGTACTTGTTCTTAATGGTCACCTTTTTCAGCTGCCGGTAGTCGATGCATAGTTGAAGAGACCCATCTTTTTTTTCTTCACGAATAAAATAGGTGCTCCCCAATTAGAAGAACTTGGGCGGATGAATCCAAGATTGAGTAACTCCTTAATTTGTACTTGCAACTCCTTCAACTCTTTTGGTGCCATTCTATATGGTGTAACAGAAATTGGTATGGCTTCAGGTATTAAATCGATACTAAACTCAACATCACGTTTTGGAGGTAAACGAGTTATCTCTTGGAAAACGTCTTTGAAAGAATTGACCACAGATATTTTATCAATCAATGGCTTGGATTTTTCTATCTTGAGATGGGCAAGAAACTTAGAAGGTAGAGATTCATGATGTGAATCACCTTGAAATTTTCGAATGGGTTGGCCAGGAATTGAGAAAATGATTGTTTTCTCAAAGCAATTTACAAGGGCAAGAAATTTTCGAATGGGTTAGCCAGGAATTGAGAAAATGACAAAAAATCGCCGGTAATGTCCGTCGCCGGCAATGCCTCGATGGTAATGTAAAAAAAAAAAAAAAAAAAAAAAAGACATTACCGGCGACATTAATTATGTCGCCGGTAATGTCTTTTTTTTTTTTTTTTTTTTACATTACCATCGAGGCATTGCCGGCGACGGACATTACCGGCGACAAAAATCGCCGGTAATGTAAAAAAAAAAAAAAGACATTACCGGCGATTTTTCCGGCAAAAATCGCCGGTAATGTCAAAAACATTGCCGGCGACATAAAAGTCGCCGGCAATGGGTAAAAATGTTGTAGTGAAAGAAAGCAATAATGGTAACTTATCAACAAAGTTACTCAATAAATCTATAACCCTCCCCCGTTCTTGTTAATCAAATTTTAGTTTTTTTTTTTGAAAACAAAACCATTCATTTTAGGATCTTTTAGCTCTGATACCAATCTGTCACACTCCCAAATCCGGAGCCAGTATTATACTGAAATATGGTGTAAGGATTTGTGATGTGAATAAGAAACCCAAATAATTTTAAAAATCAAGGTGTCTGAATAGTACACTTATTGTAAAGAGAAAGTGCTAATATTACAATACCGAAGTTTTTGAAAATAATAGTCATTACATTTATTCAATTCAAAATACAAGTAGAAAATAATTCGTTTATTTAGTAGACGACGTATCCCATTTTCCCCAAGTATTTTACTCATCACCTGAAAAGGAGAAAGATGTAGTTCCATGAGTCACACTGACCCAGTAAGTACATCTTACAAGCATATACTAAATTATCTCTAAGAAACATCAAACCGAACAACCAATTCAAAAAGGTGAAATATTGAAACCGGTTATTCTTCCATACCTATACTTGCGTCTTTGTAATATATACAATTAGGTACATAATATATATATATACACACACACACTTGTATAACTTCACATCTACACATAACCACGCCAATACTTCCGAAGTGAATTCTTTTAGATTAACTGGTAATTATTCAAAAGAAATCATGTGCTTAGTCTCACAACACCAATACACATATAAAGCCACAGCATTCTAAGGCCACCTGCCAAAGCATGTATACTCCCGGTTTGACACAATTCATTCCTTAGAGTATAATAGTGCACTATCTGTAAGGGACTAGAGCCCTTGGCTAACTCCCACAATAACAAAACAATTTACCAGCAATTCACTTAAGCACGATTTAATTCGTACTATACACCCGACTTCACACTTCAACCATAATGATCACAAACAAGTCTTTAGTTAAGACTATGTATATATAGATAATAGAGTATATATTTACATCACAATTTTGTAATAAATATATACGTAATAGAATTTGTAAAGGAAGAAAGATCAAACTTAAACGTATTTCATTAATTAACAATTTTGGTCCAAACGTTTCATTCGGCGGTAGTCCGCTCGAAATCCTCCATTTTTTCCAAATTATATTTGAGAGTAAATAGATAGAGCGATTAAGTAGATAAACTTGAAATAAAAATTAATTATCATTGGTTCAAAAGGTTCATTCGGCCGTAGTCCGTCCGAAATCCTCCATTAGTCCCAAATCAAACTTAAGAAGTAAATAATGCGAGTAAGTAAATAAAAATAAAGTACAAATGCAGAAAATAAAATTATTAATCCTTGGACCAAAAGTATCATTCGGTGGTAGTCAGTCCGAAATCCTCCATTTGATCCATTTTATAATTAATCCATATTATGTCCAAATCAAAGAAGTGAGTATACAATCTCAAAGTGTTTTTCGAGAGGAATCCAATGGTAATAATCACAAAGTTCGGTAGGGAGTTCTCAAGTCCAGAAACAAGAATGTTTAGCAACTGTCTAGAAATGGTTATGCTCGCTATTAAACTCATTGGCACGAATTAATTAGTTAGTAAGTATTAATTAATGTCTTTCAAACTTTCTAGGTTGATAGTTGAACTCCTAAGCTTCGTTTTGATATAAAGAACACTAAATTTGGTTAAGAACTGGGTGAGATATGAATATTTCAAGTTAAGAGCACATTAAAAGGTTTCGAACATAATTAAGGAAAAGATTAGCAAAACTTGTTTTAGCCATAACTTTCTCATTACTTAACATTTTTAAGTGATTCAAAAGCCAAAGTCGAATAACTTTTTGTGTAGAATCTAAATATGTAAAAATATTTGACTAATTAAAACTTTAACAGAAACGAAAATATTAAATTTACACTAAGGCTCATTATTTCTCTTTTATTCTTAGCCATGCACTTTGATGTAATCTTAAAGATAAAGAAGTATAGAAATATACTCATGTACTTACCCAAGAATTTCAGTAGGTGATGGAGGTATTTGATTAACTCAAGTGACCTTCTTGAAGCAAATGAATTAACTACTAAAGCACTAGGAAGAAATGTAGTTTGGTGTGGGATTTTAGGGGAGTTGCATTGCAACTTTGGGAGGACTTCAAATCAGTACGTAAGGGGAAGATTGAAGTGGTGCAAAAATCAGATTGAACTCAAGGGTGATTTATATAGACATGGGAAATAAATTCATAACTATTTTTTGTAGACTTTTGTAGACAAGTTGACAATGGAATAGTTGGGCTACTAATTCTAGGGTTAAAATGCACTTGTAAAAATAATAGTAATGTGGTTGGAAATCTGATTGAAATGTTGAAATGTGATTATGTATGTGAAAGGACCCAATCCCAATTCAGTTACCTAAACCGGAATCGAACCCCTTCTGAAAATACGAACCAACAAAAATTTTCGAAATTTCGGCAGAGTTTCGTTACTAGCGTAGAATTGCATAAACCTGCACCCTGAAAATAACACTTCATCCTATGCCACAAAAGTCAAACCGTGGGCACCAATCCCATCCGAATTTCTCAACATCAATATATTAATCATAAACAATAAACAGTATTGTAGTGTGTATATATATATATATATGAGAAAATCCATATAAACAAGTATCAGTATGTATCAGAGCGACCTCTAGAGTAAAATATATACAATATGTACATCAGTAGGCGAAACAAGAACCTACTGGGAAACACAGGTGACTCTGATCACTAGCCTCCAAACCGCGACGTGAAACACCAAACCTGAACTGCAAATTGGGCACGGAAACCGAAAAGCCCAGGGGAAAGACATAAAATACGTCAGAGTGAGTGGACGAAAATAAACGTCTTTCACCAAGTAATATATACTTTAAAAACATATGCGAGTCGAAAGTATAAATAATCAAATGGTACACGAGGGAGGCTCTAACTCCTCACGCGTCCGGGTACACGAGGGAGACTTTAACTCCTCACGTATACAAACACGAGGGAGACTCTAACTCCTCACGTGTACAGAGCATGTATATAAATCACACGGGGCCACTCGTGGACACATAACATCATATAAGTATAATCATATAACACATGCTCATAATAAACATAATCTCGTATGAAAACTCATGCTCGTAAAACCATAATCATACTGCATGCTCAAGTTCGTAAAACGTATATAAAGGACTCGCAATAATTCCGTGAAAATAAACTGTCCACTCACAGACTCGCGTAATGCGCACTCGCGCTAATCTCGTGGTCTGGCGGAAGATCCCTCGCCTGAAGCACGATCACGATCTCGATCTCCTGAACATTATAAACATAACTAATTAAAAACATAATCCTCAACTCTGAACTTAACCACGGAAACCAACCGTTCCCGGAAATAAACAATGCAGTGCAAAACAATTAACGGAATTCCCGAAATCTCCACTCGAAACCCTCGACTGAAAATCGGCTAACCAAATCAATCCAAAAACCTCTGGACGATAATCAGGGCGCGATTTCGAGAAAAACGACATTAAAAACATCGAAATCCAAAAAGTCAACGGTCCGGTCAAACTTCAACAGTGTTTTACGACTAATTCTCGACTATTCCGATATTTATACTCGCGCCTCGGGTCGATCGATGATTCGAAATGGATAACCATCACGATTCGGATAAACTCGAAACAATCGGATAAACTCGTCGGAAACCGAAACTTTGAATAATCATAAAATATTCCTCGGTCATCGGAAAAATCTTCTGGAACCGCACACGAGCTCGAAATCACGTACTCTACAACTTCCGTGAAGACACTCATCTCAAATTCTAGACCGAAAACATAGTCGCGAATAAAGTCGATGAACCACATATATATCGAAAAACTGCGACTATACACAATCTCGTGAATCGTGCCGAATACACAACTGATTCTGGTTTGGGTCGTCACAGTATGCATGTGAATGCAATATGTAATGTGATGTGTGAAAATGTGTGGTTTTATTAATTAAGTGTAATGTAGTGTAATATATATATATATATCAACCAATAATAATTAGCACCAAATTGATATATGAGCATGACCTCTAAAAGTATGAATTGCAATCTTAAAATACAAAGTTCGATTCGGATAAGAGATTCGAACAAGGAAAATTTGGTCGTTTTGCTAAAATTCTATTTCCGAAAATCGGCTAGTTGGAATTAGAGTTTCTTACTGTTTCTAATTGGAATAAAAATATTTTTATTATTTTTACTAACCTATAAAATGGAATGTTTCACGATTCCAGCTCGTGGCCTCGAACCCAGGACCAGGGAGTACCTGACTTGAACTTGAGTATCTACTGGACCATTTGCCCCACTCTGTTAATATTTCTCTAAATCTCGTTTTTATACATTGTCTTCGCCAGACAACTTTTTTATCGAATTTTCTAAAAGCTTTAAGGTCAAACTAAATTATGGTGATTTCTAAGTTTAACGAGTCATATAATAATCTAAACTATTATACTAATTTTCGGGGTATTACAATAACACCTCACCCATGATTGTTGGTAGCAAGTGTTGTGAACTTTGTACATATCTATTATATATTCTCTTTCTATACTTTGACCTATCTCTAAAGTTTTGTTTAATCTCCCTATAACCATCCTATAATTTTTCATAATTTTTCTCGATATTTTTAATATTTTTGCTGATATATCCAAATTTTCAACTTTTGATATTACTTCGATATCTAATATTTTACATCTTGATTTTACGATTCTTTCTCACGTTGTACACAATAGTATCATGATATTGCATTTATGTAGTTTTATCATGTATACTGGAGGTTTCTCTCTGCCGTTGTCCGTTGTACCCAGTATTATCATGATATTGCATTTATGTAGATTTATCATGTTTACTGAAGATAATACATTTGAGGTCTGTAAGTTCAGTGGTTCAGTATGCTTGATGTCTTGGTCATACCATGGTACCTCCCAATACGACGAGGTACTCTTGGACTTGGGTAATGGAATCTATTATGAGCAAAGCTTGCTGATGCCATTTAAAAATATTATAAAGCCAAAAAATTAGAGACTTGCCAAAATTCTACTAAATCATGTCTTAGTTTTGCTCAAGACATCTCCTCCCATCTCCACGATCATCTCCAAACTAAGGTGTCACCATTGGCCGGTAAAATCAAATGTGAATAATATATATATATATTATTTTATCATTATAAATTTCTAAAATTTCTATTTTACTTTAATATCCATCATTTGTATAATTTTTTAGATATATATTATTTAGTGTGTGTAATTATTATTGAGATATTTGATTGTTAAACACAATTAATTTTTAAGTTCTTTTATTTAATACATAAAAAAGTCCGGACCGACCCAATTTTATGGGCTTATCCCGACCCCGCCTATTACTGAGGTTTATCCAGACTCTCTTTACTTCGAAAAACCATACACATTTTGAGAGATGCCTCGACTAAAAATAATCATCATCATAATGAAAATGACCATTAATTATGAAGGCATGAACAAAAGCCCAATTGAAACTTGATGAGACATGAACACTTAGAATAAGTAATGATTTAGAGCATTTTCAACAACTCTTATAAACTAACAAAAAAAATTATTTTAGTAAAAAAACACTCATTTTCAGCTCCAACAACTCTTGTATAGCTTCTTGTATTCTATAGAAAATGAAAAAAGTAAATAGAGAATCCATATATCTTTAGAAAAATATATTTAAATACAGATGCATTTAATGTGGCTCCCTATTTATTTTGTATGGTTGGAACATAAAAAAATTTGGCTCTCTAAAAATTTAACTTTTAACTATTTTTCAATAAATTTGTTGAAAAACTAGAGAACTTCATCGGAGGCAATGATGCTCTTACCAAACTAATTACCCTAAATTATAGGAAAAGAAATTAGAAAATCGATTGCGAGTCCGTTGAGTCGCTTCATGAATTACGCCTAGATTCCCAACCAAAGTTCATCTTAGAAATCAGCAGAGTAGTACCATGTGCGTTACAGTTCCCCAGTAAAGTGAGTGGAGTCAACCAGGTTCATTCTCGTTCGGAAGGGAAAGCCAAGTGAGAGAGAGATATGGCCATCTCCAATTCTGAGGGGTTATATTTGGCCATAGGCTATAATATAGCATTTCAAATATACTATTTTAATAAATAGTAAGGGCTATATTTTGTGTCGTTTCTAACCTTTAAAGGTTATAATTTTATTTTTATATTATTTTATTAATTCAAACTTTTAAACTTATATATATTCAAACTATGTTTACTCAACATGGAAGAAATGAAGAAGAGATGAAATATGAAGTATAAAAATAAGAGTGTATTAAAAAAAAATTACCGTTGTATTTCATTACATTTAATTTAATTGTTAAAAAGTAATTGAAAACATTATATTATGTCTTAGTTATATTATATTTATTGATAATATATTTAACAAATAAATTATTATTAATATTTTAAAATATTATATTTTTATATTTATTTAATATATTACCATTACATGTATTATATTTACTGAAATTTTACGTAATATATTTCTAATGTTTTTAAAGTGTCGGAAGTTAGGGGCAAGCGAACGTGCAGTAGTATTTGAAGCACAGATCTGTATTCATTCAAAACTACCCCACTCGCTCCACCCTCACTCGCTCACTTCTTCACTCGCTCAGTACCCTTATAAACTTCAAAGGAGAGCGAAAGATTGAGTGGAGTATTAGAAAAATCCATCTGTAGCTGTCTAGGAGAGAGACAGAGGAGACAGAGAGAGCTCAACTAGCTTGTTCTTATTAGCTCAGAACCCAAAAAGCCAAGCACAGCAGCAAGCAGCAAGCAGCAGAGACAGCAGCAGTAGCAGTGAAGCAATTGATGGTTCTTCTGCTGCTCTGTTCTTGCTGCCTAAAAATTTAAACGGGAACGGCCTCCTTCCTTCAAGAAACGGGTTTCCACTAGTACAATAGATAGTTTGACTACAAATAAAGAACCAAGCCTTTACTTCAGATGCTCCAAAGTAGATGAGCTAGGAGACACAGTTGTTAATATCCTTCATGGGGTAAGTCCTACTATCTTCAACCAGAGTTGGATTCCGGGTTTATTCAGTTTGATTGCTATTTCTATATGCTTATGACTTGTGTGCTTCCTTTGCTCTCTGGGTTTTCTTTTTGGAGCAAATTCAACCATGCACACACCAGTCTTTTCTTGTTTTCCATTTTAACAATTAAAGGCCAGCTCTGATCATGTATCTCTCTCTCTCTCTCTCTCATGAGTAGTGCTGCCTTTAACACCCCAAAGCTTCTTTCTTTTCCTTTTGGGCGCCTATCTTTAGTTCTTTACCTTTCTTTTTTCATGGGTTTTGCAGGAATAATAAGAGAAAGAAAGCCACTCATCATTTCTCCACTCAAAGCAAGTTGGTAGAGTAAAAGGTTTTGAGTGTGTGCTTTGAGAAAGAAGGAAGTTTTTTACTTGGTTCCTCTGTCTCTTCCTTTCTCTCCCTCTCAAAAGACAAAGTCTTTAGTTTTTGAAGGGTTGGTGGCGGGTGAAGTTTTTAGCACCCAACCCACCACAAAAGCCATGGATTCCTACGAAGCTACAAAGATTGTCTTCTCCAGGATCACCAACTTGGACCCTGAAAATGCTTCGAAAATCATGGGTCTTCTGCTCATCCAAGACCACGGCGAGAAGGAGATGATACGTTTGGCTTTTGGCCCTGAAGCTTTTCTCCACTCTGTGATTCTCAAAGCTCGGAAAGACTTGGGGTTGATGCCAATTCCTAACTCTCCTCCCACTCCATCTTCTCCATCTCCTTCGCCATTTCTCTCCTCATCGAACCCCCCGAATGGTGTTTCCAGACAGAACTCTGCTTCTTCTAGGCTCTCACTTGCTATTCCGAATCCATCTTCTTCCAGTTGGAACACTCTGTCTTCCGATCTTCGAAGCCAAGATGAGAGCTTGATGATGAGTCCTAACAACAAGAACAAGAACATGTCTTCTTCTTTGTCCTTTTTCGGAAACGGTGGGCCTCACCATGTCTTGGAGGACTTTCAGCTTCAAGAGCAGCTCTCTTTTCTCAACGACGGAGAAAAGAGACTGTCTACGAGTCCGACTGACGGTTCTGATCAGACCCTTTTCTCCTCCTCCTACGGCAGCGGCGGCGCCGGGAACTGGGACGGTGGTTGCATGGATGACCCGAATAGTTGCGGGTTCGGGTGGAAGCCCTGTTTGTATTTTGCGAGAGGGTATTGCAAGAATGGATCTAGCTGTAGATTCGTGCATGGTGGTGAGTTGGGTTCAGATGGAGTTGGTTCTCCAAGCAAGCTTGAGATGATGGACCATGAAGCACTTCTCAGATCCAAAACTGCTCAACAGCAGAGACTGCTTAACTTCCTCCTTCAGCAGCAGCAGCAGCAAACTGATGCTCAGAGGTACACAACAGCTCTTAATTGGTCTAGGTTAAAACTTACTTAAAGTCATTGTTTCTTTCATGTTCTGGTATTTTGTTACTAATCTTGTTTTGTTTATGTACTTTATCATAGAGCTGCAGCAGCATTGATGATGGGGGATGATATCCACAAGTTCGATCGCTCTCCGATGATGAACGGCGCGGCGGGTATGGTGAACCCGGCGTCAAGGCAGATATACTTGACTTTTCCGGCTGACAGCACCTTCAGAGAGCAAGACGTCTCAAACTACTTCAGGTTATTGCTTTCATCATATTTTGCGTCTAACTCGAAATGTATTATGAAGTGCTTGTTTGGCTGACTTTGTTGATTGGTAATGTGATATTGTAGCATTTACGGACCGGTTCAAGATGTGAGAATTCCATACCAGCAGAAGAGGATGTTTGGGTTTGTTACCTTTGTGTACCCGGAGACTGTGAAGCTCATTTTGGCGAAAGGGAATCCTCATTTTGTATGTGATGCTAGAGTGCTGGTCAAGCCTTACAAGGAGAAGGGCAAAGTCCATGACAAGTACAATTCTTGTTCAATATATCTATTTTCATAATGAATTAAGGTTTGATTAGTTGAGTTATTTAGTAAATGGTCCTTGCATGTTCTATATTTTCCAGGAAGCAACAAGTGGAACGAGGAGATTTGTCACCCTGTGGCACACCTCCTGGTCATGATGGTAGAGATCGTTATGATCTCCAGCTAGGTATTTAACTTCCTGCACATGAAAGAATATATGCATTCTATTAGATTTTATTTATTTTATTGGCCGCACATGGAAGAATATATGCATTGAACTAGTATTTTCCTTATTATCCTCAAGTTCTTGGCTGCCGTGTTTTGAATTCCCTTTTTTTCTTTAATTATGTAGGAGCAAGGATGTTTTACAATTCGCCAGACATGTTGTGGAGGAGGAAGCTGGAGGAGCAAGCTGAGCTGCAGCAAGCACTTGAACTTCAAAGCCGACGGCTAATGGGTTTGCAGCTTCTTGATTTCAAAAAACATCACCACCGAGCTCTTTCTTCCTGCAGTCCGGTTCATTCTCCTACTCAGGCACCCAGTATGTTCAGTCACAAATTTGTGCATCCTCCAATTCATAACAACTTAGAAGTTCCTCAAGGTAGTTTTCCTATTATAGTAATGATGAGTGGGGTACATACTTCTTTGTGGGTAACTAACAGCTTATATGTGCACAACTGCAGAGAACTGTGGAAGCCCTCCAACCAATTCTTCACCTCTTGTGGTTGACCAGCAGCTTCAGGTGGCAGCAACAGCTTCAATAGGTAAAGAATCATCTGGCAACAGTGACAGTGGGAGCGGCAAGGAGAGCCCCCGCCATGAAGATTTCAGTGCATTGCTGGGAAGGTAAGCAATTTCTCATTTCTATTTGTTTGTGGCATTGATTTCAAATTGTCAACTTACCTATCATTCTAATCAACTGCAGCTTGGAGCACAATCTCCCTGAAAGCCCTTTTGCTTCTCCGACCAAAGGAGCCCGAGATTACATGTCTTCCTTCCCAATTGCAACTGGCGGGGCCAATGATTCATTCATTGCCTCGGCTACAACAGCTAACATTAACATCCCTACTTCCCTACTTCCAGTCACTTCCTCACTGGACATGACATCATTTAAGCCGTTTAACTGTCAAATTCCAAGGTAACACAAATTCACTAGTTGCTTAATTTGTATCAAATAATGTATGCATTATGCATATATTGGCTGAATTTAGACTCTTCACTGTTTGGGTGTGCTCTTTCAGGTTGTCGTCCGGCCACGGAGCCATAGGGATGTATGCCGCGGGCACCAGCGGGCCGAAATGCCCTGTTGGAACCTCCTAAGCCTTCATTTAGGTAGGTATCAAGGCCAATTAAGTTGAGATCTCTTGTTATTGTTCTAAGAATGGAAACAGAACATAGTTCATGTGATTAACTTGACCTATGTTATTTGTTTTTGTTTTTGTTTTAGCAGGGGGAGGTAGCTTCAACACTAGTTTTTAAGTATAACCAAACAAAAACACCACCCAAAATCTGTAGAAAAAGAATCAAATCTCCACCAGCACCAGAGCCAGCATCCATCATCAAGGAAATACCATATTACCATACAAAAATATGCATACGTAAAAGTGAGGGGGGGAAGGAAGCCGTGGGGTCGTCAGGCCTCGTCTTCTTTCTCTTTGTTGTTGTACGACTCAGTTTCGTCACATCTCAGTTTCTGTAGTTTGAAGCTGAACCACAGGTTAAAAAGAGAAGAATCACCAACACCATCTTAAATTAGTTTGTAACTTTTGGGCACTGTAAAAAAAATGAAGTTAATTGGTGTCACCCAATCGCTGACAAGTTGGTGCCGGAGACTAGTGTGTAGTAGTATTTTACTTGGTGTTCTTTTTCTTAGTGTGTCATCAATGTCTGTACAGCAGAAGAAGCAGAACCCGGAAGAGGTAAAAAAAACGAGTGAAAAAGGAGGAAGTGCAATTTTTATTGCGTAACAAGGCTGCTTTACTTTGTTCCATCTAAGGGTAAGTTTATGAAAGCCCTGGCGTTGGATTTGCAGTAGCGAAATCGGGAAGTTTTAGGTTTTTATCTTGAGAAAATTGCACCAAGAGTGTTTGAACTTTTTTGTGCCTATCAAATTAGTATATCAAATTAGTACTTTAAATTGGTACTTGAAAAGTGATTAATGTAGTATCTCAATTGTATTTTTGTTATATTTGTAGTATTTTTGATAATTTTTCGTCAACAAAATGGTAGTTTGTTGATGTGGTTTAATAAAAATTTAATTAAATTTTACTAATAATGTCTAAATTTTTCTGTGCTTATTAAGCAAGTATTTAAACTCTTAAAATGGTCAATATAGTATCTAAATCGTATTTTTGTTATATTTGTAGTACCTTCAATAATTTTTCGTTAATATAACGTTAATTTGTTGACATTACTTATTCGAAGAAGGGTAAACTTATCATTTTCATTGATAATTAACTTAAATGATAATTTGAGTTAAAAACGTCTTTTCTTTGTAAGTTTTGTTAACATCCTCGTGAATGACGATGATGATCTCGGTGTTGTAGTGACCGAGGAGGTTGAGAATGGTTGACACAATGTTGAGGTCAATGAGATCGGAATAGGGCTCAAGGAACTAATATTTTAGTGCAATATGACAAATATACCCTTTCAACTTTGAATTATTAACTGAAAGATATCCATTTAGTCACTCTCTCTACTTCGACACCTATAAGTCCATCACCATCGCTAGTCTCTCGCTCCACCTTCACTCCTCTTACTTTGACAACTTCATCAAACCAGGGTGTGTCAGTAGAGCAGTGAGATCATCGATCTTCGGAAACACTATAAACAACCACCAACCCTTGACGTTTCTTAGCCTCAGAACCATCGATCCCACAACCTGAAGCTTTCATGGACCCCACCACGTCCCAGATCGATGACCAAACATATCAACAACAAACATATTCCACATTTTCTTCACAATCTCAACAACAAGAGTAGCAATAACAATAACAATCTTGTGCATCTCATCGGAAAGCGGACCCTAACCAAGTTCCAACTCCATCGACAGTATCAATAGAGTTCTTAATTCTTACCAACACAACTCAACCAACCCCAGCATAATTGTATATGCGCTTACTCAAGCCTAGAACTACCACCAATTTTGCGCACCACTTCAAAATCTTGCTTCAGTCTCTGATCAATTTTTTATAGGCATGCCTATTTTGGAGGGAATAGAGAAAATCAAAGGTATACTAGATGTGTTGGACTCTATAACCCTAAGGAAGTTAGTCCTATTCTTTGAGTGCGTGCCGCTTCAAGTACCCAAACTAACCCGAATGCTTTGCCGACTCCAAAGTCGAACTCCACGATGAGATTAAGAGGATAAAAACCATTGTCGGCACTTCCGAGCTCTACCCCAACCTCGTAGGCTTCAACGCGGTGCCAACCATTCTCAACCTCCTCGGTCACTACAATGCCGAGATCGGCATCGCCATTAATGAGGAGGTTAATAAAACTTAGAAAAGAAAGACGTTTTTAACTCAATTTTTTATCTAAGTTAATTATAAAATAAAATGGCAAGTTTATCCTTTTACGAATAATCCACGTCAACAAACTAACGTTTTACTGACGTAAAATTAACAAATGTACTACCAATATAGTAAAAATGCGGTTTAGGTACTACATTGATTATTTTGCGAGTTCAGGTACTAACTTAGTGGACACAGAAAAGTTTAGACATTATTAGTGCAATTTAATCAAATTTTTATTAAGGCACGTCAACAAATTAACATTTTGCTGAGAAAAAATTAACGGAAGTACTATAAATATAACAAAAAATACAGTTTAAGTATAAGATTGATTATTTTGAGAGTCAAGATACTAATTTGATGGATTTCAGAAAAGTGCTTTTCTGTTATATTTTTATCAGGTAACTGGGTACCCTTTGTCGTTACCTACGGTAAAAAAGACCGGATGTAGAAGTAGAAATAACAGTACCTAAAATCAAGTGAGTTTCTACTTTTTACTTCCACTGTCTCTCTCTGTCAGCCTTTCGATTTGAGAGATCTTCGTTTGTCTCGTAGTTAAAAGCAATTTTCTCTTCTCGGGGACCACAGCGTCACATGGGTGTTGCTGACGCGGTGAGTGGAGCCCAAGGCTCATTTATCTAATGACAGATTTTGGTAGGAGGGTCCCAGCCATGTGTGGGTGGAGATGGGCTGTGTGAGAGAGGAGCCTTTACTATTAAAAAAAAAGTAAGTGGACGTTGATGGTCCCACCACCCACACGAATGACAAAAGTGCACGTAGGGAGAAGAGGAATCTTTCGGGCATTGTGGTGTCATGTAAATATTTTTAGAACTTTTTTTTACTGTTGTTGGACGCCTCAGAGTTTCCGACATTGACAGTACCAAAAGTACTGTGGGGGTAAATAATAATAAATGAATGAGCAGAAACAGGCTGGCATGGATAACTACAAATCTATAAGGACGGGGCTCTGTTATAATTTGACTGTGGGGTAGGGATTTGGCGGGGGTGAGACCATGCATGCATTCCGTATTGCTGTTTTTTCGAAAGTGGTGGTGGTAGGAAACTCGTTTCTTTTTCAAATGGGTCAGGTCAGGGTCAGAGAGAGGCCACTCCTTTTCAGGAGAAAGGGAGGGAAAAGCTCTTATTGGTGTTGGATGGAAATGATTGATTTGATTATGGTAATTAAAAATGACCTAGAACATATTTTTGTATTCATTTTTGTTATTTTTAATATAATTTTATTTTTACTCTATTATCAATTTTTAAAAAGAATTTTTTATGTTTTATTATTATTCTCTACCTTTTCAATTGGTAAAAAAGTTTTGAGTTCTCTAAAGTTTGAACCTTAAAGACACACGACTCGGTGTCATTAATGGGTCAAGTTCGGGTCGCTCAAGTTTAAGTAGGTAAGGTTCGGGTTGGTTCGGACTTTTTTGACATTTTGAAGTTCACGGACGTTTTTGCCCTCTTTTACGCCGAACTGAGTCTTTTTTGTGTTAAATACAAAATTTTATAATTTAATAGTGTTTAATCATTTAATATATAAATATTTATATACACTAAATAATTTATATGCCAAAAAATAGTATTTAATATAAGAATAAATGATATTAAGATAAATTAGATAGTTTATAGATATATATTGATAAGATAATCTATAATATATATAATTGATAAGTTTTGCCCTATGGACCGAATTTTTTTTGACTTGCGGGCTTTAAGAACTCGGTCTAACTCCGTCCCTAAACCTATAAAGTCGAATTTTTTCGAATTTAAATTTAGGCCGGACTCAACTTGAACTTTGGAGGCCTCAAATTACCTATAAACTTTTCAGATAACCCTACACGGACCTTACCATATGACTACCAAGAGCCTTTGTCAATAAAAGATACATAGACATATTTATATATACTTTCAAGAGCTAGCCCTCTTAGCAATCGTAATGTGTCGAGAGGCGACAAGGACAACCAAAGCCGACCGACAACGTCGGCCTGACGCACCATCTCATCGACCTCCTTGTACGTCAGCTTCTCGCCGAGGCCGACCATGACCTGGCAGAGCTCCCCCGAGGAGATGAAGCCGTTCTGGTCCTTGTCGAAAATGCTGAAGGCTAGCTTCCATTAGGTTAAGAACTCGTGGAAATCTAGGGCTCCGTCGACGTCGATGTCAACCTCGTTGATCATCTCCTGGAATATCAGCACTTGACCACTAGTCAAGTTACCTTAAACCACCAGTTCTGCAAGTTAAGATGCTTCAATTCGGTGCAGGCTCCAGCAACCTCACAGTCCTACTCCACAAACCATAATCCTCCTTCGATACTCGCGCAATATTAACACTAAACACAATCAGGGCCGGCGCAGACCTCATCACGAACTCCGTAAAGCGAAAGTTATCGAGACTTAACGAGCACAGATTCTGGCAATTAATCTCAATCGTGCTTATCTTATCTACGTCATAGAAATAATCCTTGTTGAGCCTTTTGCTACAAATCTTCAACTTCTCCATCCCACAACAATTCAAAAACCCCAACTCCTCAAGATTAGGGCAACCTAATATCAAATCCTTCATCATCTGATCAGTCAAGTAAACCTCGTTGAGACACATCAAGCTGATAGAAGCCAGATTCATGGAGGCCATGCTCTCCGGCAAGGTGAGGTCGATGTGCTGGAGCCTCAGCGCCTCGACGGCGCCGTTTCGCAGCGCAGCGAAGGGGAAGTCATACATCTGGTTACTGTCTACGGCGGTCAGGTAGCGGTGGTACTCGGGCGAAGCGGAGGTTGACGTGGATCTCACACGCGTGGAGGTGCTTTACAGCGTGGCGGAGTTAGAACTTGACTTGCATTCTATAAAGTCGACCATCAAATAGAAAGCTTAAAAAAAACATTCTATAAATACAAAAATGTATGGCCAAAAAGCATAGAGTCCTCATCGTGTAGTGGTAGTGGATTTTGATTGTACGTTTGAGGTTTCGAAACACAGAGTTGTAACCTTTTTCACAATTAATGATGGGGTAAAATGATATTTTAACATCAAATATGAAATTTGACGTAGGATAAATTGATATTTTAACGTCAAATTTTAAATTTTCGTTTGTCACATCAGTAATACAGACAGAGGATAAACAAAAATTTTGGTTTGGGTATTAGATAGATAAAGTTTGAAAAGTTGAGATATGCAATTGATATTTTACAAAGTTTAAATATGAAAGTGATAAGGCCGAGTAAATTCAGGTATCACAAAAATTATTTTTCCCATTAAAAATGCCAATATTTGAAAAGGTGTCCGCTTTACTTGCCGATAATTTTAAGTGGACTTGATTTTGAATATTCTCAAGTAGTGAAGAAATCCTGAGGAAAAATTCAAAATTAGATTTCGAGCAAATCAATTCACATATCAGAAGGTTTCACAAAAATCTTTCTCTGATACTAAGTAGAATAATATTCAAGGAGAATTTGATGATTTCATTCATCTTAATTTTAGAGTCAATATAACTTTACAAATGATTTTTCAATAGGAAAAGATATTTACACAATCACATCATATCGACAAAAATTAATTCTAATTATATAAAAATTATACTTTCCAACATTTAATTTCATTTTTTGTTTGATTTACCTTTTTGATTAGATAAACACTGATCTACCCAAAACATAAAGAAATGTGAGAGCAGTTAAATTTCGAACTAAATCTAAATCAGTTAGAAAAAAGAATTCTTCATATTAAATTTAAGGAAAAAAATAAAATCATTAGCTCCATCACTCACACCTGTTTGATGTGTACATGTGAAATGAGCATGATGATTGTGGAAGAGCATCCGTGGCTTTACTCATCACGAGCAATCTAGTTGCCATGTAGCACATGTAAATTATGTATGTCGAGTTGATTTGTCTTGGATTATATAATTATTCGTGTCGAAAAAGTAAATTTAAACACAGTATATTTAATAATTGTGTTGAAATTGTAAATTCAAATCTAACCCGTTTATAAACGGGTCAATCCGCGTAACCTGTTTATAACCCGTTTAATAAATGAGTCATGCTGTGTCATGTTGAATTATATAACCTAGTTCAACCAAACAGATTAAACTTCAAACAACTTCGATATTCACATACAAAACAATAGAAGTATTAAAAGCACAAACTACATATTTGGATTAATCTCAGAAGAAAACTTATATAACATTTATATATGACAAACTATTAATATAATTTACTGTTAAATGAGTAATGTATGCGAGTCATGTATAAATCTAATCAAACCCATTAAATAAACGGGTTACACGGGTATTTATCATGTTAGCAGGTTGATCCGTTTATTAAACGGTTTATGGTCGGTTGATCTGTGCCTGACCCTCTTTTTAATCGTGCTGATTCAACCCATTTTATTTCGTGCGGGTTTCGAGTCGAGTTCATAAATCGTGTCGAAATTGACAAGCATAATGCATATATTTAGTTAAAAAAGACACGATGCGTTTGTGCTTCCTCTTGGCGCAAACGTTATTTCAATTCATGTGTATATATGTTCTGCGGATTTTACAAGCATATGAATATAAGGAAGAAAAATGATACAAAAGGTCTAGGAGGAATTGTATTCATTTTCAGCCACTCAATTTTCCATTTTGGTATTTCACATGGAACTTAGTGACTTTTGATTTTACGTTTAGAGGAGGTGCCAAGCTAATTAAGGGATGATACTACCAATTTTTGATTACCGTACTATCCTAGTTTACTAGTTTAGAATATTTGAGTGTAAACCTGCTGTCTAGTATAATGATATGCCTGAAATTTCGTATTATTTCGCCGAGTAATACGATAAAATCTTTGTATTAATATTACATTATCAATCTAATTATTATCGCCTTCTCCATATTTTTTTTTTCGCGGACTTTACGTGCTCATGTCAAATGTATAACAAAAGTCCTAATGTCCTATGATGAGTTTGATGACTCTCCTCTGTTGGATATTTTGTCGCGTTGGTGATACATGATTACATATGTTTGACTCTCTGTATTGAACTAGTTTGCGTTGATGAGGTTGTAAAGTTAATTAAGATGAACCCTCAAGGTTCTTACCACTATGGCAAGATTAACATCACCCGCACCATCAAAATCGTCAATTCGTTGCACAAGGTTGATGCCTTGATGGCAAGATTCGCTATGCCGCTAACGGAGTCTCCCATGTGGACACTGAAACACCGCTTAAATATGCCGAGTACTTTGGTGTAGCAGACAAAGTCGCCAAGTACGACGTTATGAAGGACGAGAGCCCGAGGCACCTAACGTTGTGAATCAAACCCACCGCGACTTTGTCGAGATCATCTTCGAGAACCACGGGAAGAGCATTCAGTCGTGGCACTTGAATAGATACTCTTTCTTTGATGTCGGGTAAGTATCCTTGTACATCTAACTTAGATACAGTAAGTACTTTTAACTAAATCATTTGATCTTACATTTGCATATGCAACATCGAGTTCGGTAGGTGGACACCGGAAAAGAGAAAGAACTACAGCCTTCTTCATGCCGTGAGCCGCCACACAATCCAAGTGTATCCCAACTCATGGGGTTGCCATCATGCTGACATTCGACAACGCGGGAATGTGGAACTTGAGATCAGCACAAGCGGAGAGGGCATACCTAGCTAGGGCAGCAGCTGTACATCAGTGTTCCCAATGTTGCACGCTCTCTCAGGGACGAATACAACACCCCACTCTGTGGCATCGTAAAGGGTCTCCTTAAACCTGGACGAGAAAGATAATAAATAACTATAAATCAACGAATGACTATAATAAAACACAAAAATCAACAAATAACTATAAGCACGAGAAAGAATAGTAACCTGTGCACTGTTCAGACTACAGAATAAGATCTTCCACCAAGTGTTCAAAAGAGAAGAAAAGGAAAGTCAACACAAGGTGAACCTGTGGCAGACTGTCACATGAACATAGACGAATTGATAAATCTTTAATTTGGTGCATCAATACTTCTGTATATGAATATCTTGACGCCCAAGTAGTCAAGAGGACCATGAACAGCGACGTAAGGCTTCCCAACTTTCACAGAGACAGCAGATATCTGGGGATAATTTTTCAGAGTAATAGATGCAATGAGTTCAGCGACAGACTCCAGAAGATTATGCGATGGCCCTTCTACAACCTCCTTTACAATGCTGTGGTGTACAAATCAAAAACAACAAAATGTCACCAATATCATTATGTGAAATCTTAATTAGCTTGTAAAAATGATTAGCTTATGGTATCAATTTTCCTTTAGGTCGAAACATTCAGAGATGCCTAGCTTAACAGATGCACATTAATATTACATATCTAACAAGCCTAGTTAGGTAATTATACCAGAGCTTAAACTCAAAACAGACTGAACTCAAGAAAGACTAATATGGAAAATCCTTTTCAAAGAGATTGCAAAACTGTAGTATATACATGACAACAATTCGAATATAGAAGCATTTCGAGATAAAGGATAATGCTAGTACTAACCGATAAATGTCTGTGTAGCTGATGGTATCAGACAAATTATCAGATTTTCCGGTCACGGGGAGATCCATCCAAGCATCAACATCTATCACAAACTTCTGACCCAAAGTCTTTTCTTCTGGTATCACTCCATGGAAGCCGTGGAACTTCAAACCCCTCAATACAAGCTTATCCCCATCTCTAATTGCAGCTTTTCCTCTACGGTTCCTGACAAAATTCATTTCTTATTATCCCCAAATGGCTGAAAAGAATGACACAAAACAATAATATGAAATAAAGTAAAGCACAAGGAAAATAGTAATGTTCACACAAACCATATCAAGCCAAATTAGTCGGAAAAAAACTGAAACGGATAATATGTACCCTTAAACCATATGAAAAGCCTGATAACTGCAATATGCGGTACTATACAAATGGATGCTGCTGATTGAGATGGGAAATCCATCACTCAAATCTCCTTAGTCCCTTACTATGGAATGGATATGCCTAGCTAGGTTCAATCGTTCTCATAGTTAATAGGTGGGACTACGTTGTGCTCAATTCATCCGAGATACAATTCTTTCTCTCTTTACTTTCTTTTTTCCCTTCAGAAACTTATCATAGAATCATTACTAAGCATTCACTGAATCCACAGACGTGATGTTCCCTAGATACCACTTCATGGAAATCGACTGCTTTCGGTAGTAGAAGAATGGATCAAAACTTTGATATTTATGTGCAGTGTAGAATTAATCTATAAGTTCCTCATTGATACAACAACCCATTAAGTCTTCAGAATAATTCATCAACAGCTAGCTGGCAATCTGTTCGATATGACTCAATAATCTTCACACTAATGATTTGATTTCTTACTATTGTGCCAATACCAACTAGATAAGAATTCCAACAACAACTCCACAGAGCGTGGCTAACATGTTTTCCATATTCTACTTCTGATATCAAACAGTTAGGAGTAGAGTTTCACATTACCAGTAATGGAAGCAGCCATTTGATATGAATATTTACTTGATTGATTAATATACTTCTCAATAGAGAGATATATATAGTGATACAGCCCTATATGTACAAGGAAAGTATAACTAAATATTACATAGAATAATTCACCTATACATATAAGGAAATAATAATCCTTAGAATATTCTACACTCCCCCTCAAGTTGGTGCATAGATGTCAATCATGCCCAACTTGTCAATTGAATCATCAAACATTTTTCTCGACACTCCTTTTGTAAGAACATCCGCCAATTGATCTTCTGTATACACGAACGGAAATCGAATCACCTTTCTGTCTAAGTTCTCCTTAATAAAGAACCGATCCACCTCTACATGCTTTGTTCTGTCATGCTGAACTGGGTTATGAGCAATTTCAATTGCTGATGTGTTATCACAATGTAAATCCATCGGCTTCTTAAGCTTGAGCCCTAAGTCTTTTAACACATTTCGGATCCATAGTAGTTCGCATACGCCGTGTGCCATACCTCGGAACTCTGCTTCTGCACTTGATCTAGCAACAACCTTTTGTTTCTTACTACGCCAAGTCACTAGATTTCCTCCAACAAAGGTAAAGTATCCAGAAGTAGATCTCCTATCAGTCTTATCACCTGCCCAATCAGCATCTGTATATCCCAAGACTTCAAACTCATCTTTCTTCTCGAATAACAAACCTTTTCCAGGTGCCTTCTTGAGATACTTCAGAATACGATATACTGCTTCCATATGCTCTTCACTGGGACAATGCATAAACTGACTCACCACACTCACAGCATAAGCAATGTCAGGTCTAGTATGAGAAAGGTAAATGAGCCTTCCTACTAAACGTTGATATCGTCCCTTGTCTGTCAAGGCTTGATCTGGATAAATAGCTAGGTTATGATTCATCTCAATTGGTGTTTCAGCTGGCTTGCAGTCAAGCATCCCTGTTTCAGCTAACAAATCAAGCACATACTTGCGTTGGGATAAGAAAATTCCCCTTTTAGACCTGGCCACTTCAATTCCAAGAAAATATTTTAATTGTCCAAGATCTTTCATTTCAAATTCCTTCGAAAGATATTTTTGTAAAGCTCCCATCTCTTTTCGGTCATCACCTGTGACAATCATATCATCGACATATACTATCAGAGCAGTAATCTTACCCTGACGACGCTTAATGAACAATGTGTGATCTGAGTTGCTCTGTTTGTAACCAAACGCCTTCATTGATTTGGAGAATCTCCCAAACCATGCTCTCGGAGACTGTTTTAGACCATATAGGGACTTCTTCAATCTACAAACCTTGCTGGCATCACAAGGCTTATTACTGACACCTGGTGGCAAGTCCATGTACACTTCTTCATCTAGGTCTCCGTTGAGGAACGCGTTCTTCACATCAAATTGCTGAAGAGGCCAGTCTTTATTTGCTGCAAGTGAAATCAGGATTCTAACAGTGTTAATCTTTGCGACTGGTGCGAATGTCTCCTGATAATCAATTCCATAGCGTTGGGTGTATCCCTTGGCAACCAATCTTGCTTTATATCTATCAATGCTCCCATCAGCTTTAAGTTTCACAGTAAAGACCCACCGACATCCAACCGTCTTCTTTCCAGCTGGCATAGTGACAATATCCCATGTTGAATTCTTTTGTAAGGCTTCAAGTTCTTCATTCATTGCTTGTTTCCACTTGGGATCTGTCAAAGCGTCAGATATATTGCTAGGAATAGATACATTGGATAATTGATTAACAACAAGAGCATGTGAACCAGACAACCTATGGTTTGATATGTAATTAGCTACCGGGTATTTGGCTTTTGCTTTGATATCTGGTTCATAGTGTTTTTGAGGAATACCCTTAGTAATTCTATGTGATTTTCTCGGTTCATTAGAGAGAGATGGTACCTGATGTGGGACATTCGCAGCAGATTCTTTAGTTGACGATGTAGATGGGGGAAGAGAAACTGTACTTGGTGTATTACTTTGAGAAACCGGTGGCCCAGTACGGCTTGGCTCCTCATCCACAGTGGGTTGTTCCCTGTTGTACTGTTGCTCAGTACGGCTTGGCTCCTCATCATGGTTAAGCGGCTCGGCAGAGCAAGGAGAACCATCACGGCTCACGGCTTGGCTCAGGCTGAGTGGCTCGGCAGGGCTCGGCTCTTGTCTTCCATGTGCTTGCTGTCTTAATGTGTACTCAGTAGGGACCACTTGTTGTTCTTCACGTGGTCTTCTCTCTTTTATTGCTTCTGTCAGTCTTGTGTGAGTACTGTATTTCTCCTCTAGTGCTTCTATGTCCACAAATTCTTCTACCTCAAAAACCGGTTTGGAATTCCCTTCATAAGGTTTCTCCCCCTGAAGGGAAGACACTGGTGTAGGAGGAAAAAATGGTTCGGCTTCACGGAAGGAGATATCAAGGGAGACGTGGACCGTGTCTGTGATGGGATCATAACAGCGATAACCTTTCTGGAATTCAGCATATCCAATAAAAATACACCTTCGAGCACGAGGATCAAGTTTGTTACGCTGAGGCTTGGGAATATGAACATAGACAACACATCCAAAGACACGAGGCTCCAAATTCGGTAAGGAAGGAACTGAGAGGAGAGTCTGAAGCTTCTGTTGAGGATTTTGAAATTCAATGACCCGAGATGGGGTGCGGTTAATGAGGTATGCTGCAGATTTTACAGCTTCACCCCAATACGCACGAGGAACATGCATGCCGAATAAGGATGCCCGAACAACTTCAAGCAACTGTCTATTCTTTCTTTCTGCTAAGCCATTTTGTTGTGGAGTATAGACATTTGAAGTTTGATGGCGAATGCCATGAGTGCTCATAAACTCGTGCATAGGGCCATTAACATACTCTCCACCATTGTCGGACTGAAAAACACGAATAACCTGGTGATATTGGGTAGACACCATCTTGTGAAATTCTTTGAACATACCACAAACTTCACTCTTGTTCTTGAGTAAGGAGACCCATGTCATCCTGGTACAATCATCAATAAACGTCACAAAGTAGCGAGCTCCAGAGAGAGAAGGGATCTTGGCAGGGCCCCAAACATCGGAATGGATTTTCAGAAAAGGAACAGGACTTTTATTCAAACTAGGAGAATACGAAATACGGTGGCTCTTGGCCAGTTCACATACATCACAATGAAAGTCCGACTCGCTCACAAGTGAAAAAAGGTGCGGTTGTAGCTTTTTAAGGTAAACAAAAGAAAGATGTCCTAATCTGCGGTGCCACAACCAAACTGTGTCTTTTGCATGCTCCACATTATTGACTTGATTGACTTGTCCAAAAAACTGTTGTTCGCCACTTTCTGTCAGGTCCAGGTAGTACAGTTTCCCCCTTCTAACACCATAACCAAGAATCCGTCGAGTTAGAATGTCCTGAAATACACAAAAAGATGGGTAAAAGGTAACAACACATGTGAGTGCCAGGATTATTTGACCAACAGAGAGAAGATTATGGGCCAGGGAAGGAACAACCAACACAGAATCAAGGGTTAAAGTATCAGACAAGTCAATAGATCCTTCTCCGATAACTGGAGTGGGAGTGCCATCAGCAGTAGAGACTTTATTTTGGGAAGAAGTATGTAAATCTTTGATGAGACTAGGATCATTTGTCATATGGTCTGTTGCTCCTGTATCAATTATCCAAGATCTATTCGAAAAAATCTTACCATATGTACCTGATTGTGCTACGTTAGCGGTGGCAGGAGTAGGATGCTCGTCATCTGTAGTAGCCACAGCGGCTTTTGCTTGATTCTTGCGAGGCTTCTTAGTGAAATCCCACCAATCAGGATATCCAATGATTTCAAAGCACCGATTCTTGCTATGTCCAACTTCGCCACAGATAGGGCATTTAGTGTTAGCATAAGGATTAGGCTTGGCTGAGGATCTACGAGCTGGTGGTCGAGCTGGAGCACTTGGGAAGCCTGGTGGAGGTCCTTGTGGAGGTTCTTGTCGCCGTTGAACTGCCATAGCGGAAGACTCTGCGTATCCCATTGCCTGCCGCTCCGAATGCACTTTTCTGACATATGCATAGCTTTGCTCCAAGGTGAATTTGGGATCTTTGCGAAGAATCTCTCCACGAACTTGATCATACTCTGAATCGAGCCCACTTAGGAAGATATGAACTCGTTGTCGTGCGATGACATTTGTTTCTTGGACAACAGCACCTACTGTGTGATTTTGAGAAGCAGTACGCTGATCAATCTCCTGAAACATCCCCACCAATTCATTGTAGTAAACAGCAAGAGTACGACCATTTTGTTTAGCCGTAAAACATTTCCTGTTTAATTCAAAAATGCGAGTCTCATCCGAATCGTCATAAAAAGTTTGTTGAACGGCGTCCCACACATCTTTTGCAGTTGGAAGTCGGATATAGCGATTCACCAGGGATGACTCCATGGAGTCAATGAGCCAGCTTTTAACTTTCTGATTTTCAGTGACCCAAGTGTTAAAGTCAGGGGTACCTGCAACCGGTGCGGTTATAGCACCAGTAAGATAGCCAATTTTTCCTCGGCCTCCAATTCGCATCTCCATAAGTGGGGCCCACATAGAGTAATTATTTTCAGTCAAGACAATACTGCTAGAAAAAACAGAGTTATCTGCAGTGGTGTAATAATGATTCACAATTTGATTTGGAACTGTGGTGAGAGAGGTAGAGTCGGTGAGAGAGGTAGAGTTGGTGAAACCCAATTTGGGAGTTTCATCAGCCATTGGTGATCCGAAGAGCCAAGAGACAAGGATAGGAGATGTGAAGGAGCAGCAGAAGACAAGGACTGCAGAGCAGACCTGGGGACCACGGACGGCAGGGCAGAGCAACAGAAGGGAAGGACTGCGGCTCGGCTTGGAAGACTTGCAGTTCGGCTTGGGTGGCTGGGGCTGGTTTGGTTTTTCTGGAAAAAATACTTTGCTTGTGTTTGTGTTTGTATGGTTGGGGTGTGTTTGTGTTTTGGTTTTTAGGTTTTGTGCTTTGTGCAGCGGAAATTGATTTGTGCTGCTCTGATACCAAGTAGAATTGGTATGAATATTTACTTGATTGATTAATATACTTCTCAATAGAGAGATATATATAGTGATACAGCCCTATATGTACAAGGAAAGTATAACTAAATATTACATAGAATAATTCACCTATACATATAAGGAAATAATAATCCTTAGAATATTCTACAACCAGTAATGGAAGCAGCCATTTGATATGGAATTTGTTAGAGAGTAGACAGACCAACCCAGAGAGAAATCTGAGGAGCAAACAAAATTAGTGGTTAGTGTAAAATAAAATGATGGTGTAGAGAGTGGCCAGAGACAGTAGGGACTCTAAACCAATTGAACCTGAAAGCTGAGCAGTTAGTCGGAGAGAATAAGGAATCTACGGAAACAACACAGTGAATTTTGTACTCTTTTATCCTATTAAAGTATATACTGCAAAGCTGCGAGCTTATAGCTTCCACTTCGCTCGGGTGATATTCGAAATGATCCCACCCGATTTAGAAACTAAACTAAGGTTAAGTCCTAATTAAATTACCTAATACTTAAGATTCTCTCCGTAAATTGAAGGTCTACCAAAAACCTACATAGAGATCTACACTTCAAAATCAATTAATCCCACAAACAAACTATGAGCCACCAATTCTCACCAAGATTTCTTAAAACGTAATAACATAAATCTCATATTTTTACTAGAAACTGTAAAGTATGGTAAATCCAAACTTAATAGGTTACTAGATCCCTTATTAAACAAATAGTGAAAACGAAATACAACATGGTTCTCAGAGCATTAGAGTGAGTGGACAAAAATAAAATTCGTAAAAGAAATATAATGTTATGCCTTTCACCGTAATTATATAGTGAAAACATTGTGAGTCAAATTAAACATATATATATATATGTATATACCATAAGTGTGTGGAGGCATGCATAACGTAATCACGGGTTGAGTGTTTATCATGACCTTCTCGAAGCACCTCGGTGATTAGCCGAGATGCCAGATGCATCGATGCAACATATATACATAAACATAACGTGTATAAAAACGTAAAATCATATCATAGGGTCTCCGTACATAAACATAAACATATCATATCATAAACATAGAAACAATCGTATCATAGAATATATATATATAGTCGTAAATGAAATCATAATCATAGGAAAATAGACTCACTACGACGGTGAAAAATAAAGTGTCCACTCACAATATAGCTAGCTCTGTGGTCTGACAGAAGTCTCCTCGCCAAAATCTCGGTTGCAATCTCCTGACCAAGATAACAAAATTGTTCAATATCATAATTCGGTTGTGTCCTGTGATACAGTGGCATGCTGCTTGATTGAAAAAATAATTTTTTAAATCTACAACCATATGTTACTAGTAGCAGTGAACATTTTCTTCAATGACAGTTTACTTTCTTTCAGTAGCAGTGATTTTTTTTTCTCAGTAGTAGTGAATTTTGTTTTCAGTAGTAGAGATTCAATAGTTAAACTTGAGCATAATAATAGTAGTATCACTCTCAGATGTTAAATTTTCTACATAGACAATTTTATATGTACTACATTCTATACATAATTACTTATATATTCTTAATCCTACATAGTACAATACAAGCATCTATATCCCATGCCCCATGTACTTCGATATATAGCTCTCGCTGTCGTCCATGAACTCTACCAGAATCTTTGCGCGATATTTGAGCACATCTGGTTTTGGAAATGTTTCTAGAATTGGCTCCCCTTTTGAAAGTTTCTCCATGAAGTCCAACACAAATATTCTACAGTCTTTACTACAAAATACAAAGAATAGAATAAAGGGGGAACCCCAATGTTTGGTTCAGTAGTAATAAAGAACAATGAGTTATTGTTTAAGTTTACATAACATAGTTCCAAAATTTCATCAAATATATATTGTTCATTAGCGCTTCTTAGCCTCAGATTCAGAATCAACATCTTACTCTGAAGACTCCGTGTCAATGTCACCATCATCACTATCATTAGATGCAGTATCAATGTACTCACTATCCTCAGATTCAGTATAACTGTCTTCACAATCCTCAGATTGAGTATCAATGTCTTCACTATCCTCACATTGAGTATCAGTGTCTTCCTCCAAGGACCCCATGTTTGTACCACCTGCCTTAGTGTCCTCAAATTCAGTATCAACGTCTTCCTTTGAGGACTCCATGTCAGTATCAAGCATGATGTTGCGTTTCATACTATAATCAGAATGGAGGAAACAAAGCATACATATTGAGGAGATGAAGTAATTTTTACAGTATCAGAGACGCAAAAGAAATGAAGCGAATGATGGCGAGTCGAAGCAGATTTCATTTATATTCAAGGTTAGAAATGTCTTTTTGAAGGCTTAACGGGTTGGGCTACTGATACTCACTACCAGAAAACTGCACTTAAGCGACGAAACCATTAAGGTTTCGTCGCCTAAGTGGTACTTGGTCGAAGAAATTGTAATCGTTGTCCAAAACAATATTTTTCGTCGCCGCTTAGGTATTTTCTAAGATGACGGTTCACATGAGTCGTCGCCTAAGTGTACATTTAGACGACAAAAAATTTCGTTTCATCGTCTAAAATGCACACTAAGACGATAACCATTTATTGTCGTCGATTTAGTATTACACACTTAGACGACGATACACATTTTGTCGCCTAAGTGACCACCTAGACGACGAACTTGTTTCTGTCACCTAAGTGATAACCTAGGCGACAAAACATGTTTCGTTGCCCAAGAAAAGTCAATTATTAGATCTCTCGATCAGATTTCCTTATTTCTTGATCATTTCTCTCTCTGTCTCCCTCTCAGCTCGATCTCTCTCCTTACTAAAAAAAACTCACCGCCGACGGCTCCGAATAATCCGGCAAAAATTCATCAACACTCGATTTTTCAACTCCCGGAGTTGTAGTTTTACCCACTTATCTATTTATCGGTGAATGTATTAACTGGTTTCTCTCGATTAATTTTTTTGAATTTAATATCATACGTAATTACGTACGGTGATTGATTTTTTTGGCAAATATATAGTAACACTACCATGTTTGAAGACATTACCGGCGAGATTTCCAAAAACAAGGCCGGCGACCGGGAAAGTCGCCGGTAATGTTCATCATTACTGGCGACTTACTCCGTCGCCGGTATTGTCGCCGGAATTTCGCCGGTAATGTTTCAAAACATTACCGGCGACTTCCTCCTTCGCCGGCAATGTCAAGCCAAACATTGCCGGTGAAATTCCGGCCGGAAAATCGCCGGAAATGCGTGGCTCGACATTGCCGGCGACGAAGGAAGTCGCCGGTAATGTTTTGAAACATTACCGGCGAAATTCCGGCGTAAAGTCGCCGGTAATGTCTCCATTTCCGGCGATTTAATGAATCGCCGGCAATGCCTCTTATATTAGATGCAGATCGCAGCAGCTCATTCATTTTGATCGAAAAAAATCCGGTGAAATCGAAAGAAGGAAAACGCTCTGAAATCGATCCTTCGGTATTGTCAAAATTAAGGCGCGCGTCGAAAACTCGATCACTCGGGAAGCTATATATATAGGTACATGTATATATACGTATATGTGTATGTATATATATATGTGTGTGTGTTGATCAAATCCAATTCGTGAGATATGAAATGTTGTTGATGTCACCGAAACGAGAAAACTGCTTGTAGTTAATCTTATCTTGTGTCTGAATCAACGACTGGTATTATCGTAGTGCTATCAGAGTCAGGCTTAAGAGAGCCTCCTACCTAGTCAAATACATTTTGAACTGAAAAAAGAAGAATATCATCATCGAGTACTGAATCGAATTCAGAGATTAGATCGATATATATATATATATATATGCATGCATGTGTTGATTTAATTAGAGTTGAATTGAGATATCGTGTCGATTATTAGTAGTGAATGTGTGTATATATAATACCTAAAATTGTTAGAATTTTCAGGATGGACAAGAGTTGGATGAGCCTCGAAAGATGGGATGTCAGATATCACCAGGGAATTAGGAGTTTTGTGAATTTTGTGAAGGCTAATTGTGGAGACACTACACTTCATTATTGCCCGTGTAAAGAATGTAAGTGTCGCAACGATCGATTTCGTTTTCCCATTGATAAAGTCCAGAAGCACATGAGTAAATACGGGTTTTGGGATAAGTACACTTGTTGGATTTATCACGGTGAAACATCGTTAGCGGGTCCGCATGATCATGGACAATTTGGTGAAAGGGCCAGTCCACGCTATGATCATGGAGATTTTGCTGAGAGGGGCAGTCCATCCTATGATCCAACATCGATGTTAATCAATGATATGTTTCCTCATGAGAGCGGTGTATTTGCTGATGAAGCACCAAATGTCCCTCCCGTCGTTGAGGGTTACCCCCATATTGAGCTAATCGAGCCATTACCTGGAGCTCATGTCAACACAAGCGGTATGGACAAGTACAACAACCTGATTGCATTGCAACAGACTCCATTGTACGATGGTTGTGGTAAGACTGTTCTTGAAAGTGTGATGGGAGTGATGCAGCTGAAAATGGAGAACAAAATGTCTGTCAAAACTGTTGATTCTTGGCTGAAGTGGACTGCTTCGCTACTGCCACCCGGTCATCGTCTTCCTACCACTCATCATAAGGTGCGACATATCCTGAAAGATCTTGGGCTTTCCTACATCAAAATCCATGCATGCAGATATGATTGTATTCTCTTCTGGGGAAAAGATCTTGAAGACCTTGAAGCCTGCCCGGTATGTTTTACAGAAAGGTATAAGTTGACTCCTGCAGGCAACAAGAAAGCTGTGAAGATACTTCGATATTTCCCGCTTATTGATAGGCTGGAGCGGTTGTTCATGTGTGCTTTCACGGCCGAAGCAATGAGATGGTGGGCTGAGAGGAATTTGCCTGACGATGACACCCTTATACACCCTTCCGACGGAGAGGCTTGGAAGCACATGGTCAGGGAGTTTGATCATTTTGCAGCAGAGGTCCGAAATGTTTGGCTAGGGCTCTCATCTGACGGATTCAACCCTTTTGGCAACATGAGTCTTCAATACAGTATATGGCCAGTTATTTTGGTACCGTACAACCTTCCACCATGGATGTGCATGAAGAAGGAATACAATATGCACACTCTGTTAATTCCGGGCCCGGGTTATCCAGGAAAGTGTCTCGATGTGTATTTGAGGCCTTTGATTGAGGAGCTTAAGTACCTGAGTGAGTGTGGCCACCCTACTTACGATAGGTTCAAAAATGAGATGTTCCAGATGCATGCCATGCTTGTTGGCACCATCAGTGATTTTCCTGCCCGCGGTATGTTGTCGGGCAACGTAACCAAGGGTTACAGGGCTTGTTCAGAGTGCATGACGGTTGATTGTTGCAGTCTTCATTGCAGTAAAATTGTTCAGATGCGTCACCGTTGTTGGCTTCCATATGATCACCCATTTAGGCAGGATCCAGACGCGTTTGATGGGACTGTGGAAACAGGTGTGGCACCCAGGCGATGGACAGGGGAAAAAAATTTGGAAGTGTTGAATGAATATGATTTTGGCCAGCTGAGCAATCATCCTGACATAGTGGCGTCAATTCCAGACAAGCCCGAAAGGTATAAGTTTTGGACACACAAGAGCATATTCTGGGAACTCCCCTATTGGCCCAGGTTGCCTATCAGACACTACCTAGATGTCATGCACATAGAGAAGAATGTGTGTGAAAGTGTGGTGGGCACAGTTCTTAACTTGGAGGGGAAAACAAAAGACATCCCTAAGGCACGCATTGATCTGAAAGCTATGGGACTGCGGAAACATTTGTGGTTAAGAGATGGTACGAGAAAAATGTCGCAAGCTCCTTACACCGTAAAGCCGAAACATAAGCATGAAATTTTTCGGTGGTTGAGTAATGTCAGGTATATATTCTTCTGCTATGCAGGAATTTGGCCTTAAATCGTAGTCGAAAATTGTAGTCAAAAAATGTAGTCGAAAATTATACGTAGTCGGAAATTGTACATAGTCTGAAATTGTAGTCGGAAATCGTAGTCAAAAATTGTAGTCGAAAATTGTAGTCGTAAATCGTGTTGGAAATCATAGTCGAAAATCGTAGTCGGATATTCTTCGGGAAATAATGACATTACCAACGAGTTGATAAACTCGTTGGTAATGACATTACCAACGAGTTAATCAACTGGTTGGTAATGTCATTACCAACGAGTTGCAAGTAACTCGCCAGTAATGTCTACTGAATATGGTCGAACCCAGCTCGAGCTCTCCCTCATTTCTCACTATCTCCTCCCCTAAAACACCTCCTCTCCTCCTCCCAAAGTGCTCCGACCGCCTCCCTCTCCTCCCCTCTCCCCTCCCCTCACCTCCTCTCCCTTCTCCTCTCTCCACACTAAAAAACCCCATTTCAAATTGAAATTTCCTCCCCTCCCCTCCTCCTCCCCTCCTCCCCTCCTCCTCTACCTCCTCCCCTCACCTCCGTCGCCGGAAAATCAGCTCGAGCTCCACCATGGCAGGTGCATGCAAGCTCACTCTCTCTCCCTCTCTCTCTCTCAATTTTTATTTATTTTTGTGCATATATATATATATATATACGTATGTACGTATGTACGTATGTGGCAATGTATATATATATATGTATGTGGAAATTAAATTTAATTAGGGTGATTTGGATTAATTTATATGCAATGTATATATATACCGGTAATGTTTGAAAAATGTGGAAAATTAATTAGGGTGTGTGATTTGGATGAATATGTGATGTATATATATATATATATATATATATGAAAATTTAATTTAATTAAGATGCATGATGTATATATATGTGTGAAAAATGTGGAAAATTAATTAGGGTGCGTGGTTTGGATGAATATGTGATGTATATATATATATATGTGAAAATTAAATTTAATTAAGATGCATGATATATAAATATGTGATGTATATATATATGTGAAAAATTTTAAGTCGAAAATGATGTATGTATATATGTTAATTTAGGTGATATAGTTGTTAATTTAACGTATAATAGGTGAAAAATCGGTTTTAAACCGGAACCGCGTGGAACCGGAACCGTTTGGAACCAGAACGGTTTTAAACCGGAACCGCGTGGAACTGGAACCGTTTGGGTACATAACTGTTTGTAACCGGAACCGTTTGAAACCGAATGGTTCCAGTTCCAAACGGTTCCGGGTTCAAACGGTTCCGGTTCCACGCGGTTCCGGTTACATTTGGTTCCGGTTCCGATTTGTTATAGAACCGAATCCATGACTATTACCGTGTCCAGGAGGTTTTGCGGCAAATTGGTTTCCAGGCATCAAACGGAGAGGTTCCTGAAATAGTGGAGGGAGCAGTAGTCAAGCTTCCTCCTCAGCCGCAGTTAGCAACATGCGCAGTGGGCCAATGATGAATGCTCGCACACAAGCCTTGCTAGCTGCGCGAGCAGAGGAGGAAGCTGCACGATTCACAGCCGTGCAACAGGAAGTCGAGCCTCGAGCCTCAGTCAGCAGACACTCAGTTAGCAAACGTCCCTCCGTCAGCAGACCCGTTGACGAGCGACAGTCAACGGGGGCATCAGAAACTCCCTCAATCTGAATGCTCCCTATTCGCCCGGTGCCTACTCCCGTTTCACGGGAATCATCTGAGGCAGATGGTGGTGCTGGCGCATCATCGTCCAGGCCTCGTCTATCTCCGCCGTCCGGTCTCTTCCTCCCCGACGAGATTCCTGTGATCCCTGAATTCGATGATAGGGGGATGCTTATTTATTTTGAAGGATGGCCGGAGTTCCTGAGCGTGGAGGAAGCGTACAACTTCATCCCGTTCGACCCCGTGTATCTTTGGAGTGTGAGGTGCACCAACCAACAAACGGATGATGCAGGTAAATTTTATTTAACATCAGATTGATTACTTAATTATTACTTAAGACTTACGATAGGTTCAATAATGATATCAATTTGTTGACATTGTATTATTAGGCAATTTCGTTAATGGGACTGGAAAACGGAAAGGGGCTAGAGGCACCTGCACCGGGAAGAGACTTGAGCAGGCCACCGGGGGAAGGAAAATGCCCATTAGGGCCAATGAGGATGACGAGGTGATCGAGACATTTGACACCACGCGAAAATATGTCAGCATGGCCGGGGCGATCGTGCGGGACAAGGTCCCAATGCTTTGGCCAGATTGGGAATCTGTGCCTATCTACGTGAAGATGCAAGTGGATAATGCACTGAGTGTGAGTTAAATCGTATTTTCATTACGTAAATTTTACATTTATTAATTAAGTCCGAATAAATATATAATTTTACCGTTTATATATTCATATTGCAGGTGTGGTTTGACGTGGATGAAGTTCTTATTCACACGTGGGTAGAGCGTCAACTACATATGAGGTGATGTGCTTCGAGTTATTTGAGTATATATCGAGTTAGATTTTTGTTTATCAAGTGTTTTAATATCTCTAACTTTTTTTTAATATAGGTATAAAGAGTGGAAGAACGAGCTTTCTTCACATTACACTCTATACAAGGAGCTAGGCTGAGGTTATACCCCTAGCGAATTTCGGTTTAGGGAGTACGAGTGGCTGTGGCTGATAGCCCACTTCGAGCACCCCAAAGCTCAGGTATGCATCCTGAATATATCTTACAAGCCTAATGTATCGTATCACATTGAAATCAGTTAGTTACTAATTTTTTTTCATATGTTTATCAAACAAGGCGATTTCGAAGACGAACCGGGCGAATAGATTGAAAAACACCAGGGCCCATCATGCAGGTTCACTCAACTATTTGGGTTGGTCGACTAAGGCGCAAGAACAACAAGAAGTGAACCCGTTGGTGTATATTCATCAGAAGTTCTATCCGCAGTGCCTTGAAGAAGCGGTAAGTCTTTCGCCTCTCCATGTGTTAATAAAACTATTTTTCGATATTAATTTATTTTGTTAGCTAATACGTTATTCATTTTCGCTTCTCAATTAGGCGAGAGTGGAGGAGGCGACCGCAGAAGTGACCATGAATATAGCTCGGACTAACCATCCTGACTGCTCCGAGGAAGAAGTTACCCAGTATGCCTCTTAGATCGATCCGCTTGATCGCCCTATAGCGGCTCAGATCATGGCAAAAGCGTGCGGGACTGGAAAGAATACCTACTACTGTAGGGGAATGGGCTCGACGGGCGAAGGAGTATTGAAGAACACTTCAGAATACTCTACCGGGTCAAGAAGTTCAGCTTCTAGTCGTAACCTCGCAGCGGAGCTTCAGAGGACGCGGAGGGAGTTGGAGGAGCAAAAGAGGCAGATAGCCGAGCAGCAGGCAATCAGAGATGCCGAGTACCAACACATGGTCCAGCAGCAGACACAGATGTTCACATGGATGCGGACGATGTACGAGGCTCAGACTACCGGACAACCGTTCCCTACACCTCCCCCGCACCCTGTGTTCCCTAGTTATCCACCACCACCACCGCACCAGTCACCGCCACAGCAAGACTAGGGTAGCCACCGGAGTTCAAATGACTACATGGATTTCTTCGACCCTGACCCGCAAGTTCCTCGACCCTGACGTGTAGTTGTAGTTAATTTTCGCATCGTTGCTATTTGTACTGTACGTTGGACATTTATGTGTACTGTTGAACTTGTATGATTGTACGGTTTATGTCTTTCAATGCAGGTTCTGGAATTGGGCCCAATGCAGAACCGCGTTTTTTTTTCAAAATATTTCCAAGCATTGCCGGCGACTTAGGTCCATGTCGCCGGCAATGTCTTCAAATTCCGGCCACGGCAGCGCTGACATTGCCGGCGACTTGAGTCGCCGATGATGTCAAGACATTACCGGCGACGGCGTTCACGTCGCCGGTAATGTTAATACCGGCGGCCTATTTCCGGCGACGTCATTGCCGGCGACTTGTCGTCGGTAATGACAATTCCGGCGAAAAAAAAACAAGGCCGGCGACGGAAAGTCGCCGGCAATGTGTCTTAATCCGGTAGTGTAAGGTTGTAAGCGACCTTAGCATTATTTCTATTGTTGTATTGCATTGTTAAGCTATAACTGTCAGCTAATTAGTTAATTAATTGGTATATATGATTTAATTTGATTAATTAGTTAATTAAACATGCATGTTTATGTGCACTTTTTTTAATTAAGGTAATATATATAGTTAACATATATATGTTAGAATAATTAGTTGAAATATATATAATTAATGCATGTATTTATATAAAGTTAATAATATAATTAATATATATTAACTAGATTAATTATAGTATAAGATTGATGAATTAATTCATCACAAGTACGTGTTATGTGTGATGTATTTGATCGATAATATATATAGTATTATATTAATTAATTATTGGTTGAAAATTTATATTATTAATTATTACGCAGAAATATGAACAACAGTTGGATACAGTTGGCGAATAGAAGTGATGTGCGGTATATGGATGGCATCAGAGACTTTGTGAGTTTTGCGACGGAACATGCTCAGGGAAAGAAACGTTTCAGGTGTCCATGCAGAAAATGTCTCAACCATCAATTTGTTTCATATAACGTTATGGCTCAACACCTGTAAGAGCACAGTATGATGTGGAGTTACAATACGTGGAGCAAACATGGTAAAGTAGTAGACTTCAGCTCAGGGTACATTTACAATGGTGCCTCTTCTAGTGGTAGCGGCGGCCCTGCTAGGAACCCAACTGTTAATTTGGTCCATGATGCTTTTCCAGAATTTAGTCATGGTGGACAACAACACGAAGATGGAGGTTACGATACCACTCGTGATGACACATTCTTTGCTGCCAGCTTGGCCTGTGACACTACAAAAATTGATAGGTACAACAGGATGCTACTCGAAGCCTAGACCTCGGTGTACCTTGAATGTCGAGAGAATGTGTTGCAATATATAATGGAGGAAGTTCAGATAAAAGTGAAGAATAAAATGTTCGACAATGCTTTTGACGAAATAGATGAGCATATATGTAAGTTGTTGCCTGATCATCACAAACTTCCAAAAAGTCATTATAAGGTTAGAAAAATCTTGAGCAGTCTCGGCCTAAAGTACAGGAAAATTGACACTTGCATAAATGATTGTATGCTGTTTTACAAAGAGTATGCAACCAGTGCAGATATCAAACCGGAATAGTAGGAGTTTGAAGAAGAAAATTCCTGTGAAAGTACTTCGCTATTTTTCGTTGATTCCTAGATTGCAGCGTCTATATGTCTCTATACACAGCAGAGGCGATTAGATGGTACGCAAAACAGCGAGTAGATGACAATGTGCTCCGACACGTAGCAGATGGGGAGACTTTTAAACCTTTCAACATGGAATTTGAAGACTTTGCAGCAGAGGTTCGAAATGTTAAACTCGGCCTATCTACAGACAGATTCAATATTTGGGGTAGTAACAGCGCTGCCGTCAGCACTTGGCCAGTTATTCTCATGTCGTACAACCTGCCTCCATGCATGTGCATGAACAAGGAATTTAATTTCTTTACTCTGCTAATTCCAGGTCCTAAATCTCCGGAAAAGTGTTTAGATGTTTACCTCAGACCATTGAACGACGAGCTCAAACTGTTGTGGGAACATGGAGTTTCAACTTATGATAAGTTCACTAACACGTTGTTCATGATGGAAGCTGCCGTCATGTGGACAATCAGTGATTTTTCTGCATATGGGATGTTGACATCTTGCACAACCAGAGGATACAATGGTTGTCCTGTCTGTTTGGACGAAGTCAACTCCAGTTGGCACGCGGGGAAGGTTTGTTACCTGGGTCACCGTAGATGGCTTCCTCATGATCACCCGTAGCAATAAGATGAGACTCATTTCGACAGGACGGTAGAGAGTAATGCTGAACTCTAATAGTGGCATGTCGAAGAGATTTTAGAGAGGTTGAACAACTTCCATTTTTATGTGTTGACCAATGAAAAATAAGTGAAGAGACTCAATCCATACCCTCCACACGATTTCAGCTATTGGCATCACAAGAGTATTTTCTTTGAACTGCCCTAGTGGTCCAAGTTGAAACTCTGGAACAACCTTGATGTCATGCACATAGAAAAGAATGTGTGCAACAGCGTGGTGTGAACAATTTTGGGTATTAAGTTGAAGACAAAAGATACTCCCAAAGCGCGCAAAGATCTAGAATCTATGAATTTGTGCCGTCACTTGTGGTTGAGGAGGGATAGAAGAGGAGTGTACAACAAGATGTCAAATGCACCTTACACGGTGAAGCCGACACAAAGGGGTTTGTATTCAATTAGTTCAATACTGTTCATTATCCGTCTACTTATGCAGCAATATTATAAGAGCATTTGATGTGATGCAGCATAAGTTCATTGGTCTAAAGACGCATGACTATCACATATGTTGGAACGCCTGATTCCAGTGGTGATTCAACCATATTTTCCTTATGACATCGTCGAACTAATTGTAGCATTGTGTAGATGGTGACAGAGGTTATGCGCCAGAGAGTTGCAGAAGTCAGATGTTCTCAAACTTCAATACTAAATAGTGCACATCCTTTGCAAATTATAGAGGATTTCTCCCCCTGGTTTCTTTGACATCATGATTCACCTCATGATCCACCTACTCGAATAAGTACTCATTTCTGGTCCGGTTCACTACACTTGGATGTATCCTCAAGAAAGGTATGTACAGTTATATATAATGGTTGTTCATCATTTATATATATATATATATATATTTTTTGTGTTTCTACTATTCTTCAAATTATTAATTGTATGATTTTGCAGAAAACTTGGACAGTATAAAGGATTTGTGAAAAAGAAATCTGCCCCAGATGGCTCCATAGTAGAGACATACCTAATACATGAGTGTGTTACCTACTATAATAGGTACCTCAAGGATCCAGTCTAGGCCAATCCAAATGTCCGCCACAATCTTTCAGTCGTCACTAATATTGTACGATCGTTTAAAGGAGTATTAAAGGAAAGATCAACTAAAGAAGAACTTGAAGAAGTGCACTGGGTACTATTGTGAGACTGTGACGATGTCGATCGTTACATGAAGTACTACAAGGAGTATATTCAGAGGCACAAGCTGGACAAGACTCCTGCTTGTGTTGAAAAGATTTTTAAGAAGAAGTTTCCCGATTATTTTGGAGAATGGGTACGTATTGTTAATTATTTTAAAACTTTTTTCTCATATATAGTACGTATGACATTTAGCCAGTGTTTGTTTATGCAAAGTGTTTTGCCTTAGTTTTGTGTATGCAGGTTTTTAGTTTCCTTTATTTTTAGGGAAAACTATGTCATATTTTTGATAGAAATTAAATTACATATTCATATATATTCTTCACATTTTTGCAGATTGATGATTTACAAAAATCCGATAACCACAAATCCAATAACCACAAGGGGTGGTGGTCATGGGAAAAGCATCTGTTGGCCCATAAGTCGGTTAAACACTATATTTACTCCGACTGTTTTGTGAACAGTGTAAAGTTTCATTCATTCACTCAAGATGAAGGAAGAAGCACACAAAACAGTGGGATCGCAGTTGGGAAATGCGATGCTATATATTAAGAAGTTCTTCAACATGTCGTTGAGCTGCTATACAGGAATGATATCAACATTTTTCTTTTTAAGTGCAAATGGTTCAAGGATACCAAGGAAGATATATGGCTAATATTAGTCGATATAAACTCAAACTGGTATGAGGATGAGCCATTCGCTCTTGCCACCTTAGTTAAACATGTGTTCCATCTGGATGATCCAAAAGTTGGTGAAGGCTGGAAAAGAATAAATCATGTCACACCGAAGAATATGGAGTACAACTACACTTGATGGGACGTCGGCGACATATATTGAAGAGTATAGAAGCAATGCATATCAAGAGCCTAATGCTTCAGTCATCCCCGACGTAATGGAACTAGTTCAACATAACGAATGCTTACCCCCGATTGATGACACCACAGATTAGAGAGTTAGCGCAAAATGCCCCAGAAGTCGAGGAGCCTGAGGACGACGATGACATTAGAGACAATTCAAACTGTGTAGAGTATGATGATGATGAGCAATCAAATGATATAGATGAGGATGATTAAGAAGATGATGATTATGAGGATGGGATTGATATGAGGCTGGATTAGTAGTTATTTAATTATATCAGATGAATAAAATATATAAATTAATAGATCAGTTATGAATCGGAAGAACGTACAAAAATGGAATTGGAAAGGCCAGACGGTGATGCTTGAAATAAAATTACGTTTGAAATTGGAAAAAAATTAAAAGTAAATAAAATTTACTCTTGGCCGACGAAAGTGCATTATTTCATCGTCTAAGGTTCACTTAGACGACAAAAACATGTATTTCGTTGTCTAAGTAGCACTATCTAGATGACGCTAACAATGTATTCGTTGTCTAGGTGAACCCTAACCCTAAACCTTAACAATAATCCCTTTACCCAAAACCCCAAAACTTTAGGCGACGAAACTAAACGGTTCGTTGTCTAAGTGAGTACTTAGGCGACGAAACCGAGTGGTTTTGTCGCCTAAGCCCAATTTTATTTAGGCGGTTCATTTTTTGTGCCAAAATTTTTGGGTCTCATTTAAAAACTATTAGGCGATGTAATGTATTTTGTTCGTCGCTTAAGTGAACTTAGGCGATGGGTTTCGTCTCCTAAGCCCATTTTTTTGGGCTGCTCATTTTTTGCGCCCATTTTTTCGGGGCCCATTTAAAAACTACTTAGGCGAAGAAATCTATTTTTTTGTCGCCTAAGTTGATTGATATATCCCAAAAACTGGATCGACTTCGATCCAGTTTTCTCATAATTTTCTCCTCTCTCTCTCTCTCTCTCTCTCTCTCTCTCCTCTCCTCCCCTCCATCGCCATCATTGATCGAGTGGATTTCACCGCCTAGCTACCCCCGTCGGCCGAACTCTCCTCTCTCTCTCTCCTTCTCTCCCCTCTCCCAGAGTCTCTCTCATCTTGCGGAATCTCTCCCTCCGGTTCTCCTCTCCCTTCCGCTGTCCTCCGGTCACCGAGCGCCGCCCTCCACCTCCCGGAATCTCTCTCCTCTCCCGACAAATCTCTCAGCATCTCTCTCTCTACCAAAAATTCTCTCTATATATATGCGTGTGTACATATATACACATACAAATATGTATAAATATAAATATATATATATAATATATTTTTGATGTGTATTTGATGTGTATATATATAATATATATATATATTATATGGTGTATTTGATGAAAATATATATATGGTGTATGAAAAAAATATATGATATATATATGGTGTGTGTATATATATTATAATATATATATATATTATAGCAGCAAGCTTTTACTCAGATATATCTTGTATTTGGCATTACGTCAACTTTTTGATCATATTTTACCATCTCCACAGTTCATATTTTAGGTCCCAATGTGTAGATCAAGTTTGTAAATTTTCAGCCAAAATGGTGATCGTTAAGGTATTCAAAACTACAATTGAAGTTCACAAATAAGAACGGTTCAGGTTTGACAAATTTGGTCCGTCCATTGATTTAAACTAGTTCGATACCTTAACGATCATTATTTTAACTGAAATTTTACAGGAATGATGTACTCATATAAACCTCGTAGTTGGACGGTGGAGGCGGTAAAATATGATCAAAAAGTTGACCTAATGCCAAATACCTGAAAATGTTTCCACTCAGGTATACCTGAGTAGAAGCTTCCTGTATTTTATAATATATTAAATATATTATATATATTTATAAATAAATATTTTTGTAATATATGGATTTATTTGGTAATTGTATGATTTTTTTTGATAATATAAGTATGAAAATATGGATTATTTGATATATAGACTAATTTGGGTATATTGATGCTGTTTGGATAAATTTGGATATATTGATGTTATTTTGATTAATTTGGGTATATTAATGTTGTTGAAAAACTTTGGGTATATTGATGAAATTGTGTATTAATTTGGTTTAATTGATATCTATTTGTGGATATGTAGATATATTTATTTGATTTATTAGATAAACTTGTGAAATTTGGATATAAAGCGATGAATTATGAAGAATATTATATTGTTAGTATTTCATTTATTCAGCTTAATTATGATTCCATGGAAGAGGCGCACGGCTGCAGAGAAAGAGGCTGAACGGGAAGCCATTGCGCAAGCAATGGGTTGGAGGCAGGATTCGGAGAAAACTGTGACAAATTCTCCGCAGCCAAATTCGTCTGCTTCGACAAGCCAAATCCCTCATGCTCTACATGAGGATGCCTCAGTCTTTACGGACGAGCCGGACAGAGCCCGGTCGACTACGCCGTCAAACGGTCCAAATGAGTCAGTCGACGACTTGATTCTCTACAGTGCCTGCCGTAAGGTCAGGAGGCAGCCATCCGACATGCCTGCGTAAAGGACTCGGGGATTTGAAAAGGGCGCCAAAGGCGAGAGTATAGTGAAGTCAACGGGGAAGAAGATCGACCTCCTGTATGACAAGTTCACCCGAGGCCCTCCAACCGCACAGCTCGGGAATCTGACATTACACTCCATCGGCTCAATCATACGGAACAACATCCATATGGTTGCCCCTTCGTGGAACGACCTGCCCTGATCTGAAAAGTTGAGGGTGTCCCGTGAACTATCGGTAATTCTATTTATTATTATTATTTTTAAGTAATTACAAAACATAAATGCATTATTTCTATAATTAATTTTAATTTGTTATTTATATATCTAGAATCATTTTGAAATCTCCCACTCAGCGGAGATGATGAAGGATATAGAAGAGATGGTTGGCCGCATTTGCAAGAACTGGAAGTACGACCTCCACAAGTATAACCAGCGACACGACGCCTTGCCTCCGCCTGTGGAGCTCCGGAACGACAGAGAAGATGAGTGGCAATGGTTGGTCGAACACTTTCAGACTAACAAGTACAAGGTTCGTCTTAATTTTCTTTAATGTAATAAAAGTTGCATAATTTCTTATTTTTAATAATTATTTTATTATTTAATTATCTTTGTTGTGTAACAAATAAGGTCGGAGGCCAACAAGGCAAATCGGGACAAGAAGAACAAACACCATGGATCAGGCTCGCAAAAGTTCATTTACATCACGAAGGAGCACAAAGATACGGGTTCGAAGCATTGCTTCTTGGATGCCAGCGTCCAAGCTTATGTGAAGCCCGGGGTCGTTAATGAAGCGAGCAAACAAGGGGTAAGTAACTCACATTTCTAAAATCAATTGAATTTACTCGTACTTTCAAAGCATATCGAGATTTAGTATAACACTAATTATATTTTAAAGAAATTGAATTATGATAAGTGCATGATTTAGTTAGGTTGTACTATTGAAATATGATTTTGAATTATGGTTATGCTTTAGTTTAGTTATGTAAATTATGATTTTCAACTTGAGAAATCCGGATGGAAATCGGTGCCCATAGTGTAATTGTGTTGTTGTAATTGGTCATTCGAAGTGTAATCTTGCCTGCAGGTTTTTTGATTTTCGACAAATTTTAGGAGAAATTATGCCAAAATTTTGTTATAAATTAATATTATATTTATGTATTCTTCACTTGATTAATTTCAGGAGAAGTTGATACAAATGACCGAGGAAGAATTGACCGCGACTCGGCTGGCCAACTCGGAGATGACGCCTGAACATGTGCCTCCCATGTCGATGCACAGTCAGATCGCTATTACCGATGCTGTTTACGGCCGCCGATCTGGCAAGGAGGTTTGTGGGCTTGGATTCATAGTGCAGAGAGATTTGTCTGCTTCGTCTGTTTCGTGAACTCGGCGCGTTAGGGAGGATGCCAAGGTGCTCCGAACCGACCTTCGATTGGAACAGGAGTCGGCCGATCGCGCGTAGGAGGCATTCGAGGTCAATGGAGGCGCAGTTTGTCGCTCACAACTGTAAGATGGCCGCATTCTACGAGGCAAATGGGGTTGCCCGTTCCTGATTTTGATGATGAGTGTGGCCCCCCCCCCAACTTCTTGCCCCAGAGACGACGATCCGAGCGACGGCGGGGGAATTGGCAACATGTCTACCCCCGGTTTAATTTCATATTTTTATTATTATTTCAATCGATGTACGTACACTTTTTATATTTAATGAATATTTAATTAATTTTATTAATAGATTTTTATATATTTTAAATTAATTTTATAATTTAGATAAAAAATACAAATTAAAAAAAATTCAACTTGGGTGATGAACACTATTCGTTTTGTGATCAAAGTGAATTACTAAGATGATGGACTGTTCGTCGCCTAAGTGTACACTTAGACGACGAACAGTTTCATCGCCTAAGTGGTCACACCTACACGACGACAAACAGGTCGTCGTCTACGAAATCAAGTCGTCTTTTAAGTGGCAACATTTAGACAATGACTCTAGATGTTCGTGTCTAAGATGATTCATAGACGACGACAATTGTCGTCGTTTAGAAGAAGATTTTTTTTGACGCCCAAGTGCTTAGGCGACGAACCATATTTCGTCGCCTAAGTACTTGGGCTACGATTGTTACGCGACGAACTTTAGCCGACGAAATCTTCGTCTCCTAAGTGCAGTTTTCTGGTAGTGACTACATTTTGGGCTCTGGGTCTGTGTCCTTGGTTGTCTAAATATTATGCTGGTTGAGTTTTTTGTATTGATGATATTATCCTTGTCCTTGTGGGTTTTTTTTCTTCTAATCTTATATTGAGTCTGATAATTTGGTTCGTCCCGTCTCATTCAGATTTTTTATATTAAATACTTTATTAAATGTTTATTTCAAATTGGACACGTCTCATCCCAATCGGATTTCAGGACGATCGGGGTGAACTTTTAAAATGTCTAATCCAGTTTCGTCTCGTCCCGTTCGAGTTAGGGATTAAAACGGCTAAAAATGAGCCCAACCCATCCATGGGCCTAGTTCAAACCTCTTGCCCAACAAAATTACTATAATCGCTTAATAAGTTCAAGAGACTTGGACTATGTCACCTTATAGAGTAAATAGCTGGTACACAAAAAAGCCCATCACAAATCTTCTGCCAAGTTCTCTGTAGCTATACCGAAAGTATTCCCGCCATTCACGGCTTGGTTTGAACCTTTCCAATTTCCGTAAACTCATTTCGATTCGTATCAATCATCTCCACAGATCTCTCCCGATTAACACCGGAGAAGAGGATCGATCCATCATAATCATCATAAACAAAACAAACTCACGTACGTACATGCACGCTGCTGATGCCAACAACAGAGTCCTATGAGGGAGAGAATGGAGGAATACTTGAGGAAAAATTTCGATGTGGAGCCCAAACGACCTTCGGAAGAGGCCTTGAGGCGGTGGAGAGACGCCGTCTCCGTCATCAAGAACCCCCGACGTCGCTTCCGCATGGTCACCGATCTCGCCAAACGCGCCGACTCCGATAAGAAGCGCAAGAAACTCCAGGTAATTAATACATAATTTCATTATTCCATAAACATTCTCGATCGATCGGTATATCATTTCCACCAATTCATCGCGTTTTGTTTAATTTTATGGCTTAAATACAATATCTCATTGCGTTTAAATTTGGCATCTAATCAAAAGCACCGTGGCGAGAATGGGCGGGGTTCGAATATTATTTTTGGTAATACAGGAATTAGTACTTGAGGTTAGGTTAATTTGAGTTTGAGTGTCCTACTTGATGGTGTGCGGTGAACGTATGTAGGCGGCAGATTCTAGGTCGCCGGGCGGTGGTGTTTGTTTGTAGGCTAGGCGGCATGGCAGATGGGACCTACTGATGATGTCCCTCGTTATAGCTAGGTAACTTGTGGAGGGATCACTAATGACCTCTATGTATGGTAGTCGATGGAATTTCCCGACCTTTAAAATGTTGGTTTCCGGAATGACATAAGGAAGATGTCACATTTCACCGGAAACTGTCCAACACTGACGTACCAAAGAGTACAAATGCACAAAGCTGGGAGGCTTTGGGCAATTGAACTTGTTTTACGTTATGCCAAGTATAGGAGCAGTGTTAGAAGTTGTACAATCAAAAATGGTTTCTGTGTAAATATTATTGTGTATTTCCATTCTGCTTTACAAAGTTGGAATAGATTAGTCATTGTGCCTAGAAAGTCTATGGCATACTCCGAACAATTTGAATGAAGGGTGTTGAAACAAATTGTGAACTATTAAACCTGCAGATCGAGTGCATGCGTCTGATGCAATTATTTTGCCAGATATGTTTTGAAAGTCACAGGAAATCACAAAACCCTTTTGGTTCATTTTCAGTTTTTCACTATCTTTTCCAAAGGGTTGTAGGGTGGTCAGACTCTTAATTACTGCTCTTTAAATTTTATTTTATGAATACTTGAATGGTTATTCAAGCTCAGGGAGGTTATACATGATCAGTTTGATTAAACAATTATGGTACGGTTTAAGGAAAAATATAACTTTTTTTTCTCTACGGGTTGGCCAAAAATAGCTTATCCAAAGAAGGTTTAGGACTTTAGGTCATGGGAAAGGGAGGGAAGAACGAGAGTCGAACTCTTTTGGAGGTAATTAATTGGTTAATTTAGGCTAATATTGCTTCTACATTTCTAGTAGATGCATGCTATCAGAATTACAAGAATATTATGAATTCTCATACAACTGATTATACGGGTTTAGATGTGCCAATTTTCTACTATATGCATTTTATCCTTTTATTCCCAGTGAAGTATTAATTATCTGCTTCTATATGCTATATTATAATTTCATTCTTCTGCCTTGGTTTTAAATGATTGTATGGTGTTATACTGTCTTATAACTTGAGGTATTTTGTGGATCAAATCGGAATGATGGGCTATACTTTTAGCAAAGATAATCTTTTCAAATTCTGTGTTTTGAATGCTGAGGAACTTCTTTCTTATATCAGTGAATTGCATGTTTTTGTCTATTTCTAGTTCTTTACTGTAAAAGGTCATCTATTCCTAGTTTATACTCCACACATTGTAGAATTACTCATAGTCCAGAGAACAGTCGGTACTTTTAACGTACTCTACTTTCCTACTCTACAGAATCTTACTTTTATGCTGTCAAGTGTCAAAATTAGGGTCTAAGGCTAGTAAGACATTCATTGACGTGAAAATTCACAAATGCTAATGAAAGTGAGCTGACTGACTAGGTAACTTTTGCATCAAGTAGTGTTTGAGTTAGGATGTAAAGGCAAAAGGCACAAATGCATTCCTTGTTTCTCCCAGATTCTGATCTCACCAATTTCATCTGTCCAGGAAAAGATACGAGTAGCTCTTTACGTGCAGAAAGCAGCATTGCAATTCATTGATGGTATTAATAATATTTTGTCTTTGTAGTATATTTCTCTAGTTAAGCTTCGGGCTCCTTCTCAGCCAAGCAGTCTTTCTTATGTAACACAGCTGCTAAAGAAGTTGGAGGATACAGTGTTTCCAAAGAAGTTACAGATGCTGGTTTTGGCATTTCACCAGAAGAGCTTGCATCATTTGCTCGATCTCATGATAAAAAGGGTTTGGAATCACATGGAGGAGTAGAAAGGATAGCAAGAGAAATTTCAGTATCCTTGAAAGAAGGTGTTGTTTCAAGCAAGATAAATGCTAGGCAAGATGTTTATGGCCTCAACCGATTTGTTGAAAAACCTTCTAAAGGTTTTTGGATGTTTGTCTGGGAAGCCATACAGGATTTAACTCTAATAATCCTCATGGTGTCTGCTGTGGTCTCTATTGGTGTTGGAATTGCCACAGAAGGCTGGCCGAAGGGTATGTATGATGGCTTGGGAATAATATTTAGCATCTTCTTAGTTGTGTTGGTCACTGCAGTCAGTGACTACAAGCAATCATTGCAATTCAAAGATCTGGATAAGGAGAAAAAGAATATAAAGATTCAGGTGACTAGAGATGGACGCAGACAGAAAGTCTCTATCCACGATTTGGTTGTTGGAGAGATTGTTCATCTCTCGATTGGGGACCAAGTTCCAGCTGATGGACTTTTAATATCAGGAAACAGCTTACAAATTGATGAATCAAGCATGTCCGGTGAGAGCGAGCCAGTAAACATAAATCAAGAGAGACCTTTTATTCTTGGAGGAACTACAGTGCAAGATGGCTCTGGTAAAATGCTAATTACATCAGTTGGTATGAGAACTGAATGGGGAAGACTGATGGATACTCTGAATGAAGAGGGAGACAATGAAACACCATTGCAGGTGAAGCTCAATGGAGTTGCAACCATTATTGGAAAAATTGGTTTGGCTTTTGCAGTACTCACATTTTTGGTTCTGACTACAAGGTTCTTAATTAACAAGGGAGTGCAGCATAATCTGACTAATTGGTCTATGAATGATGCATCAAAGCTTTTGAATTACTTCTCTACCGCAGTTATTATTATTGTTGTTGCTGTTCCTGAGGGGTTGCCTCTGGCAGTGACCCTGAGTCTTGCCTTTGCAATGAAAAAACTTATGAGTGATAAGGCACTCGTGAGGCATCTTTCAGCATGTGAGACAATGGGTTCCTCTAGTTCTATTTGCACAGATAAGACAGGAACTTTGACAACAAATCATATGGTGGTGAGTAAGATATGGCTCTGTGATGAAGCAAAGACCATAGAAAACGCTCAGAACAATGATGTATTGAAGTCAGCTTCGGAAAAAGTTCGTAACCTCCTTCTGCAGTCCATTTTTCTGAATACAAGCTCAGAGGTAGTAAAAGATGAAAAAGGAAAAGATAGTGTCATAGGTACTCCAACAGAGATGGCTATAGTAGAGTTTGCCATGCTTCTGGGAGGTGACTTTAAATCTTACGCCGATGAACATAAGATACTAATGGTTGAACCATTCAATTCAATTAAAAAAAAGATGTCTGTGCAAGTGGCTCTTCCTGATAATAATCACTGTCGAGCATTCTGCAAAGGAGCATCAGAAATTGTCTTAGGAGTGTGTGACAAGGTTGTCAATAGAGATGGTGAACCTGTGCCTTTGTCTGAGGAGCAGAGAAAGAATATATCAGATGTGATAGATGATTTTGCTTGTAAAGCTTTAAGAACTCTATGCGTAGCATTCAAGGATACAGATGACTCCTCTAGTGCAAAAAGTATTCCTGAAGATAAATATACATTAATAGCTGTCATCGGCATTAAGGATCCTGTCCGTCCTGGAGTGAGGGAAGCGGTGAAGACTTGTTTAGGTGCTGGTATTACTGTAAGGATGGTGACTGGTGATAATATTAACACAGCTAAAGCCATAGCTAAAGAGTGTGGCATTTTGACAGAAGATGGTGTAGCTATAGAAGGGCCAGATTTCCGGAAAATGAGTGAGCAGGAGATGGCAGATGTAATACCAAAACTGCAGGTATCCAGTCTTTCTCTATTACTGTAACATCTTCTTAAAGTCTAAGGGGAATTGGGTTTTGAGCAAACATAGCTCATCGATTAGGAACTTTTTGTAATTTGTTTTCTGCAGGTGATGGCGAGATCCTTGCCTTTGGACAAACACACTTTAGTGAAGCAGTTGAGAAATGTGCATAGAGAAGTTGTGGCAGTAACTGGTGATGGGACTAATGACGCTCCTGCTTTGCACGAGGCAGACATTGGACTCGCTATGGGTATAGCAGGAACGGAGGTTTGTTATAGAGCTCATCTTACATTTGTGTAATGGTCTCATCTGGACGTACTTACAAGTAAATCTAGTTTTTATAATTAAAACGAAATCTCATACGGAGTCTTTAAAGTGAACTCTTCTTTATACATAAATGCCAGCAAATGAGTAAGAATGAAAAGGTTCTGTTTTGATTCCTCTCTATCAAGCCAATTATAAGCACAGTCTGTGTTTCACTCTAGGACAATCGTTTCAAAGTTATTCTTTGTTCATATTTGGACAGAAAATTTGTAGCTCTTGCCGCAATTGCTCAAAAATAAATTTGATGATTTTCTGATCTTCTTACTAGCTTTTTAGTTTATTGCGCAGAGAATCGCTCATACTTTCATGTATGTATATGTTAGATTTAACTTTTAGTCATATAAAGAGCATAGAGCAATTTATGTGAGGATACACTCTTACATTTACGTCTTCTACCTGTTTTCAGGTTGCGAAAGAAAATGCTGATGTTATCATAATGGATGACAATTTTACGAGCATAGTAAATGTTGCTAGATGGGGTCGAGCAGTTTATATAAACATCCAGAAGTTTGTTCAGTTCCAGTTAACAGTTAACATTGTCGCACTCATGCTCAATTTCGTATCAGCATGCATATCAGGTTTGTTAATCGATGGAATTACTAATCTATTATGCTATACTTATATATTCACCTTAAGCTATGTATTACAAAAATGTTTGGACTTTGACTAATACACATGCAAATGGAATTTCGTATAATTATTTAGGATCAGCTCCCCTCACTGCTGTCCAGATGCTTTGGGTAAATTTGATCATGGATACTCTTGGTGCTTTGGCATTGGCTACAGAGCCACCACATGAGGGCCTCATGAAAAGGCCACCAGTTGGAAGGAGTACTAACTTCATCACCGGTATCATGTGGAGGAATATTATCGGTCAGAGTATCTATCAAATTACTGTACTTCTTGCTCTTAATTTTTGTGGGAAAAGGCTTTTGAAACTTACTGGTCCAGATGCAAATACCACTCTCAAGACCTTCATATTCAACTCTTTTGTATTTTGCCAGGTACTATCTACCACTATGGGTTCTCTTTGTTTCTCCCTAGTTGAATCATGATAGTTTTCTGTATCAATCATTTTACTCATAACTTTTCTTTCATAACAATCAAACAATGCATGTCAGGTTTTCAACGAGATTAACAGCCGTGATATGGAGAAAATTAATGTGTTCAGAGGCATGTTTAATAGCTACACATTCTTGTTGGTGATGATATGCACAGTAGTTTTCCAGATCATAATAGTAACATTATTGGGTACTTTTGCACAAACTGTGCCACTTAGCTGGAAGTTGTGGCTAGCAAGCGTCTTAATCGGAGCTGTAAGTTTGCTGGTTGCCGTTGTTTTGAAGTGCATTCCTGTCTCAAGTAGGAAACAAGCTGCTAGCGGTCACGATGATATCCACGAACCACTCCTCCGTGGTCCAGGGCTGGCATGAAGCACAATATGGCTCTACTTCTGAGATATCCTTGTACAGAACCTTGAAGAAGATATATCTTACACATCATTGCATAATTTCCTACAGTACAGATTATTTGGTCGTACACTTGTACGTTCCTGTCATAGGTCAGGTGGGGGAATTGATTCTTTTGTTTGTTCTTTTGGTGATGTTATTTGAACCCTAGATATGCTTTCACTCGGAAATTGTGTTTGTTTAGACCAGGAATTTACAGAATTTATCTCCCATTCGCTGGGAAATTCAGTTCTCAATTTTCATCCATCGAGTATGGTGAAACCGGAATCCAAAGAACAATCATGTACCGCAATGTGTTGAACTATCTATCCTACGTGAAGGGAGGAAGAGAACTAGAGTACTTAATTGAGATTCATATATAGGTAAACATGAGTTCCTTCCAATGAAGCAATCTTCTTGCAGCCTGTAGCAAGTAGCAAGATTTGCCTCATCCTAAGAACCAGCATTCCACTTTAGAAAATCCTAACATGTTAATATCTCAATTGCTATTAAGAAAGAACGAGGAAATTAATAGAAACATAACTACAGAATGAGATATAGGAAAAGAACTTCTATTCAATATAATTTTTGTACGTGTAAACAAACTTAAAAGTTACATCCAGTCACAAACATAAACTAGATGCCTCCAACAAAGCAATCCTCTTCATTATAGCCTGTTGTTTCACCTCCAGTGACGCGAGTTTCACCTCATAATCATCATCATCATCATCACCATCTACAATCCTCGACACGTCTTCGTGTAAGATATCAACTTCATCAGAACGTTGCCACAGTATGGGAAACTCATAGTAGTGCACCGGCTTCTCCCTGCAGGCCTCTTGAGAGTTCTTATCCTCATCATCATCAGCAGCAGCAGCCTTCAACTTCAACTTCTTCGAATTCATACCGCCGTCCTCTCCCAAAGTCACAGACAAGTCCAAGTTTGTATCTTTTCTCTTCTTTGGTATACTTGGAGATGGAGATGAAGCATTATGAGAAGTGGAGGCAAGAAGCTGTGTTTTGGCCTTGTATTTCTTCAGAATGCGGTTGATCTGTGTAGGATCCCGAGGCCAAGTCTCAGCAGCTGCTGCTTCTTTATTGTATAAGATCACAGCGACATCAACATCACATAGTATGGAAAGCTCCTCAGCTTTCTTAAATATGCTCTTCTTTCGATCTCTATACGTCTTCTTTCGAACCTTGTGATCCCGTGACGCTTGAATGCTTCTGTCAGGAGAAACAGAAGAGGAAGCAGATGGAGAAGCCATGAATGGTTGTTCTAGCTAGTAGCACTGAAAATTAGCTTCTTCAATCACCTAATTGTAGTTTTGACTCTTTGAGTTTTTCTATCAGAACAATTTATAGAAAAGGAAAATCACTCTGTCCCAGATTAGGGAGGGAAAACGATAATAGAAAAATAATTGGAAATAATCTTTTCCGATTACTAATGGGGAAACGTTGAATAGGAAAAGGTGGGGAGGTAACGCGTGCCTAAATTTTTCCTGGTCTTCCTCAAATTTCTTTTTTCCTGGTCTCATTAGGAAACGTTTCATGCACCACGGAATCAAATTCAATGTCTTCCCAAATTCTGGTTTAATTAGGAATCGTTGCCATGCACCAGGGAATCAATTAATCATATTCGAACTCCCCATTATCAAACATGGGTTTGTGCAAACTTGGTGTTTTTTTTTTCTTTGTATCGAATAGCTTGGGATTGTGCAATCCGCAGGCTCACCCTCCCATATTATCAATCTTTCAAATTAGGAACCCTGACAGAAACAAAAGGTTATTATAAAAGACAGAGATCCGAACTTGATTGGACTTTGATGCTTGCAAGAGTTTGCCATCTTTTACAGGCTTCTGTTTTTATTGGTAGCAATGAACAAGAGACTTTTGAAAGATTCGAGTCCAGTGACAAAAAAAAACAATAATTGCACAGAGAACATACAATTCAACTCAAGTTCATGTCTTTTTCCTCAATAAAGATAAATTTTCCAAGGGAACTTCTCTTGCATCTGATTAGAGAAAGCCTAGGAAGCTAATCACAAAATGGATAACAGAGTATCAAAACATACAAATCACTCCAAATTTGGTTTTCATTGTGCAACAACAAGCAACATAAAAGTTGAACTTAGGAATTGTCAATTTGTCACTGATGCTATTCTCAAAGTTCCAGAAATTAGAATGTAAATACAAGAAAAGGAACCTCCAACAGTCTTAATTTTGCACAAGCGTAAATCTTAGGAGTTCGATGATTGCGGAAGTGTAATTATCGGTGGTGAATCTCCAGCTGGCCTTTGGACAAATAGCTTCTTTACATCTTCTGTGACGACGTTACTCCTGGACCCAATATTAGAATAGTTGGTGAGCAATAAACACTTCTACACACACACACAAAAAAAAAAGGAAATAAAAAGGAGATAATATTCTGGCCAAACGAAAAAACAAGCAGAACTCGGGGGTGTCATGCCAAGTTCCAGTTTCTCATTATATTAATAATAAACAGTCACTTCACAAGGATCCTGAATTGCAGAATGTGAAGCCTTTACAGGCTGACAAAGAATATAGAATCCCAGAGATTTTATCCCATGAAAAATGTACTTGAGACAAAAGTTTGATAACCAAAGAGTACAGGGTGTACCTATTAGAGTATTAGTATATCCTACACTTACAGAGCACTGGAATATATATATAATTCACACTAGGAACCCAGTGGTTTGCAAGAGAACTAGTGCGGAGGAAGTGAAGAACCAATCTTTCGATGAAAATAAGTTGAGTGCAGATAGTTCCTTTTCAAATATATAGAGTCTATTCCAACATAAACCACAACTATTGTACAACCTCTACCCCCATAAATAGAGTGCATATATAAAGTCACAAGTATTATGTATCTGGCACATACTCCATCTACGCAATTGGTTCAATCTACTGAGTAACTGGTAGGGAGTACTTTGAGGGAGAAAAGATGGGCTGGCTGAAGTGCTTCTTTACCCGCAATACATAGATTAAGATTCCAAAGTTATGATGTGTTCTCTTACTATAAAGACCAGCTCAGATATTTCGCTTTACGCCACATGGTCAAATCTACATATCATCGCATTATTGCCTACGTGTACCAGAAGTTTCAATAGATAATCAAATGTTGAATCACCAGTACACAAATAGTCAACTTTCAACCACTGGAAAATGCACCTACAGCTCTGTTTTATGATTTATGGTTCATTGCCACACAAACAGATGAACTACTCGGCCATTATCCAAGAGTGCCGATAACCCATTATGTTGTACTGGTGTGCTCATAACAGTTGTTCTAGCACAACTTTAAACTAGGCCTGGGCACGGATCGGGTTGGCCCAAAAAAGGACGAACCCGAATCAAATACCAAAACACATAAGAACGGATCGGGTTATGCAATTTAAACCTTCAACCCATTAAGAATCCAACTCGAACGGTTTCGGATCGGGTTCTCGGGTTCTCGGGTTCTCTACTTTTGACCTTATTTTGTAAAGCCCTCTATCAAACCTAATATCTAACATATCAGTGTACGCAAGCGACCAAATAATCCAAATAAAGCAGTAAGTGGACCGAAACTCACCGTTAAGAGTCTTAAGACAACCAGGATGCTTTGCGGTTTATGAAATTGGGGTTTTGATTCAAGGCTAATTTGAAGGATTGAAAATTGCTAGGATTTTGATTGGGTGGTAGGAGATGAATATCGATTCATTCAATTGAGGATTTTAGGACATAGGATGAAGTTTTGATAATCATGATTTTAGGACATGGGATGAGAAAAAGAGAGAGAGTGTTCGATAGCTAGCTTTGGGCTTTGGCTGCGGGAGAGAGTTAAAGATGTAGGGTTTTTTTAGCTAAAGTTGATATATATATATATATATATATATATATCTGAGCTTATAATCAAGTACATCACAAACCACTAATATAAAGACATGTGGTATTTTAATGGATTGAACGGATCGTATCGGGTTTTGAAGTTCAAATATTTGCAACCCGCGCATGTAAACCGTCTATATATAAACGGTTCGGGTCTACACTATTATTGATTTTTCTCTCTTAAAACCGAACGGATCCGTCCACTTTCGGATCGGATCGGGTCGGATATGCGGGTTCCGGATCCAAATGCCCAGGCCTACTTTAAACATATCCAAAAACTTGCTGACTTGCTGTATAACATCATTGTCAAATGAGTGGAGTGAAGATGAGTTCTCAAAACGCATTATTAAGTCATTATTTTGTTAGCTTCTCATAATTTCATTTATCATTTTTTTTTCAAAGCAGAGAAGAAGAAACCACTTAATTCTATCCAGAGACCAATATCATGTTCAAATACCTCTACAACAAATTATCATGTGATATCTTGTACAGTACTTCGGAAGGGTTACAAGTAATATTTAAGCGATCTATAACTACAAAACGTAGCTTGCAGTTGGATTACTTGACACCACATGTATAGCAAGTAACATACCCCGATATAAACCCTGCCATAGTATGGGACTATGGGTGCAGACTCTGCTACAGATTAGTTTTATATTTTGATAAAAGAAAAGTCATTTGGGTTTGGGGCAGTGAAGCTGCGACTCTAAATGTAAACTTGCATATTCAAGAGGTTAAAAGCTCTCATTGCAAGTAATGTCTACATGGATGCAAAATAGATATAAGAATGTGCTAACTCCTTTTTTAAAAATTTCATCCAGACAAAATAAGCACTCGCAGTAACTACTCCACGTCCTTATCCATCTAGCTATTAAAAGTAAAACAGATTAACTCCAGCTGAGTATCTTAATAGCTCAGATTAAGTCCATCTAGGGTTTCTGCAAATCACATTGTTATCGCAAATACGATGTTATTTACGCAGGAACATAACCTGACAATAGTACCATTCCAAAGTACTCATACATGGTTTACCGCAGTGCTTATCCACCCTATATACTCCCATCCCATAACACCATCAGTAGACTATTTCCATGGTGCTTAGAAGTGCAATGTGACAACCATGTGTACGAAATTTCAGGCAACCCTAAACGGAAAAACCCTCATAAAAACAAGTTCTACCAAAATAAACATTACGATTCAGAGTTTTCCTTAACTGTGATATTGGAAAATTTAGAGCATAGTTTTGATCGATAAAACTCCTAAACCCTTTTCTCCAATTCAATCTAGGGTCACAGATAACATCAATCCAAGGCTGGTGAACTGAATATGAAAGGAAAATTCTTGGTAACTAAAGATGAAAACTTTATCAAAGTAAGGATAAAATTGAGACGTTCACTATTCTAAGTGACTACTTGACTGAGAAGAGATACAAAAACGAAAAGTTATGTCCACGCGTCTTCAGTAGATGAACAAGTTGTTTGAAATGATAGGCCTTGGTAGGACTCAATTTTCTCTTGGTTTAAATCTATTTTATTAGAGGTTTATAGATGGTATATCGAGTTGGTTGAATTCTTATTCACCAATTTGCTTACGTCTAAATCAAGCAATGGATAAAGCACACTTTATTAACAAACCAATGGTTGTTTGTAGTCTGAAACCTAAAAGGCTCAATTTCATCGTAATGATGATGGTAAAGAACCTTTGGAGTTGAGATTCCCTATCTTAATGCGGTTGGAGCTTGATTAAATATAGCTTGATGCACACATCTAGACATTGTCTTCTTGATATGCGCTTATGCAAAGTCATTGGAATGGTGTTAAACACATCTTCAAGTACTTGAAAGGATCCATTGACTTGGACATGTTCTTTCCCTACAAATAATACAGAGAGAAGATTAAAATTCCCGAAAAAAAGATGGTTGAATCGCAGAATGCAGGTTCTCAAAATTTTGACCCGTCGAAGGTAATATCCTAGAAGAACCCGAAGCAAGCTTTCGACCCGTCGAATGGATCTCTCGACCTGTCGAAAGCAGTCCCCTGGATCGACCCAAAGCTTCCCTTCGACTCGTCGATTGAAGGCTTCGACCCGTCGAACGCTTCTCCAGCCGCAAGCATTGTTTCCCAATTCAGTGTAGTCCCCCATTTAGAGACACCTTGTGATGTCTTGGTTGATTTTGTTGATGTTAGGTATTTGTTAGAACTATAATTATGTGCCTATTACGCTCCTAACTATATGCTTATAACTTGTTTTCTATGAATAAAACATTGTTCTTATGACGTTTCCTGTTCTTGCTAGAAAATATAGAGTTGACTCGGAAATGCATTAAATATGAAGAATTAGATACTTATTAGAGAATATGGATATTTTCGAGGTTACGAGAGAATTTGGAGTAACTTTGGGAAAATGACGAAATAGCTTCTCTGGAAGTCGTCGGAAGTTGTCCAAAACCCGCCGAAATTTGTAATAGCCAGCCGACCCACCTTAGCCGGCCCAATCACATGAAGTCCAGCCCAATGGAGGCCCATTCAACCCATTTATATTTACTAATCTGATTTGGAGAGAAAGAAAAGAAGTTGGACCACATAATATCACTAATTTGGAGCTTAGCATTCCAAAGCCTAAAATAGTAGATCATGGTCTCCTTAATTCAAAGCTAACCTTTAGATCTTCCACGTCCTCTTTTATTTTCCTCCTATGGTCGAAATGGAGCCTTCCAACTTAGCCAAATTCGAGCTCCCCTCCCCACTCACACAACTCACCTCATTTTCAGATTTTTCTTAGTTTTACACTCTCTTCAGACCCCTTATCCTTATACCAACCATCTAGCACTCTCTTCTTCCTCTTCTCCTCCCTTTCTAGGCCACATTACCTCCATAACCACCACTACTAGAGATCTAGCTATCTCCTCTCTTGGGTCGAGCCGAATCTCACCACCACTTTGGCTTAGTTGGGGTATTCCTCCTCTCATCCTCACCTCATAGGGTTTGACTAAGCTTTTAGAATTCAAAGGAGTAGGAAGTAATCCCTCTTCCCCTTGCTTCTTGGAATCCTAAAGGTTTACCATACCTCCTCTTGAAGACTTGGTGCTTGTTGAAGAAAAGAAGTTGAGTTAGAAGGCTTGGAGTCACTTGGTGAAGCTTTGGCCAGGGGACCCTTGGTTATTTCTACTCTTTTCCTACTTTAAGCATGTACCAACTCTTGCATTTAGTTATGTGTAGTGAGTAGTTTTATTTGGGAGGGTAGGGTTAGAACCCTTGCCATGTGATGAAGAAATGATGTCTTGGATTATGTATGATTTATGATTTTAGTATATGTTATGTGATTGTGTGTTGTGAATGAGCAATTGTGTGTTTGTGGATGTTTATTATGCTTGAGCTTCATGTCTAGTTTCACTTATGCATGTGTTGACCATAGCTAAGTTAATGTATGTATGTCTTAAGGCTAGATGAGCATGTAAATATGATTATGGTATTTTCTAAGAGATTACCTTAAGACTTGGTTACCTTAGCACTAAGCAAAGATTAGAGTCTCAATGAGTCTCAATATAATTGTGGAGCTCTAGTCAAACACATATTAAATCCAAAAGGTTATTATGGCTAATAGTAGACTCATTTGACACTCACTCGTAATCCAATAGGTGCGAGTTGGGGAAATCACATAGACTTTCTCTCAGATTCTCCAATAGAGATTTGAAAAGGGGAACCTTCCACATATATCACACGATATGCTTGTTGACTTCACAAAGTGACATACGATCGAGATGCAAGCCCGAAATGACTTGGGGTCTTGGTTCCGGTTCACTAAATACTTCAATGTTGGGCCCAAGTCATCTAGAGTTCGAAATGATCTAGGAACTTGGGTTCAAAACCAAACGTGACCCACAAGATCACGATTTGGACATTAACTTGTGTGAATGAACTTTAATCTAATACATAAACCAGGACAATGTTTGATGCATCATGTGGCTAATGGGGATTTCCCTATTCGATCATCTTTCCCTATCTTGAACTTGTTTGCTATTTTCATTTGCGCATTGTAGTGTAATCATCAAATCAATCAACTTGTATAACCACTCATTGTAATTCAATCACCCCTCATAATGCCAAGTCTCCAAATGACTTAGTGGTGTGGAATAAACATTTCTACATTTTACTTTTCATTTAGTGTCAAGTTAGTATCTAGTTGTGTCCGTAGTCTAAGCATTAATCATTCGAGATAGGGAGTTATAGTGGCTAACCCTTGTGGGTTCGATACTCAACTTCCTACAAATACTATAACTTGCCCCATATACTTGCGAGTGGGGAGATACTTTACATTTATGAGTTAGTTCTTAATTCAATAAGTGTAAATGGTCTATTTTTAACCAACAGTATCTTTCTAACCCATATAAAGGACGTTTCTACACTTGTTATGTATTCACAATAGGAACATGGTGATTTCTTAGAGATCAACAAAATAAACCCTTGTTGCTACTACCTCGAATCAATATGAGATTATAGATTTATATGAAGCGGTTGATGAGTGTGTATGGTTTAGGACATAATACACTACATTCGAGGGTCTAGTGGATTATCATCTACTACGACGACACCAACTTGCATATTTGTGGATAATGCGGCTTCCATTGAATAAATGAAGTTGTGTTAAATTAATGGTGGTCATACTTAATTCATTTCGCCAAATTACTCCTACAATCAGCGATAGCAGCGGTTATTGATTATCAATGTGAACCGGATTGGGTTGGTGGATAATGTTGCAAACTTGTTTCCCAAGTCCTTAGCCAAATCTACATTTGCAAAGCATGTGAGACACATTATTATGCGAAGATTGTCTGAACTCCAAGATTAAGTTACCGATCAGGGGGAATTCATTTCGTAGACATCAGAGGGAGTCTACATCACATGTGGTCGTGTATGTAGTTGATGGGTTGTACTCGTTTTCCCTGAGACCAAGCTTTTGTTTTTACCTAAGAGGTTTTTTGTTTGTTTGACAAGATTTTTAGTGAGATAATATGTTAGGAATCATTCATCAGGATTGCGACACAATTGAGAGTGTTTAAGAATATTATACTTCTGGTATCTAAATGTGTGTCTTGTCTTAATTAGCATAGAAATAGATATTATCTCAATTCCTAATTTATAGATATATGAATTGTAACACATTGTAATGTCTATTTAATGTCATCCTTTCAGATCATATTCTTTACGTATATTTTATCTTTCATTAATCTGACCGTCAAGTCGATTCAATTTTTAATTTCTCATAATAAATATCAATTCAATTCAATTTGCTGACCCAATTGAGTCAAGACGGCAGAGACGCTTCCCCACCTGTTTCATCTTTACGGACACTTTGTCGCTGCTTCCGACGACCCTTATTACATTTCCGGCAAACTTTGGTCAAGGTACGAAACGTGCTCCACTACTCAGCCTATGCACCTTTTTTTTATTTTATATAAATTCCAACTTGTGATAGATTATCTGGAAATTGATCGATGAGTATTGTTTGTGTTTTAACTTATATTATTGGGTTACATTGCTCAAAATAATTTCTAGAATTAAGCGGTTATACCCATTTTTACCAAGTAGATACTGTCAACTTTGGTTGATTTTGGATACCCAATTTGGTTACTTTGGTTGATTTTGGAGGTGAAAATCTTGAAGTAAGAGGTTTGATAATTTGAGTTTCAGTTGTAGCTGTGAAATTTGTTTTGTCACATAAAAAAGTTTTATGGAAAACTTTGTGGAACTCAGATAGGAAATCAAATCCCAAAACTGAGTGCTGGGATGTCATATGGAATTGTTCGTGTGTAGAGAAATGAAAATGAATGGGAGGGAAAAATTGAATGGCAGGAGTTACGCGTTTCCAGCTCTCTATCTTTCTCTCAAGCCTTTTCCAGCTTGATTTCCTTTTAAAACAAAGAGAGGCGACAGTGGGCCGGAATCACCTCCAGCAGCCAAATTGGAGCACTATAGTCGGTTCCCTTCATCTGTTATATTTACACAGTTTTGTTTTTTAACTTATTGTACAAAATGGTCAATGGGTACTGATGGAATGCTTGAATTTAGGTGCTCTTGAAAGAAATTGGACCTTTATGTTGTGTCAGAATTTCCAACAGATTTTGCTAGTCACTTTAGAAGCAGCATTATAGTTATCAATGTTCTTAAGTGCAGTGATACTTTTGCTATTTAAGGTAAGCGACATGCCTTGCCTTACTCGTCTTAAGATTCAGTTATTTACAAGTTGATAACAGGGATCTGAGTACTTCATGAAGACTGAATCATATTCTCATTTCCTATTTTCAGTGTTTGGCCAATGCAATATAGTTATAGACTTATAGTACATTGTCGGCAGATTGAATGATTCCCCCTCAAGAATTCAACTTCTAACCTGCATAGTATCTATGAGAAATGACCCTTTCTTGAGAATATTCTAAAGAAAAGGTCCTTAGTATTGGAATAAAAGTTGATGCTTCATGCGACACTGTTGTAATATCCAAGCATCACTGGTGCTTTGAGTGGTTTCAGAAACAGAGGCAGCTAGCTATTCTGAACCATTGCATGTTGTAATCATGAACGTGGCCATGCTGTCCAGTGTCATTTTAGTCCATACATTCTGCCTGTGATTCAACAGGTAAATGAATTGCCATCCCTAACTTTCTGACACAAGATGGAAGAATCTCTTGAACAGAAAACATTTCTCTTTTTGAGGTTATATTCTTCATAGAGTCGTTCAATTTAGTGCTGGATATTCATGGTGGTTGAGCATGTAGAAATCCAATAATGTCCTTTCTTGCTAGTTGACAAGACAGGTATGAGATACCATGGATAGTTTTAGTTGCATGATGAACAGTGAACATGATTGTTGTGTTTCTTTAAAAGAGTCATTGTGATGTTTATCTTGATGTTCAGATTCCATCTCTTTTCTTTTTCATTCCTAGTCTATTTTTTTTCTTTATCATTCACATTTTCTTTCCATCAAGAAATATCTATAATCTTTTGGACTTTTGAATTGGGAGTATCAATTTTTTTTTCCGTTGGCCAATGTATTAGTTGTTAACCTCGATTTTTCTTAGTACATGAACAAGCAGACAGATCCAGATTCATAATATATATACGTATATATTGAAAGTGAAGCTCCTTAATTGGGTGTGTAAGCAATGAATAGAAACTCTAGGCCATCAGTTACCAATAATGCTGCTTAGACAAGATTCTGCTACCTGGAATCCTTTCTGATATGATCCCTCTCACCGCTGCTTGAGCAACCTTGTGTTCTTTTACCCTTGCCTTCATAATAAGCTTCAAGTTTAAGGTTTTATCTCTTACAATTTGCGTTTTGAAGAACTGAAAGACAATTTTAAACCCTAAGCCATCACGATATTCGACACCATTAACTTAAACCATGTTGACACCAGTACCAAAATGAAATGAAATGCACAGTTGAGTTGCCGCACTACCATCCATGCTGCAAAGTGGCATCCCATCTGAGAAGCTTCTCGTATCCTATGAGATGAGACTCTACTGGCTGCCATGGCTAGAATTAACTAATAACTCTTTGCAAGTCCATGTTTCCTGAGATCTTGAATTGCTAATCTCCATAATGAGAATTGTGCATCCCTATTTTTTCCCATTTCTTCATCTGGAAATTGCACTTGGGCATGGATCCTTTCTGTAGCACCTGATGATATGCGTATCAAAATATGTGATGCGTTAATGGCATGTCTCTCTTGGTTTGGACAACCACTGATGTGAACTCTGCAATTTGTACAACCTAGCACTGCCCATATGTGAATTATGATCTCTAATACTTGGGTCTTTTAGTAGGCGAGTGGCAGAACCATTTGAACCAAGGTGATGCCGGTGATGAATTGAAGGTTTGCAACCTCAGGTCAATTGTCTTTCTGCGTCCCTTTCTACTTATTCTTTCTTTCCACATTTTCCTTTGATGTGAATCTATTTTAGTGCTATATTAGCAAGCCATACTTTGAATTAAACATGTCATGTTGCTCAAGGTATAATATTAGATCTTGATCTTGAAAAGATGGATTGAAGAAATAAATAATCAGCCATATCTAATTAAAGTTAGTATTTACATCCTCTTGAGGCCTGGTATTTTTCCAGTCCCTTTTACAACTATGATCTATAATTTAGGTCTGAAAATATATACTCTTCCTAACGCCAGTACAGGCTTCTTTTGGACACGTAAAGTTCATAAGCAGGCTCTCGAGTATGAGAATGAGTAGCTTATGACCTAATAGATTAAGGCATTTCCCACAGGCCTTAAGGGCCTCTTATTTTCTAGATTACGACTGTTTTGAGAGGCGTATTGCCTTTTGAAATATTCTTTGTCCTGGAGCAAGTATTGCCAAAGGATCATAAATAGATTTTCTTTGCACAAATTTTTCCCAGCGTGGGCCAAAGTGGGCCTGCCATTCTTCCTGTTTGTTGTAATGTGGTAGATATTGCTTGACCCCAAGATTAGCTGTTTCACAGAATTCTAAAATTCTTTTGTTCTGAATTAAAATATGTTCTAATCCATCAGTTCCATTTGAAGAGGGCATTGCAGAGGTAAGGAATGCCACTAAGTAAAATATGTGCTCCTCCGGTGTAACGACGGAAGTTCTGTTGTCCCACCTGAAATAGGAGTTATAACATCAATAATTGGGACAAGCTATAAGGAAACTGTAGAGATAATTAGGTACATTTGATGTAACTATTACTTTGATCTGTTAACTGGATAAATGAGGATGGGTCCGTTGCTTGTCTCTGTAAGGATATTGCCAAACACTCCTTTAGCAAAAGTATGAATTTTGCTTTGTGGTATAAGAAGATTGAGCCATGGATGTGGAACATCCCACAAATTTTTTGAGCGTAATTTCATCTCAGATACATGTACCCTGTCCAAGAAATCTGTGTATGTAACCTCTGACACAAGTACCGTTGAAGGGATATAGCTTAATCGAGACATTACGTTCTCAACTTCCTGCAAGTTAGAAATGTATTAGTGTGGTATTCTGATGTATATGCTTTTGCAGATAATCACTTAAAATACAGTTTTCCATTTTATATACAGCTTAGAGTGTATGGCCCTGTTAAAAAAACAAAACAAAAAAACAGCCTCCAAGCGTCTGGTGGGGCATTTCATGCTTCACCTGATCTGTTATATCAGTCATATCTGGATTGAAGTATTTGGCCAATTCTAGGCAGTAGAGAATCTTTCCATCTGACTTGAACTGGCTAGCTTGAATTGGGTCTTTTGGATTGAAGGATGACCTCCAGTTATTTAGCAGACCAGACCTGTTTATTATCACAAATCCTTCAATATAATTAAAAATATTTTCTCCTGATATTAAATGCTCCTGATCTTGGGTGAATGCTGCGAAATCTGAATACAGCACCCTGATCCATTTTACCTGTTCAAGATGGAGAATCATATTAATAAACTAGTACTTTGTACTCTATGTGCAAGCTTAATTGTTGACGCATAGCCTAAATGATAATGTCTTTACCCTTGCAGGTGCTGCTTCCAACAATATTCTTGCCCGGGTTATGATGCCAAACTGACCAAGTCCTCCAAGTACACTGTGGAATAGGTCATCGTTCTTCTCCTCTGAACAAGTTACAATCTCCCCTTTTCCTGTATTCGTTTTTGGATCTATTAGTAAGATGATGGGGCACGCAATAACGAATATAAACTTGTTGATGAGCCAAAGCCCAAACCCAAACCTGTAACAACTTCCAGCTGGCGGACATTGCTGATCTGGGGGCCATGTTGGAATGCCTGCCCACTGATACCAGCATTAGATAGAGTGCCACCAACAGTCAGATGTAAGTAGTCAGTCCATGATTTTGGTGCTAACCCATGTTTCAAGCTTTCATGCAAGATATTTATCCACAAATCACCACCTGAGACATCCGCGTATGGAATATTTCCAGTGTGAATATGGATTTCAGGCCCCTTAAGTGATTCCATATTGATGACAATTCCTCTGTGAGCCTGTGACTGGCCCTGGAGTGAGTGGCCATGGCCTCTAGCTGCAACTTTGAGCTCTGATCGAGGACCAGTAACCCAAATATGCTCGACTAAAGTTGCTATGTCCGCAACATTTTTTGGATGAAAAATGGCCATGGGGAGGAACTGATACCTATTGCCAAAATCCCGGGCTGCATGGTGAACTTCGTGGAAGTTGAAATGCCCATCGACGGGGAGTGTTTTTAATGAAGGCGTGTTTGGAGAACAAAGGTTCACTCTAATAGTTACACAGCTTACAAATAAGATCATGAAGCCTTCTATGATAAGAGTGTTCATTGGTTTGAGAAGGTGAACTGGGGGATGCCTCATTTCTGTTAAGAAGAAATGGAGGGAGGAAGATACAGGCCAAAGGAGTTTCAATCTTCGAGTCGTTTGGTAGTGAGAAAAAGGGTAAAAGGCGAAAGAAGAGGTGTAGAAGAGCAAAGAAAATAAAGAGTTGAGAAGAGAATTTAAAGGAAAAAACTTGGGTGGATGAGTCAACCTATCCTCAGTTATGAGAATCCGTATAAAGACTGCCTACTTGAGCAATAGAGTTTTAGGATTTTCTTGTAGTACTTTTTGGTCTCTTTTGTTTATAAGAGAAGCCATCACAGATATGCCAAGTTGAAGAGAAAAGTCACAAGAAAGGAAGATTTCACAAATCTTCCAACTTTGCCAACAGTTGCAACCACAATGCCACCTTTTGCCACCTTTCTCCTTTCTTTAGTTTTTTTTTTCCTCACTCAAATGTTTAGGGCTGTTTCTTATTTGTGGTAAAAATATGTGCCACTGCCTGAATTGGTATTTCTCTGCATTAGTTGACAGGTATTCATTTGTTGGTCACATGAAAGTTCAGCTGATCAGGATGCTGCCTTTGCAATCCATTTTGTTGTCATGGTGTTAACACCCCCGTATCTAATTTGGAGATCGGCTGAGAAAAACTCAGGGGAAGACATGGGAGCTGTGGGGTATTATGGGTCCAAGGACACGTGAAGTTGAAATGGTTTTGTGCTTTGTGGGGAGGCTCAAGTGCTATGATTGGTTTACTTTGGGACCCTTCAGTTGTGGCTCACTTTGATGGGTGAACAAGGAAGGAGAGCATTAGGCTTAGGGTGGTGGGTAAACATGGGGGGTGACAACTTGTATGTAGCACAAGCACTGAACTCGACTACTACTTCTGCCCATCAACTACTGCTACTCCTACTCCTACTGATATGAATCCTTGGTTTCCAGAATTGGACAAGTTTGAAAGATTCTCTTGTTTATATGCTCTAAATTTCAATTAATATCCTCTAGTCCATGCAGCAGTCACATTTTTTCTGCAACTTGTGTTCATGTAGACTTGCATTTCTATGGGGGAGCATTTCATTTCCCCCCTCTCCCAATTTTAGGGGCATGTTGATAGAAGTTGGGGAAATCTTTCTTGTCAGCAATATATCTAAAACGTTACTTTGTCGCGATAGTGATCTATATATGATGTTAACAAGTTGCCAACATAACATATCAATCAGTCAAGACGAAAATCTCATTGTTCATTCATCTTCAACAGTTGAAGCTTGCATCATCCCTTGTTTATGAGTCTTTTTTGCTACTCCAAATAGTTGTTATTTTGGCTTGTGTCTTTAATTTTGCATGCTAAACAAAATACACCAGTCTAATCTGTGTCTCAAATATAAGAGAAGATCTTCTGACATAGCTGGGAGTGTAATATGTTCTACACTTGGACAATATATTACTATATATAGTGATAAACAAATCATATATAGATCTAATCAAGTATATTGAGCAAAACATGTCAACAATTAGTGCTGGATATTCTGTTTCCTGAATGTCGATGATCCAAGCATAACCAGAAAATTTCTCTTTGGCTTGGAGCATTCTGACATATCAACAACCAAATCTTCTCTAGCTTTTTTGTGTATATTTTAGAACATATTGTATATCTGATACATTATACCGTCTCTGAATCTCACGAGGATTTATGGACTATTCTTTCTTATGTAAGAAATGACTTTTCTCTCGAGGAGAAAATTTTTCTAGAGTTACTTGACAATGAATGAGGCACATGGCTCACTCGAATTATAGTGTAAAAGCAGACAAGAGATCATTCGTTCTGGAATCAGATGAACAGTGAAGGAGGAGTAAAATAGAGGGTGGATCTTCTTATTTACACTAGTGTTTCGCATACTATAAAGTTCTCCATATGCCACTGCTTAAATCACTTAACGAATAATTTTGTATTTTTACTAACCTAATTATTTTACCTACTCGAGACTTGATTTTCTTAAACCCACAACTTACAAGTTTCAGAGAAAAAAATCTTGGAATTTCGTTTACTTGAGTATAAATAGAATCAGAACAATATTCTTTTCGCTTGCTAGATGTTGTGATCACAGGAGAAGAAACCAAACATTTTATAGGATGGTAGTGTATTGAGTAATGAGAAGACATAATTATGACTCTATGGCCAAACAACATGATAAATACCACAATTTGGATGACATGGTGTGGCTTAGATTGGTCTGATACAAATGTGTCCTTATCACACACTCATATGTTTGTTAGCATTTTAAAATGAAGATTCTTATGAGTTGATGGAGATATTGCTCTACTCAATTCCTTTCATGTCCAACTGTGTTTTTGCCAAGGTGTGAACTTGTTTATATTCTAGTCTTCTCATTTGTGGCGTAAAACCTAATCCTTTTTGTTGCAATGCTTTCTGGAAGAAGACCGACCCACTTGATAAAGAAATCAAAGTCTTCAAATTACTCGATCATTGGCAATGAGGGAGGGAGAGAGCACCTCTCAAAAAATGTGTGTACTATATAGTGGGCCTCCCTTGTATATCCCATGGTTTATACGTAGGTTGTAGTATACAACTTACTATACCCATATTTGGATCTCTCTGTACAATACTAATACCGATACGAAAAGCGTAGATCAAATGACAAATGTGAGACAAAGTAAAATAACTTATAAGTATAGAGAGGGTCCCCCTCTGATATCATCTTAAACAACGACAAATGTGACACGTGACCATAATATTATTGATATTGTCTCAATTTGAACCACATTTAAGGTGTGTGATTTTATACAAAAGATCTTGATTAATATATTTTTTTAATTTGAGAACAAAAGTGAACTTACATTCAATAATCAAGAAACAGTGTGACAAACTGTAAACTTGTCCTCGTCCACAGGTCGAACAGTAAGAGATTCATGCACACCCCAATAAAATTGGCAGTTAAGGATATCATGAGTCAAACAGACTCAACCTTTAACCACAATAATCACCCACATAACCGAGCTACAACAAACCAACATCTCCCAGAAGTATCGATGCCCTCTGATTACCAACCTCAAGAAGAGATCATTCCCCTTCCACGCCGCGCACCAAAATTTCATGTACACATGTAGGGATGTCTCCTCATTACATTGACAACAAGAGAACATCAAAATTAAGACCATTCGTCTCTGGTAATGACGCAAAAATAATGGCACTACCCGAACATGACCCAACTCTCGCTCAATAAAGGAGAGACTTATTTGACCTAATAAAAAAAACTTAAAAAAGAAAAAACTAACACAAATGAGGTAGGGACAAAATAAACCAAAAACAAACCAATAAAACCTAATAAAATACCTAGGCCCAGACATAAATGCTAAGTGGGCTACAAGCCTAGCCTATGCATGAAAGAGACCTAACTACCACGATTGTCTTCCCCATCTCTCGGAAATCCTCCAACGCACCGCCACTTCTGCTCTACTTTGATCTGCCTAGGCCAAGACGACGTCACGCCCCAGCCTAAGCTCAGCCCTCTATAGCCCACGAATTGAAACTTCATAGTCACAACCAGCCTAGCCACCGAATCAAAATCTTGACGGTCACTAGGACTACAGACCACCCTTATCGTTGCCAACGACACTTGGCACAAGTATTAGTTGATCCCCACCTCCACGATTCACCATCCCACCTCAAATTTTGTCCCATATCACTGTAGCCACTCCACTATACATAGACAACAGCAAACCGGACACCACGCCTGCAAAGATAGCCACCTTCGATCATCTATGGACACCACATTCCCGTTTGAACGACCCTTGGGAGCATAGACGAGGCCGACGGCCGCCACCAAGCCACAGACCACCAGATAGGAATCGAAAAACGCAATATGTAAAACCCTAGTTTTGTTTCCGAGAAAGTCGGAGCAAAACGACTCTCCTCTTAGTGTTGGACTATATAATCTAGGTTAATATTGGTTATAATCCATCCACTTATAAATTATCTTTTCTAACTTGCTTCTCTAACAAATATTAATATTTGTATGAATGGTACCGAAAACCCTAGTCATTTATCTAGAAGTTGAAACATTGCCGGGTAGAACTAAAGAGGAGAAAAACTAAATAATATTTGAGATGCTTTTTTTATCAACGTTAACTGAACTTTGTAGTTGATATTCAACTATAAAATCTATCAATTAATGTGATACCCAAATTTATAGTTCTTTTACCAAAAATAAGTGTCATTTTGTCATCACTATGTCGTTAATTATTGTCACATGTCCAAACGGAGAGAGGCAACTAATCATGCCAAATGAGGGATGACTAATCGGCTCATAAGAAAGAGGCTGCGGGGGTCCTTGTGCCGCCGGAAAAAGAATCTCCTTCCTCAAAAGCTTTCAAGATCCAGATAGCTTCTGGATCAAAGCTGACAATATCGACGCCAGGTTTCTCATCTCAAGAACGAGCGGTCAACTTTGTCGCTTTACCTTTTTTGTTCCTGCTCTAGCGAGTGAGAAGGAAGGTGCTCCAACATCAATGGCGTTGTCTAATACTAAACTCAAGGGTGTTGATGGTTTTGTGGAGTCGCAACCACGTTTGAAGACTTTTCAAATGCAAGTTTTTTTTTATCAATGTTGATTGAACTCTATAGTTGATATTCAACTAAAAAACTATCAATTAATGTGATACCCAAATTTTTAGTTCTTTTACAACATGTACTGTCATTTTTTCATCACTATGTCGTTAATTGTTCTCACATGTCCATAAACAAAGAGGCAACTAATCGTGCTAGATGAGGGACGACTAATCGGCTCATAAGAAAGAGGCCGTGGGGGTCCCTGTGCCGTCGACGAATGAATATCCTTCTCAGGAGCTATCAAGATCAAGAGAGCTAGCTTCTGGATCGAAGCTAACAATATCAATGCCAAGTTTTTCAGCTCAAGAACAAGCGGTCCAACTTCGTCGCTTTACTCTTTTTGGTCCTGCTCTATCGAGTAAGAAAGAGGGTACTCCAATATCAGTGGCATTGTCTTATACTAAACGCAATGGTGTGTTTGCTCGTCACTGCCAATATCACAACGGTCGATAGAATTTTGGTTCAAAGTGTCATTCTAATTTGACGTAGGGCATGCCAACTCGTGGCTTTTAGCTAAGTGAGGTTTTGATAGGTTGCGATGGATCTGACTCTTCAAGTGATTGATGGCCGAGAAAGGAACCATCTCCATCGTTGGTCCGAATGCCTTGTACGAAAGGACTTGACCAAGGCACTAATCTTAATTCTCGATCACGTCCAAGCTTTGAGTAAACTCAAAAGTGAACGTGACCAATGAGAAATCAACCAGGTTGATATACTCACAAATAACAGTGAAGATGAAGGTGAAATGGACTCGGTCGTCGAATCTTTGTAAGATGATGCGAGTGTAAATGGAAAATTGCATCGACCCAATCCAGACTGGCAGAAAGAGATCGATCAGTTTAGAGTGCTAAGTTAACAAACTACTTCTAGATGCAAGGAATCGAAGTGCAAAAACTAAAGAACATAAAATAAATGGCGAGAAAGTAAAGAACAAGAACGTAAATGGTGAGAAGATGAATCTATATTATCAAAGTAAATGATGAAAAATGTACAGTACCTATGAAAACAAAAACTAAAAAACTTGTATGTAAGTTTGTATATTTGATGCAGGAACTTTTACAATGTGCTATAAGAATTCTATATATACAATTTGTACAAAACCCAAGGTTGGCTGACTTTTCCATCCAGCTGATGAATCCCAATAGAACTCAAATTCTTTGATTTCATCCAAGTAAAACCTTCCTTATCTCGAACACCACCTTGATATACTCCTTTTTGGACTCGGTTACTCCTTGATTTGATGACGACTCATCCATTAAAACTTGATTCGGCCAATCACTATAATCTTCACATTAAAAGTATTCCTTATTTGAATGGCGCATTCCTATCAGTGGACTCGAATCCAACTCATTCTCGGTCGAAGTCCAAAAAGTCATCTGACCAACTCACATTTGAGCTCTGCCCATTTTAGTCACCCAACCCTTATATGTCAGCCACCTGGATCCATCATACCCAAGTGATAAATACTTGGTTCTCTGGGTCAGACGTCCCACTTGGCCCGTATGATAAAATGTTACTTTTATAGGTCACCAAATGAATGACGTTGGTCACAAAATGAGTTGACGTTAGTCAGCGTAAGTGTTGGTCAAAATATGGTATTGGCCAAAATGACATCACTTTACGAAGCGAAATGAGGGTCGCCCAAGTACAATAAAATTTGGCCGAGCAACTTGATCACCTAAGAAAAATGAGACTCGACCAAGTAAAATTGGAGTCGGCCGAGTAACTTGGTCACCCAAGCGAAATGAGCAGGCCAAGTCGGCCGAGTTGACCAAGTAAAAGGAGTTGGCCGAGTCGGTCGAGTGCGTCGGCCAAGCAAAATTAGAGACGGTCGAGTGCGTCGGGCATGCAAATTAGAGTCGGCCAATTAAAAATTACAAGGCATTGGTCATCATAAACCACCTTGAACCTTCGTATGCCAACTACAAACATTCATCGGACAAAGACCCCTTGTAAATACGAAATTAGGTACAAACAGGGTGCAGATGGTTTTGTGGAGTCGCAACCACAGTTGGAGACTTTTCAAAGGAAATCTCTTCCTAAGGTCACCAAATGAATGACATTGGTCACAAAATGAGTTGACGCTAGTCATCGTAAGTGTCGATCAAAATAAGGTGTTTCTCTGGCCATTCCCCAAGAGGGTGGCATGTTGATCAAGTCACTTAGGAAGAAGAAGAAGAAACAAGGTCGTTCTGCAGGTTCCAAGAACAAGGATAAGGCCTCGGAGTAAGAGGAAGATATAGAACTACTAGCGGAGCTAATGACCAAACCTAACCGCAAGGGGAAGGCAAAGAAGAATTTAGAAGAGGGCATGGAAGCACAAGTGGGCTCCGAGATGGTTGATGAGAGTAAGCCACAACTGGCTATTGTGGCTCTTGCGAGGGATCCTGGGGAATTTCAAGAGTAGGAGGGCGCCATCTGAGGCGTGGTGGTGAGAATGTTTAAAGTCTTCTTTTATCTGTGTCACTAAACGCAAAAGGCATTTTACCTTGGTTTCTTTTGTTATTTTGGTGCTGAGCTTATTGCTGGGCTACAGTTAGTTTGCTAGGTTTGTTGTCTAGCATAGCAATGATCTTTGCAAGGGGACGACTATTTTTTTTGGGTCGTCTTGTCTGAGCTTTTTTACAAGGTAATGTTAAAGGCGTTTGTTAAAAAAAAATCGCGCCATATGAGGACGCTTGAAGCTGAATGACCAATATTTGAAATTGAAATATGGATTCAGCCAGAAAAATTTGCATCCTTAGCCTCCACACAAACTTTAGTATAGTATAACAATACATTAGAGGTGAGATTCGATACAAACGGTTTAGTTTTTTGACCAAACCTAAAATAGAAATTTTTTTTTTGTTCATGTCGATTTTTGCATTCATTTTTTTTACAGAAAAAAAACACGATAATTTGGTTATAATAGTAACTTAAGTCAAAAATAACTAAAATTAACAACCCAAAACAATAGGAAGGCGTCAATGGTAATGACGAGAGTGAGGACGAGTCGAGAGAGATAGATTGAGTTCGATCAAGAGGAGGGTTGCATATGCGGGCTAATGGGTGCGCTTTGTCTACATCGAGGCTACGAGAGGAGGGCCATAGACCAAGCTGGGAGAGGAAGGACAAATGCAAGAGACAAAGAGTGATTGAAAGAGAAAGAGACAAGAATATGAGTCACCTAATACCATAACTCGTCTATGTGAGAGAAATGAACATGTACTATATAAAATACCTAAACTTCATATTACAATAAAAACTCAACTTCTATGATTCTTTAGTTATCTCCAATAATAACAATAACAAGACACAAATGATGTTAGTATTAAGTGTTCTAGAATACCAATGGGGCACTGACACGGCGACTCATGTCATGTAGATACCGAGCATAGTCTGATTCATCTTAAGCTTCTAATTGGCCAGTCGGAAATCTAATATGGACAAATCAGACTACGGCAAGTGGTGTATCCACTTGAGCCACGTTGCCCATACCCAATGATGTTAGTATTAAGTGTTTGCTTGCTTAATCATAATGCATGCCATTCAGATTAAAGAGATTAATAATGTATATATTAATTTTTCATGTGGGTTGCCACCTGCCACGATGTGTTCGTTCCTACGAGATTGAAAAGAGATTATTATTCTTATCATGTCTCCTAACCCACCTTTGATTCCACTTAAATCACTGTCTTCTTGTCTCTGCTGCAGTAAAATTAACAGCAATAATATTCCATTGCATTCCACCAAACTCTTAAGTCTCATTTTCTGTTTATTTCTTTTGTTGTCACTCTTTGTCATCGATCTAGATCTTCAATTTCTGCTGTCAAATTCTCAAGCGCTGATGCACACGTGAAAGATAAGATATATATATATGTTGAAAAACAGTTTGAATTGAAGTAACCTTAATTATGTAAGAAGTTTGCTTCTTTTCGCATTAAGAAACATAATCAAAATTGATATAAGTGATCGATAGAAATGAGGTTTGGAATGATGGTCGGTAAAAGAAAATATTTGTACCTAATGTATCTTATTATTGTCCCAACTTTATCATCTCTAAAATGTAAGATTTTATCACAAAATATTTTGGTATTATTAATAAACTACATGCACACTTTTAAATTGTATATTACTTTTTTCTGTTTCGATATAGAAATTTGTATCAAATTACATTACTCTATATGATTCGTCAATATATGATTTAGGCCGGACCAATATGCTTTTGACAAAGGACTATAATTTTTTTTTTGAGGTAAAACGTTAGAATATAAATTTCATGCTTATTTCAATATATATATACACAATTACAGGAAATAGATAAAGTGTGTGAATTTTATAAATTGATTGCCAATTTCACCTTTAAACTTGATGAAAAATATATCTCCTTAAAAAATGTGAAGAAACCCATGAATAGTCTTCGAGATTAGGTATTCTCTTCAAAGGACATTACCGGCATAAACACTATACCCGACGACATGGCAAAATACAGACCGACGAGAACCCTTGTCGTCGGGTATAGTGAACTATAACCGACGACTAGGGTACATCGTCGGTTATAGTTTTTTTAACCAACGATGTATTGTTGTCGTCGGTTATAGTAGCTGGAAAATCGTCGAGTATAGTTTTCCACTATTACCGGCGATTTTTTTTAACTATTACCCACGATTTTGTGGTATCGTCGGCTATAGATTCTTATTTCAGATCCATTCAGGGCAGCAGCTCTGTCATTCAAAAAAAATCTCCCGCAAAAACTGAAAATCCTCTGAAATCATTGGGTAATGTCGGAAACTGTCAAGAATGAGTTCGTGATTCATTATATATAGGTACATACGTACGTACTTAATATTATATATATATGTGTGTGTGTGTGTTGATCGATTGTTGATCGATGTTGATTTTGAATTGATCGAGTTAATTGATTGTTGAGTTTGAGTAATTGATGGTTGATTTTGAGTACGTGATTGATAGTTGAGTTGGAGTAGTACGTAATTGTTGTGTTGATTATTGTGAATATATATATAGCTAGGGTAATTAATTAATTATTTAATTGATTATATATTGTGATTATTATAGGATTAATTGTGATTATTAATTATGGGTATAATATATATTGTGATTATTGTGATGTTTCGGTTAATTGTGATTAATTATAGTGCATGTGGTTATATATATATTTAGATTTTTGTGATCGATTATATATAGTTAGGGTGTGTGTATATATATTAAAATTATGGGAATTATAATAATATATTTATATTAATTGATTGATCGAATGTTTTGATTTTGATCGAGTTAAATTAGACGAAATTATATATATATGAATAATTATGGATCGAGTAGAATAATTAGACGACTATATATATATGTTCATTTGTAATTAATTAGCTAACTAGTTAGGGATCGAGTAGGATAATTAAATTATGTAATTTATAGTTTGAATATCGATATATATATATATATATATCTATGAAAATTTAATTAATAAGATCATGAGTATATATACATGCAGTTATAATTGTTTTCAGGATGGACAAGAGTTGGATGTGTCTTCCAAGATGAGATGTAAGATATCACCGTAGAATTAGAAATTTTGTGGAATATGTGAAGGTTAATTGTGGAAGGATGACAATTCATTATTGTCCGTGTATAAAATATCAGTGTCGCAGCGAGCGATATCGTTTTTAGGTCTAAAAATATATACTCTTCCTAACGCCAGTACAGGCTTCTTTTGGACACGCAAAGTTCATAAGCAGGCTCTCGAGTATGAGAATGAGTAGCTTATGACCTAATAGGTTAAGGCATTTCCCACAGGCCTTAAGGGCCTCTTATTTTCTAGATTACGACTGTTTTGAGAGGCGTATTGCCTTTTGAAATATTCTTTGTCCTGGAGCAAGTATTGCCAAAGGATCATAAATAGATTTTCTTTGCACAAATTTTTCCCAGCGTGGGCCAAAGTGGGCCTGCCATTCTTCCTGTTTGTTGTAATGTGGTAGATATTGCTTGACCCCAAGATAGCTGTTTCACAGAATTCTAAAATTCTTTTGTTCTGAATTAAAATATGTTCTAATCCATCAGTTCCATTTGAAGAGGGCATTGCAGAGGTAAGGAATGCCACTAAGTAAAATATGTGCTCCTCCGGTGTAACGACGGAAGTTCTGTTGTCCCACCTGAAATAGGAGTTATAACATCAATAATTAGGACAAGCTATAAGGAAACTGTAGAGATAATTAGGTACATTTGATGTAACTATTACTTTGATCTGTTAACTGGATAAATGAGGATGGGTCCGTTGCTTGTCTCTGTAAGGATATTGCCAAACACTCCTTTAGCAAAAGTATGAATTTTGCTTTGTGGTATAAGTATGAATTTTGCTTTGTGGTATAAGAAGATTGAAATTAAAACCCAGAACCTGCAAAAAAAAATTAAAATCATATACACTATAGCCGACGATATAAACTAATATCGTCGGCTATAGTTTCCTCCATGGTCAACCAGTTTGACCAGGGGAGGAACTATAACCGATGATGAAGTCGTCGATTATAGTATGGAACTATAACCGACGACCTAATATCGTTGGCTATAGATCCATACTATAACTGACGACAACCCTAACTTGTCGTCGGTTATAGTATCACCGTCGGCTATAGTACTATAACCGACGAGATAATGGGACAGACTGACGACATAGTATCGTCGACTATAGTAAGACTTCCGGTAGTGGGATCGAAGGGGGACAATTTCATTATGTGATGACCAATCAATAGTACGGCCATAATGAACTTGGTTCACCCTAGCTTAATCAGGTAATTCAAATCTAACATTCAGATTATATGCACATTTGATAACTGTTGATATCTTTTTTTATCTGAATATGCCTTGTTCATTGAGAACTATCCAAACAGAAGAAGTAGCTAGAAACATGTTTAGCACAACATGTACCATCCTCTCCCAAAATCTAAACAAGGTTTAGCTATTGACAACGATAGATAGTTTATAAGATATATTACTAAGTTTAATTACTAGTTTAATGCAAAAATCCTTTAATATATACTCGACAAAATTACATAAATAGGGAAGTATACCGACCTTAATATGTTGAGAGTCTCTCTCGCCCTAGTAGGGCTCTAACGGTGACAAATTTCCTTTGCTACCGTCGTGTCACTCATGGGTCTTGTTATTTCACTGTTCTCTCAACATCGACGTTACTCCATTTTGGCATATATTTATGACATTTGGTGGAGACGAAAATAGAAAGAAAAAAAGAGAAGACGTCAATTGACATATATTTTATAAAAATCATGTGGCTGTCCGTCAGGAAATTATGAATTGGTCGATCTCCTCAGTAGTTGGAACTCTTTGTAAACGGCGTCAGAAGTCAGAATCGAAGTCTCTAAAAAAGGCTCACGATGATTTGTTAAGGCTTTCATTACTTCGTCGGCAGCTAGCATAGAAGCAAATACACACTTCAGGCAAAGAAAGACACACGTGCATGATTCATGCAATTGAGATTGGTTAGGTCCAACTCCAATACTGGCTGGCATTACTGGGTCGTCAATGCTTTAAATCCTGAAAGTTACAGCCATGGTGGTCGACCACACTACTTCCCTTTCCTTTCCAGGATGAACTTGACCTAGCTAGCTGACTACTACTATACAATTTCAGTCTTGAAAAGTTGAATTTCATGTGGTTTCTTTAGAAGCCTTCGATCGTTTTCCCAACTCTGTTACGTGTGTTGGTGTGCACTATTGTCTCCAAGAGATAATGACTAATCCCAATTATTCGATTTCAATGCCCAAATATTGGGTCGTATCTATCAATGGTGTGTTCATTTTTAGGTCTAAATATGTCGATACCGAAATTTTATAAAATTTGTCATAAAAAGAAAATAAATTTGTCGGTAAGTTCAGACTTAATAACATACATATAAATTTGTATTATTGACACGTCTTTAAAACGACAAAAAGTTCATTTTCATTCAAAGTTTCAACAACTATTTCATTTCATTTGAAATACGGAAGTCCTATTTTCAAAACAAGCTCTTATTTGTCGATGGTGTGTTTATTTTTAGGTCTAAATATGTTGATACCAAAATTCTATAAAATTTGCCATAAAAAGAAAATAAATTTGTCGGTAAGTTGATATATTATAGAGTGGACTTAATAACATACATGTAAACTTGTATTATTGACACGTCTTTAAAACGACAAAAAGTTCATTTTCATTCAAAGTTTCAAACAACTATTTCATTTCATTTGCAGTACGGAAGTCATATTTTCAAAACAAGCTCGTATTTGTCAATGGTGTATTCATTTTTAGGTCTAAATATGTCGATACCGAAATTTTATAAAATTTGTCATAAAAAAATATAAATTTTTCGGTAAGTTGACATCGATTATAGAGCAAACTTAATAACATACAAGTAACTTGTATTATTGACACGTCTTTAAAACGACAAAAAGTTCATTTTCACTTTCAAACAACTATTTCATTTCATTTGAAATAGGAAGTCTTATTTTCAAAACAAGCTCATAAAATATCGTCCAATCAATGATTCGGTGCTTACGGGCTCTTAATCAAGCATTTTAGATCAGTTGTCAAACGCAGCACTTCGCACTCATTATCTTTAGGGCTATTAAAACGGGCTGTAAACTAAATTAAGTTTCAACATCATCACCCATATATAATGCACATGCTATTTTGCTTATAAAAATAGAAAATGTACCCAAATTTTAGTGGGTGGCACAGGGTAAAATCTCCTGATACGTACTAACTACCAACAGACTTCTTTGATCTCTCCCAAGAGATTCAAAAGTATATTAATCATGATAGGCAACATTTCAGAGTCCCTTGGGCTATATGACAAAAGAAGATAAAACTCTTTTTTTCAGATTTTAGAGTCCTGAGCCCAATCATGACAAAAACGCCCCACAGTTCAAAAATTCCAAGGCCCAGATTTTATACTCCTAAGCCCAATTTGATTGATCACTCTTATTTTATCTTATCATTTAAATTGATCACTTTATTTATTTTAGACATTAACATATTTATTTATACATATAAGTAAGTTTATTATCTTTATAACGACAAAAATATTCATTTAAGTAAAACACGTTAATGTTACATATGTGATTTGTAACATCTAAAATGGTCAAAATGACTAATCTCAATGGCAAAGTAAAACATGGATGACCAAAGCGATATTTGTCAAACATGAGTGACCATTCCGTCTCATCTGTCAAACATGAATAACCAAATCAACAATTTTCCTAATATAAAAAATATGTAGAAGCAAAAGGGTTTAGAAAAAGTTCAACCATCAGGATCTGAAGTTTCACAAAAATGTTAATGTGATACCTACACTTTAAAAACTATCAAAGTGATGCCCAAAAACTCAAAATCGTATCAACATGATGCCTCGAGTCATTTTTTGTTACAGATTTATGTCGTTGACGTGACAATTTTTTTTATCAAAATGGAAGAAAAAAGACATTAATACCCTTAATATTTTTTTTGTAATTCTCTCTCTCCCAAGACCCCGTCGCAACTACTCATTTCCCTAAGCCGCCGATTCAGCTTCAAGTAGCTGGCGATCATGTCCGACCAAAACGACGGCAACGAGGACACGGTCGAGGACATGACCAATGGCGGCCGCGACTACACCTTGGATCTCCCTCGACAAGTGTGTGCCTTGGGATCATCTTCCATTTCCTCGGCTCCTGCCAGCAATGGCTCCGCGTCGACGGCGAGCACCGCCACCACCTCGCTCTCCACGTGAAAGTCGAAATCCTGCCGTTTTTCCCTGCCATATTCGCGCGGTTCGAATCTGTCACCAAGCTCGCGCTTCAATGCGACCGCAAGTCTATCAGCGTCGCTCGTCCTAATCTCTATCAAGTCCATAAAGCTCACGCGCCTCAAGCTCCGCGACTGCTGCGAGGTCACGACCTAGGGATGGCGGCGTTCGCTCAGAACTCCACGGGTTTGAAAAATCTCTCCATCGGGTCGTGTATGTTCAGCGTTGAAGGCCGTGCTCGAGCACTGCTCGGCGCTCGAGGAGCTCTCGGTGAAGCACCTCCGTGGAATCTATGACTCGTCGGAGCAAATTAGAGCCGGCAAGACGCCACCAAATCTGAAATCGATTTGCTTAAAGGAGAAGAGAGTCTCGAGAGAGAGAAAAATAAAAGAAAAAAAATTAAGGGTATTAATGTTTTTTCGCCTCATTTTTAAGAAAAAAAAGTTGGACGTCAGCGATAGGACTGGGCTTCTAAACCGAGAAAACCGAACCGAATGGGCCGAAAACTGAAGCCCGAACCAAATGGCCTGAACCGAACGGATCAGCCCAATTCTCAGCCCGAAACCGAATGGCCCGAAACCGAATAGCTTTGATTCGGTACGGTTCGGTACCGTACATAAACCGAACCGAAAATTAATTAAAACCGAATCGATTACGTGTTGCCAATCTACCGGCCTGAACTCGATATCCACATTACAAACCATACACCTTCCCTTACTGAATCTCTCCCACTTGGTCCAACTATATAAGCTGAAAGTTCAACCTGATACCCTAACCTAATCGCACCCTCACCCTCTCGCTCTCGCCTCCTTTCTCTCATCTCTCTCTCTCAGACTCAGACTCTCTCTCTCTCAGACTCACCCTCACGGTCTCATCCTTTCAGTCTCTCATACTCAAAGAAACCGTAACAGCACACAACCTAATCGATGTTGTACCACCTCTGATTTCTCTGCCTCAAACCCTAGGTCGAGATTTAGTCACACACAGCCTCAATAGATGACGCACAGCCTCAAACGAGCGTCGCTGCCGCCTCAATCGACGTTATTGAGACGTTGACCCTTACCGATCTCCGATCGCCTCTCGGCCTAACCCTCACAGGAGTCACAGCCTCATCGATCTCCGATCTCTTCTCGATCGTAGTTGCATGTCATCTCCGATCTGCTAGCCTCACATATCTCTGTTCTCTTCTCGATCACAGTTGCATGTCATCTCCGATCTGCTAGCCTCACCGATCTGATCTCCGATCTGATCTGATCTTTAAGGGTAGACTTTGTCTCTCTCTCACAGTCTCATTTTTAATTAGTTTTCTGTTTTCATTTTTTTGCTTTGAAAATAGAATTTCACTTCTCACTGCCTTGGTTGTTTTGAACTGAAAATGGAGTTTTCATTTTTTAGTTTTGAAACTTGAAGCAAAACTAATTAGGTATAGCTTGGTATATTGGATAAAGCATACACCCGGCCAGGCATGCATGAGGCTGCCATTGCACACATATTGTCCTCTGCTCCCGTACCAAGCTTAGATTTATGTTAAAATGAACTGAAAATCTGAAAGTTTAATGTTTAATTGAGTTGCATGTTGTGATTGAATTGAACTGAAAAGGTTGACCACTGATCCTAGTTGTTTACTTTTGCGAGACATGAAAAATAGGCCATGGATAACTGGATTTGTAGAAGAAGTAGGTGGTGAAGCAAGTGAAGCAATTCAAGTGGCCTAAACCCTGAAGATACAGTCTCAAACACTGTTAATTTTTTATTTTTTGATTTGGTTGTACTTTGTGATTGTTTTGAACTGAAAATGGAATGATAGTTTTGAACTGTTAATAAGCATGTTTTGAAGCTTGTGAATTTGTGATGCATGTTTAGAAACTTGTGAGATGTGATGCATGTTTCTAAGTTTCTTGGTATATTGGATTAAGCATACACCCGGCCAGGCATGCATGAGGCTGCCATTGCACACCGATTGTCCCTGCTCCCGTACCAAGATTAGTTTTTTTTTAAATGAATTGAAAATCTGAAATGGTTTGTGTTAATTTAGTTGAGTTGCATGTTGCATGTTATAAGTGGAACTGAACTGAAATGTTTCTGTTTTAATAAGTGAATTGGAACTGAAGCAAAACTAATTAGGTATAGCTTGGTATATTGGATAAAGCATACACCCGGCCAGGCATGCATGAGGCTGCCATTGCACACCGATTGTCCTCTGCTCCCGTACCAAGCTTAGATTTATGTTAAAATGAACTGAAAATCTGAAAGTTTAATGTTTAATTGAGTTTCATGTTGTGATTGAATTGAACTGAAAAGGTTGGCCACTGATCCTAGTTGTTTACTTTTGCGAGACATGAAGCAATTCAAGTGGCCTAAACTCTGTTTGTAGAAGAAGTAGGTTGTGAAGTAGGCTGTGAAGCAAGTGAAGCAATTCAAGTGGCCTGAACCCTGAAGGTACAGTGTCAAACAGACAACCTTTGTGATTGTTTTGAACTAAAAATGGAATGATAGTTTTGAATTGTTAATTAACATGTAAGCCTTGTCTTTTTTATAACCTACTGACTTGTTTTTTTTATCTGTACAGGTAGGACTATCACAAGCTAAGAGACTGGCCCAAGGAAAGTTTTGAACTATGAATACGATCAATGTAAGTTTTTACAAGTGAAGTGACATTGTGTTTATTTTATTGTGTAACATATGATCTCCAATTTGTAATTTTAGGTTCTTAACTAGTTTTCTTTTCTGTCACAGTTGAAAAATATTAAGAAGAAAAGAGGAGGAGTCCCTGAAACCAGTAAGGTTCATGCTCCAAGTGGGAATGCTTCGTCAATTGGAACCACTCCAGCTCTAGTAGTTGCATCTGAGGCTGCTGCATCTGTTGTAAGTCCAGACTGTTTCGAATCTATGAAACGTAGTTTGGTGTGAGATCATTTCACAGAGTATACTGCTATTAGGGTTGTTAAGTGTAAAGGGAAACCTGATCAAATCATATCTGAAAAGAGAACTAAATGCAAATATTGTCCTAATGGTAGTTTAGGAGATTATGCTGCGAATAATACAAAGAATGGAACTGGAGGGATGAATAAACACATAAAAGAGAGATGTAGGTATTATAAAGGAAGACAGAATGTTGGTAAAAAATAGAAGACTTTGGTTGGGGATAAAATTAAGGGTAATAGGCTGAAGACTCATATTTTTAACCCCAAAGAAATTATGCAAGCCTGTGTTGAAATGGTTGTTGTTGATGAATTGCCTTTTAGCTTTGTTGAGAAGTTGGGTTTAGGGGTTTTTGTAGAGTTGTTGTTCCTGATTTTATAGTTCCATGTAGAAGAACTCTCCATAAGAATTTTTTGAATTTGTATGAAAGTAAGAGGAAAGACCTTAATAAGAGTTTACTTAAGTATAGAGTTTGTCTAACCACCGATACTTGGACAAGTGTTCAAAAAATTAATTACATGGTGCTTACTGCACATTTTATTGATAAGAAGTGGGTAATGCATAAGAGGATCATTAATTTTATCACTATCCATAATCATGGCGGGAGTTCAATAGGAAACCTGATTGAGGAATGTTTGCTCAAGTGGGGTATTACTAAGGTTCTCACCATAACTGTGGATAATGCAGCTGCTAATAAGTGTGCTATTGAGTATGTTAGGGCTAGATTGAATAGGATTAAGGATTCTCAAGCTATCTTAGATGGTAAACATATGCATGTTAGGTGTGCTGCCCACATATGCAACTTGATTGTCGGAACTGGTTTAAAGAAGTTAAATAAGGGTGTCTTGGGAATTAAAAAGGCTGTGAAGTTTGTCCGGTCCTCTGCCCATAGGTTAGATATCTTCAAAAATAACATAGCAAAAGAAAATATACCTTGTAGAGGGCTGATTGTGATGGATGTTCCGACAAGGTGGAACTCCACATACCTAATGTTGGAAGCAGCCCTGAAGTTCAAGGCTACTTTCATTAGAATGGTGGAAGATGAAGAATGCTATAGAGCATACTTTGCGGAGCTGGATGAAGAGTTTGATGAGGAAGGTAACCTGATTCCTCATCTGCCAAATGCTAGAGGAAAATATGGGCCTCCTTGTGATGAAGATTAAGATAATGCGGAGGAGTTTGTGGTGTTCCTCAAGGTTTTTTATGAGGTGAAGGTGAGAGTTAGTGCATCTATACACCATACAGTGCACTCCACCTACCATGATGTGATGGCCATCGATGCGGAGATCAACAAGCTGATTTCGGAACCTGAAATGATGCGAGGTGCTACTGCAGTAGAGAGGGTGATGAATGATATGGCTGGTGACATGCTGAAGAAGCTTAACAAGTATTTTGGATCAAAGGCTGAGGTGAATCCTTTCATCCAGCTAGGTTTGATTCTTGATCCGAGATTCAAGCTTGTTCACTTGGTGCATCTGTTTCAAATTGATGGGAAAGATGAGGTGGAGATTGATGCAGACACAAAGAAGGCAAAGAGGTTCTTCATGGATTTATATACACAATATGTGGAGCCAGAAGACATTCAAGTAACTATGAGCAAGGCTAATCTGCTAAGGGTAACTACTAGCAGCAGAGCAGCCCCACTGGTTTCAGATCCTCCCTTATTGGTAAATGGAAGGAGATGGTGTCTTCGGCAAATGAGTCTGGGCATATCCATGAAGTAGACAGATATTTGGATGATGATCTTGAGCCGGTATGTGAGAATGGTGAGCAGTATCCAATTCTGGATTGGTGGAGGGTCAATGGTGCAAAGTATCCAGTGGTGTCAAGAATTGCTAGGGATGTGCTGGCTATACAAGTCAGCACAGTGGCTTCGGAGAGTGCTTTTAGCACGGGTGGGAGAGTCATTGACAATTTTAGGAGCTCATTGACTCCTAAGTCTGTAGAGGGATTGATCTGTCTTCAAAGTTGGCTTAGGGGAAATGAAGTAGATGATAATGATGATGATATTCCAAGCATTAGGGCTACTGAGATATATGAGGCCTGTGAAAAAGGTGAACTCACTTAACTCACTTAACTGTTTTTGTGAAACTGTGCCATTTTTATTATGTGAACTGCATTTGTGTCTTGCATTTTGTTTCTGCATTTGTGAACTTGCATTTTGAATCTATTTGCATTTGTGAACTGTGGCAATTTGATTATCAAATGTATATCAGTATATAAGTTGATGCTTATCAATTTGCAGAGCTCGTTACACAGCTGGGAAGAACCACAGAAATTGGACTTGGAGCCAGTGCCAGTGCCAGTGGAGTTTCTGAAACTGTGGAGCTCATTGAAGATTCTGATGACAGTGAAGATGAAGAGGCTGGAGTTGAATTTGGGACTGTATTTATGCTAAATTTGACTGTAATTCCATTTTTTGCATTTTGGACTGTAATTCTATGAACTTCATATGGGACTGTTTGGACTGTAATATCTGGGACTGTTAGTATCTGTAGTTAGTATCTGTTAGTATATGTAGTTAGTATCTGTAGTTAGTATCTGTTTGGACTATTAGTATATGTAGTTAGTTCTGAATTCAACATGAACTATACTTGGTTTTAATTGTATTTAGATCTGCATATTTACTTGAAATGTACTTGATTTATGTGTACATATTGAGCTGATCTGCATATTTACTGAATTCAACATGAACCTGAAATGTACTTGATGTAGCTGTACTTGATTTTGTAATGTAAAAACTCTAATTAGGCTTGGTGTACCTGAAATATGAAATAAGTCAAATAATAGATTTTGACCATATTGTAAACCGATCTGTACCGAATTGGGCCGAACCGAACCGAAACTTTTCGGGTCGGGTTCATTCGGTCCAGCTGGCTAGAACCGAACCGAACCGAACCAATTATTATTTTGGTTTCGGTTTCGGATCAGACCCAATCCCGAACCGATCCGACCCGAGCCCAGCCCTAGTCAGCGACATATACGGTTCTGTGAGGAAAAATGGCTCGAGACCTGGTGGTGAAACTGGATCAAAGGGTTTTGACGTTTGTGAGAGAAGTGATATGCAGGAATGATGTGTGTGCAAGAATGAACTGTATCTGTATGCAGTTAGTTAAAACTTAAAAGGACTAGTGAAATGTTTTCCATGCTCTTCGATCATCATTCTGATTCAGCTAATTACAGAATTCACCTCAGCACTCCAACGAGTCCAACCCAAGATATATACTTCTATAGATATAGATATAGATATATTTTTGGATCATGCATGTTACTTTATGTAATACAAGTGACTTATCATCTGTAAGCAGTTTGTCTATCCCAATATGATAATGAGGATTCCGAATTAATGCTACGATCCTTCGTCGTCTGGCAAGATTTTACAGGACTTGGAAGGCCCTTCATGCTCGGAGATCGCTGCTTGATGATGCTACTTGAGTACTTGCCACTCCTTTTAGTACTTAATGGGATTTCACTGTTGATAGAAGATATAAGAGAGATGTTGTTTTTGCATGGTGAGTAGCTCTCAGAGCAAGTATCCAAATTCCATGCAGGCCTTAATTTAGGAGAACTTAAAGACCTTGCTTTCAGTTTAGCAGATTTTGTTGCAGCCATGTAAGTAGGAACAGTGGGAGATCTTGTTAAGGAATTCTCATCTTCAAGTGACCACTGCTTTCTGTGGTGTGATGATGCTTTTCTTGGAGGATCAACAATTCCTTCATTGAGCAAATGACTGTTCTGTCTCTGCAGGTTTCTAGTCCTAACTTGTTTTCCTCCAAACTCCTCTTTTCTATTTGCAGCCAACACTGTGTCCAAGTCCTCAAGTTCTTTGCTTTTAGAAATTTGGGTGTCAACCCACTGATCCAACCAGTATCTCCATCTTCCATTTACTTTTTTCCTTTCTGACTCTGCTGATTTCTAGAAAACAAAAGAAGAAGGATGCATACATCTTATAAGAACTAATCTTTGACAAAAAATAACAGACTATATAGTAGAGGTACTTACCCTATGACAATACCAGTATTCCTTTATTCTTTCTCTCTTAATCATAGCCTCTTTCTTGCTTAGACACAAGGCCTCTGCCTCTTCCTTGGAAACAAGTCTGTCATCCCACCTTCTTTGGCTGTTTGAGTCCATCTAAAAATTTTGTATAGAAATATTCGAAAAGCTAAGAAAATTTTGTCGAAACACACTGGTTAAGTTTTGTTGTAGATAACAGTTGACTAAACTTACTCTCATTATCTTGTCTCTCAAGTTTTGGAACTGATCAGTATGTTCTTCACAATGATCAGTACTCCCTTCTTTGCTCTGGAATCTCCTGGCGCATACGTGTGATTGGATGTTTATTATGGATTGCAAGCACTTGAGTGTAGTCATTGCTTGTCGTCTCACAGCGCATCCTCGGATAATAGCTTGAAGCTTCACAATTCCCCTTAGTGCCCTCAAAGCTTTCCTTGCCTGCAATATATTCATCACAAAGCAATGAAAACATGTAGCAGTAAGGTATGTTGTATTATTGCTACTGTCAATTAGTTCAGAACTTCAGATCGGTTGAAGAAACATTCGAGGTTACTTGACAAAGAGATCATTTCCAAAAACATTATATATATAGTTAATTTAATGCAATAGTAATAGCAATAGCATTTCTACTCTTCATCTAGTTATGTGACATGGTGAATAACTGAGTAATTACTAATTAGGAAAACAAAAGGCACATATTCTCAGATACACATAAACATGAGCACATCAATGTACGTTACTTTTCCATTTCAACGTATCTTCTATCAACTAAATAATCAGCTTAAGGGACCTAGACACAGGAAATTGTGATGAAATGAGATGGAAAGAAGCTTGAACAAACTCACAAGGTAACCACGAAAGGCGGTTTGAATTTTAACAGCAGCAGATTCTTGCAATTCCTTGTCGCATTCATGTTCCACTTCATTGGCCTCCTTTCGAGCTTTCAGGCCAGTGAGCCACACAACCTCGGCAGCAGCGTGAGCGGCCGCAACTGCAGCCTCAGCAGCAGCAGTGCTGGCAATGGCCACATTCAGAGCATGCTTGCTTTGTTCTTCCTCAGCCTCATTTAGTGTCCTTTCTTTCAATGGTGATGGTGGTGCTGGTGCTGTTAGTGATGGTAGTCTCTTAATCTTAAGCCTTCCAAAAACCCATCTTCTTCTCTTTTCTTTCTACAAATAGTTGAGCAAATGAGGGATCAATGGGAGTCTAACTAATTGAAGAAACAGAACAATAAAGCAGAATAAGCAGAGTGCTTACATTGTTTTGCTTCGATTGTGTGTCTGAAACAAAGAACCTTTTCACTATACTGATCCAGCTCTTCTTTGCCATTGAAATACTAATTAATCATATCATACTAGCTATGAAATAAATATGAAGCTGGTATCAGAATCCCATTTGCAAAGAAGCATTTATCCATATGCCAAATAAAAATAACCAAGAAAAGAATTGAACTTGTGAACTTATACACCATATCTTCAAATAGAATCAAACTGCTAAATTCTATGCAGATGTTGTGCAAATAAGATTCAAAATAGTATCTCACCCATTTCTTGAAATCAAGCAACTTGAACTTTGATCTCTTGGGAACTTGGAGGGTACTTTTATAAAGCTCAAGAAGATCACTTGGAACTCACTCAAGCTTATAATATCAAATAGTATTGGGCAGGGTGTGAGGAAAGTTCATCAGAAATGAAGGAAGAGAAGGAGGAGATGTTTATTGGGGAACTGAAACACTAAAATACCAAAGAGGGTTGTGAAGTTTCCCAGCTGATAAAAAAATCTCAATTCAAGCATGAACATTTAACATTTTCCCTCTTTCACATAATGGGGATACTTCTGTGCGATATGTGGGGGCAAAACAAAGCAACTGTACTGCAAAGGTAGAGCAGCTCTGTGTGTTCATGGAGGGAGAGACTGAGAGAGAGCCTCTTAATGAATTATGAGAAACACCCTTTTGATGGGGCCTTTCATCTCTCTGATGCAACCTCCCAATTTCTCTCAACTGCAACAGACATGTTCGTATGTCTGGTTGAATCAAATGACTGAACTATCCTTTCATGTAGTACAATATGGAACACGACTGCATTCTGATATATGATTAGGACTCTAGCTACTTGCTGATCTTTATTCAGTCCAACGAGAGTGAAACAATTTTACTCATGTGTGTTATGACTGCTACTGCTACTGTTACTGCATCGGCCTAATAATTGGTATAAGAGCTCAGGTTACGTTTGAGATTTGGTGTCTCATAAGATCGAATTACAATTTAAAAAAGCTGAGCTTTAAATAAAGATCACAAGATCTGGAACTTAGGTGTTTATGGTCAAGGTGGAGTCGTTATAATTTGAATCATGAGACATTTGAAGATGACTCGAATCAAGCTCTTACATGTGGATATAGTTAGAAAGTGTGGTTTAAACCAGTCATTTGCAAGTTTGCAATTAGTTTTAGTATACATCTGAAAAGTTAAGAAAAAAAATTATAATTTGTTATAAAAAGTTGTAGTGCAAACTACTGGCGGATCCATGTATAGGCGAGAGTGGGCAGTTGCCCAACCTGAGATTTGAAGATTAGCTTAAGTTTTATAGGCATGTAGTGTTAATTTGGTGTGAAAAATGTTGAAAAATGTTGAAAACTCAGGTGAAAATGACAGAAATCTAGAAACGTACGAAGGAAGACGAATAGACGATAAATATTGTACTAGTACTCTCGCTGAAATAAGAAAAGATGCAATGTTGTTTGAGTAGCAAAATTAATTAAACATTTGTCGTTTAAAATAAATGACTTCTACTCTACTTTATTTTCTCTCTTTTCTTTTTAATACAACTTTTACTCTTCTTTGAATCATAAGACACTCCTCCTTAAGTTGCGTCATTGCTACACATTTTTCTCTTTTTATCTTTCATATTCACGTGGGCGAATATTTATTATTCTTTGTTGCTTATCTTTTTTTTTGTTTTAAAATTAACTCTCCTTGGTTTCAAATCTAAAGAATTAATTCGTAGACTATTAGTTATACGCCTTACACTCCTATAACTTGTTGATAACTAATATATAGTATAAACCAACACCGATATTTCTTCTCCAAATTTGACTATAAACAATACTTTGATTATATTTAATCTTGTCTAACCTGAATTTTTTTTTTGGATCCACCGCTGGTGCAAATAACACTAATGTGAAAACTTCTCGGGGTGTCTAAAGTAGAGAGATGGCGCGCCATTATTGAACTCGTGTACGTGGTATTCTTGCAACACTTCCGTAACCGTAAACTCAACAAACAATTGTCCTGCTTAGTATGATACAAATTTTGATTTCGGGAAACTTAATTTCTACTTTCAGATCCGAGTTGCTTAAATTACATCATCATCATCATCACCCTTAAAAATGTAGAAAAAATCTGTTAACGTTCATCTACAAGGTGAATTAATAGTACGTTGAATGAAACTATTATCAAATGACCTAACTAGATAGCTCCATAAGATCCACTGCTAGATCATTTCCTGAAAAGGAGACCTAATTGACTTGGAACCTTGATCCGTCTATTTTTGATAGAATGAGGAAATTCCTTGGTCAGGCTCTTCCTGTTGTATAGTGCCAATTAGTTGAGTCATATGGGACCTGCTGGTTAAAGAGATTGTAGAACTGGCAATTTTGATGTTATTCGATCACAAAAGTCCTGAGATAATAATAATATGCAAGAAGAGATAGCAATAGTTGCATAGACTACTCTCATATTGCTGCCATAGTCCACACACACCACTACACAGAGAGAGAAATTGAAGCACATAAAGGCATTCATTATTGAGGGGATGTGGGGAGTCACAATGTGCAGGAGATATGAGCAGAATGTGGGGAAGAAAACAAAGGGGAAACAAAAGTGGTCTTAGACAGCTGTTCAAGGGCCCAAATTAGAGAGTGGGAGTACGCCCGCAACTTCCTGCTGCAGTAGCAGTACACAACCTTTGTGTACTCATAGAACTCTTAAACATGGAGAGAAATTCAGTAACATACTCATTTTCTAGTGTTGTTGAGTTCAAAGAATCAAAATATCGGATTTCGCGGATTGTCATTTGCATTTTGTTTCTGGACTGCATCAACTATACATCATTCTACATTCTACTTCTTAAAGAGTCACCATTTGACCCATAAATTCAAAGAGCCTTAGGGCAGCTTGAAGTCCATTGAGGTTAAGCCTGGCCCGACTCGTCTCGGTCCAAAAAGGTCCGGCCTTATGGGCATAAGGGTGGGTTATGGCCGAGGTCCTAAAGCCCATTAGTAGGCCTAAAAAATCTAACCCGTCAAGACTCATCGAGACCGACCAGGCTCATAAAGTCAAGTTCATCAAGCTCATCAAATGAATACTATAGATTATTTATTTATATAAACCTCTAAAATATCAAATTTATCTTAATATCATTTATTCACATACCAATTACCAACTTTTGAAGCTAGTGTGTCCAATTATTTATATAATTAATAGTTAAACATTATTAGTTTGAATTTTTTTATTTAATACATAAAAAAAACCCGATCCAGCCCTAAAAACCTTGATAAGGCCCAATCCGTGGATTTCAAATTTTCAAAAGAATAGCCTACCCGAATTTTAGAAGCGTTAGGCTCAAGCCCGGCCAGGCCCAAGCCCAATAAATTTAGGCGGTCCGACCTGACCCATTATCGACCCCAATTTCTCTCTTAATATGGCTCATGGAGGCTTGAGTTGAAGAGAGCTTCATGTCTTGGCGGAGGTCGATCTTCCTCGTTTATTGGCATTGAAGGCGAGGTTTCGGTTGTCACCCACCTTTATTACGCTTCTATCATTTGAGTATGTATTACTTCATGATTATTTACCTGACGGATAATAGGGAGAAGGACTTCGATGTTTTATGGAGCCAACAACCTGATGAATTCTTTATAAGTTATCACATTATCAATAAAATACCGATTTTATAGAAAAAGATGTATTAGATAACGAATTTATCGATAAATGATTGGGAGATCCTAGTTCACCGTTGATCAATTACAAATCTATGGTCCAAATCACATTAATAGTCACAATGTTCAAAATTTCCTGCCTAGGCCTATTAATCTCTTGTCTAGACGATGGTTAACCGGCCCGATTATAAATTTCTACCTCAAAATCGATTAATTTACCTGAATATATGCCAAAAATTCTTAGGCACTAAATCAATTCATCACCGTCTACTAGCGCCTATTGATTTTTGAAACACTATCAACAGACCATAACTCTTCTTATTTTAAAATTGCTTCCAATCTTTTTTTGAGAAAATAACGAAATGGCATTGTGGCTTGGTTACAAATTGCTTCCATTCCTTAAAACATAAAAATAAAAATAAAAATAAAAAAACTCTTGAAGAACTACAGTAAATAGCATGTTCTCAAGGGATCTACTTGTGTACACCACGCCATTTGTCCACCAAATTTTAGAAGGCACTATTCGGTTACCTTTTCTTACCTCCCGTTTAAGAGGGTGGACCCACCTAGGCCAAAATTACTATATGCCACGTTGTCTGGACAGATTGGGGAATAGTATACCCGGGCAGATAGTTTTACGACGGTAATGTAAATTTGGGTGAATGGATACAAATACTGGTTGGGTAAGTCGAATACGAGATTTTCGTTCGTTTCAGACATTGATGGCGAAGGTAAGCCCCTCCCAGTGTATGTATTTCAATTCATCATAGTTGCATAGTCTACTATAATTGAATTAGTCTTTGGGTTAGGGATCTGAGTCATCTGACTATCCCTTAACTGGTTTCAATGAGTAATAATAGGTAATGGAACAAACAGAGATCTGCGGCTACGGAATTGATGGCTGGATCGCAGTCGTCGAGCTTGAGCTATAAGGCTTGCTCTATCTGCATTCCTTACTTTTATGCTCAACTATTACTTGAGGTTTGAACTTTTGTTCTTGATTACGTGATCAGAATTTAGACTTCAGTACTTGCATTGTTATCCAGAAAAATCAAGAGTACATATATTCATTGCTTACTGGAGATTTCATAAAGATGTTGAACTCTGCGGTGTTACACTTAGGTCATGCTGTTTGGTTGATTAGCTGGTAGTAAAATTGTTAATGGTGTGTTTTATATATTGTTACATTACTTTACAAATCAGGCCTTGTGTATAATTGGGATTGTTGTTATTCAGTTTGAGACGTCCGGTCATTCGTTTATATTTATTTTTTTGGATAAAGTCCTTTCTTCTCTTCTACATGTGCTAGACATTCAGTCAATTGTGCAATTCTGAATATGAAAGTAATGCTATGTAAGTTCACAAGACACCCTGGAACATTCCGAGAGAAGCCAAGGATTGTATTTTGCGGGCTTTTGCTTGGTAAGTTTATGAAGAATTCTATACACAGTTCATATATAAGTTTGTCCTAGAATGCATCATAGTAGTCAATTATTGGTCACCTTATTGAAATTGTTGCAGATACATCAAGACACTATTTACCAATTGTCTCAAGAATGTCGGAATCAAAGGTGAGAGAATATGATCCCGTCTAAAAATTCAGAAGAATCAGACTGTTTCTGTAAAGTTTGTCTATTATTTTCAGCTAAACTACTGAATTAATAGAACTCAAACTTGTCCAAATCCTATCTCTAACCCACTTTTATTTTCTATTCCGATCTCAAACCCACATCATGCATATGTGCCTATATGCCATGAATATTAAAACAGAGGAGCTAAAATTTCAGATATCTGTATAGGATTCATAGGCTACAGTATCATAGATTACAAGCTTCGAAGCTACTGCATTATGTATGCCTATAACACTTGATGTTCGGGATTGCTAAGCTTTGCAACAGTCGCTAACTAAGAAGAACCTGGATGCAATGCTCTGACTTATATAGTAACTTGAAGCTTTATAGAAGCAATGACTAAGTGCTTAAGGTCAACTACTCTCTTTGTAATTTTCCTCTATTGCATTATGAGCTTAATTGGGCATGTGATATTGTGATTTGGGTTAAATGTGAACTGATTACGTTAGTAGAACTATATCTCACAGAGAGTTGTATTTGGTGGCTTCTTGTACATTTAAGTGAATCTGAAGTATCTCTTGTAAGACTAATACTGTCAGCCAGTTACTGTAGTGTGTAAAAATCACTTTCTGAGTTGTCTATCGTTGTTTTTGCTAATTTAAAATATCATATTAGTGATATTCAAGTTCTTGTAGTAGGATTGTGATAATTATGGGTTGAGACGTTGAGTCGTGGATCTTAATATCTGATAATCTTTTGGGTGGTTTGATATTTGGTATGAGTGATCCCTATTCCTTAATAACTAAAAACCTTCAGTATGACTAGCACTGTATGTGCCATGGTGATAGGCCTACATTGTTCAATATCTTCACTTTGATATGTGGAATTCAGGGAATTGACATTTATTGTTTGTGTGACCAGGGTGGTGCCGTCATCTCTGCCCCAATAGTCTCAGTATGAGCTCAATGTAGCTGTAATAGTCTCAATGTAGACAGCTGAATGTTTGAAACAAACAGTATAGAGTACAAAAGAAACCCAATTACCGAATAAATTCAGCAATCATTTGTTGAAACTTGAATATGAACAATGTTCATTGCTCTGTATTTATGGACAGTTTCTGCTTGCAGTCTGCAGAATCTTTATCAAATTTCAGAATTTTAGTGAGCGAGAATGGGGAACGTACTGCATCATTGATCTTAATGGGTTAGACGATGGCCCACAAATCAGATTTGTAACGGTCTACAAGAGCAGATTTTTTGCACTTCCTATTCTAAGTGGCTAAACTAATGTCATAACATGACCCATTACAGAATCGTTTTCTCATTTTAATTCTACTCACGTATTTTAATATATTTCTTCCTCACAGGAACTATATTTTATCTACTCCAATATATATATTTATAACATATAGAATTGACTCACTGGGTGAGTATTTAAAAACTTACAACGTTGTCCACATATATGCGCGGCGGTAGCATTCTGGTCAAATCTAACTATTACAGGGTTTCAAATGCATTTTCATACAAATGTTGTCTATGTTATAACAATTACCAACCAAAGTACACGACATGCTCTCTGTTATACAAATGCTCGACGTTAAGAGCGTTTTCCAACTCGAGGCTTGAATTTCAACACACTAGTTGGCAATTCATTTTGGTGTTGTGCAGACGAACCAAGTGTATGTGCTCGTACAGCATCCCAAAGTGATTCACTAACCTCATTCCTTGGGTGTCTGGAAATTTTCAAAGCGAGCCTAACCCTCTGGTCAGACGCGTTAAACTGAAGACAATGCATATTGTTGAAGAACCACATAACATTTTCAAATATAGATGATTTTCAAAAGGATGTCTGAAACTCACCCCGTCGTGCCATTTCCTGCGGTAATACTGGATGTTCCTGAGTAGACACAATCCAGAGTCGTGGTTGTTCCCTACTTGTGGGGTACACTCTGGGTATGAAAATACAAGGTACTCCATCTTGGATGATAGGACAGGACTCTGCTTAATCTCAGTAGAAAATACTTCATTCAGCATGCACAACTGCAGCAAATGGATTTTTTTTTTTTTAAATTGAGCAGTGTATACTTTGTTCATGATATAAGACTAAATTGGGAGAACATATAAAATCAAAACACTAAAAACTTACAACATCGTCCGCTGGGCATATGCATTGTCTAGATTGTTGTCCCATATCTCGCATGCCGCACCCTCAATATCAACAACGAGTAGAAACCAATGATTCAAACCCAAGTCATTAAGAACATCTAGCTTTCATAGAAGACACAAAATTTCCAAGGATCGATTGATTAGTTTCAAAAGAGCATTTCCAATACAATTTATCAACTCCACAAACTTCTGCAATTCATTGAAAAATCCAGACTGACCTGGACTTGAAACATTAACAATGTAAGACATTAAGCATCATTGATATACATAACAAGAGGTGACCAGGCTACCAACAGAGTATAATTTTCCAGCGCTATGCGCATAAATACTATTTTATTAGAATACGTCAGGATGGAAATGCCCAAGCATGGAGTTGACTTGATGTGCCTGCTTCAGATGCATTGTCAATGCATAGTTGTTAAGCTACCACCAAACAAAATCATTTCTTAAAGGCCAATTATCATGTTAAACAAATAACAGATTCTTACTAAAATAGTTACATATCATTTACAAGCCACTGAGGACTCATACAAGCCCCTGAGGACCTACTCATACGAGGGCAAAAACCAGCTCAGTTACAATCAATCTGTGACATCAATTTTCCATTTGAAATGAAATTAAGATCCATTACCATAATCGCCCTGTTCCAATAACATGTCAACCTTCTTGCAATTATATAATCCCCCCTACATAGGATTCATGAATTTCTCAAACTTACTTAACTTCTACAAAAGGTTTTGAACACAGAAAATAAGAATTTTGTAGGTTTCAGATCATTATATCACCTGTAAGGAAAAAATAATAGCACAACACATAAATGCTAACATAAACAGTACAGCAAAGAGATACATACTGCAAAACACGTTTCCTCCATTAAAGCAACAGGGGTAAGGTTAGCAATCGATATAGCTTGTAGAGAAAGATAATAGAGGTTGGATTTGTTAAGGAGGGGTATAGAAAAACAGGTTGAGGAAGCTAATTGAGGCTGGTTTCGTGAAGGGTGAAGGGTGTGTGTAAATTCGTCATGGTATTTGATGCTAAAAGCAATCGATATAGCATCAAGTGTGAATGAGCTGTTTTTTTTCTGAAACTAAAATTCTTAAAACTCAATACAATATCACTAATTGAAACCACTACACTAACATATCAATAATTCTCATAACCATTACGACAGTTGTTTCAATCAATCACAGATATTATGTTGGCATTAAGTGTAGTTTCATTATGTTTTAATTTATATAATGTTCTGTGGATATGAGATTCAGACCAACTTGCGTCATGTATAGAATGTCATATTACTATAACAATGAAATCATGGGCATGAATGCATGATATATAGGCTACTTGTTTAACTGCTTATGGGTTACGTAGTCTTTGTTACTAGAACAAGATCGAATAAGATTTAATGTATTTTGAAATCGAAGCAAAAGAAGATCGGACCTTGTTCGAAGATCAGATCCTTAATGACGTTGGTGATGGCGAGAGGCCTCCGGTGGCTCTGGCGAAGCCTCGGATTCCTTAAATGCAAGGTTTTGGCTAACAAAAACTGCGAATTAAAGCAGCTTGATCTTCTGGAGCCAAAATCGATTTTGTAATGACAAGCCGTCGCTGTCGAGTCATCGCCGCTCAAAGTTGCAGAGAGAGGGAGAGATGCTTCAGAGAGAGATATGTGGAGATGCTTCAGAGAGAGAGAGTAGCGTTTGGCACGGACCGGAGGGAAAAAGACCCAGGCAATTTGCAACAGTAACCGGGGCAGAGGTGAAAAATATATGGTCAGGTCATTTACTGTACTCATTCTTTACCACTTTACATTTTTTTATCTCCTTCTGTTTGTGAAATATTCTCGGTATATACTCTCTTATCCAATTAGAACTTGCCATGTCACTTATAAAATGTAGTGGACAAATTATCTTGGTGTACGCAAGCATGCTCCTATTCTAAAATAGGGCCGAAGCCCAAAACAAGAAGATGGATTTTCATCGGAAAACAAAATGGATCAGACCATTTTACCCCATTCCACCGTAGAACTCTAGAACTTGCATAAAATCAAAACCCTCACTTTCTCTTTCTGAGACACAGCAAACATAGTAAAGCTTTGTTCTTTGTAACCATCGGCAAGAAGAGCAAGACTTTGTTCTTGTGAATCTGTGTGAATTTGCATATTGGGAACTTGGGATTGATCAAATGGGTAAATGGGGGCATCGCCCACCTCGCAGATTCTTCCGTCAAGAAAATCTTCCAAGCCCAACCCCTCTACCATTTCACCCTCAACCTCCTTCCCCTTCTGGTAATTTATTCTCATTCTTCTTTCTTATTTTCAATTTGAACTGGGTCAGCTCAATGCTTCGTTTTCGGGATTCAAGTTCTTATTTTTAATTTTTGTTCGAATTCTATTTTTAGCAATGCAACTAGAAACTGTAGCTTATATTCAAATTGATTGCAACATAACTAGAGTTACTATCAATGTCTACTTTCGCAAATTGGTGTCTTTAGTCTCTGAAGAATAGAATTAGTTAATTTTGGTTGATGGTGTTATGTTAGTTGATGTTTAAAATCTTTGGTTATCTCAAGAAGGAAATATATGTTACATCAATTTGTGATACTTCATTTAGTACACAGAAGAATTGTCTTTTTAATTTTATGATTTGTGATAAAGGAGATGATGAGAAAGCCTGTAGCGTGAGGATTGTGTGCATTGTAAGATTGCTATCGTAACTAGTCACACCCGAAAACTATAGACTCTGCAAGTCTCTTCGCACCTGCATTGTGTCACTAGTTTATGGGGATGAAAGATGATTACTTTCCGTTTTATTGCTTGTTGGTTGTGCAAAGATACTTATTTAATATATATTGTAAATTATATCTGGGGCAATAACTATGTAAGTCATCGAAGTTCATCTTTCTTGAGCAGAGTCATTGTCTAAAGTTCATAAGCCCTTACCACCTTGTATGATATCCACAAATATTATTAAGCTGGAGACTTTTGGGTGCAATGGTGTTGGATAATAGTGACTTGTAAACTTTATTTTATGTCGTTTCTAAATTTCTGTTATTTTGTTAGGGTTTCGGCGAGATGGTATACCTCAGTGGGAAAAGGAATACTGCACCTTGATTGGTTCCATACCGTGGTGGAAGGTAGTAGAGGGCAAGAAGTATATGTATGGTAATAGTGATGTACTCAATTGGGACGACTCTTCTGGTGAGGAAGCATTTCAAAATGCGAAAAAGCGCTTTTGGGCAGACATCAATGGCCTCCACTGTGACATTTCTCTACCTGCTCCAGATATTTATATTGATGAAATAGATTGGGAGCCTTTTATTGATCCCGAGCTCATTAAGGAAGTGGATGGTGAGTACTTTGCTCCTGATGATGGAGAAGGGAACGAAATATTGGAACAGAAAAGAAGGAAGATGGAACATTCAGCTATTATTCCTCCAGATAGACATCACTGTCTTTCAGATACTCCTACTAATCCTTGGGAAAGTCACAGTATGGAGTTTAGCGGGGGATCTCAAATTGAAGCACAGGGCTGGAATCAGGGGGATCATAGTATAGATTTGGTTAATGGTGAAGACAATCCCTGGGGGCGTGGAATTACTCAGACCAAAGAAGGGATGGAAAAAACTGCATGGGAAGATAAAAGAGATAATTCATGGACAAGGAGCCAGAAGGGAAAAGATGTCATTTTGTCAAAGGAATGGAATGATTGTGGTGATCCTTGGGAGCGTGACTGTCAGGGTGTTACTGATGTGAAAGATAATAATAGATGGGGTGCTCCCTTATGCAAGTCTTGGAGCTCCAACCAGGTGGAGACAAAGAATTTTGATCATGGTGAAAATCCTTGGGGTGGTAGTAGTCGAAATAATTGGGCTGTAATGAAAGATAGGGGATGGAAAGATTGTGGCCAAGATGAACTGTGTTGGAAACAGCGCCACAGCCATAGTAACCAGAGAAAATTTTTAGATTATAGGATAAATGGTGGATGCGGAGACGGAGATAGGAATAATGATGGCAATAATAGGCAGCGGTCTCGCCAGTATATATCAGGCCACCAGAACTCAAGATTTCAGGGGAGTGACTGTCAAACTGGTAGAATCTGGAGGAGGAAAGATAATGGGAGGGCCGGTTGATCAAGTTTCGCTTCGAGTAGCCAGTGATGGAGGATGAGGCATCAGGTTCGACCATTGATCTTGTTTTGCCAACTACTCATAACAGAAATTTTGCAACCATGGGGACAAGTGAACCAGATTTGCAGACATCATCTCAATGGCATGCCATCTGTGTTCTCATGGTGGACAATAAAGGAGAGGACATCATATATAGTTTGAACGATGTCCTTTGTGTAACTAGTATTTACTTCTACTGAAAACTACTAGACCAGTTTGTTTTCCAGACAGGATAAGAAGTGGGTGTGTATAGTGTTGACTGAAAATTGACTGGTTTCGTGTTTTTTTCGTCGTATTGGATGTTCAGTTTTCTCTGTGTTCAAAACTAGCTCTCTGCTTGTAGCATTTTTCTTTGTGACATTGCTCTTTGCGGATTGAGTTTGGGCCCTTGACCCATCGAGCCCTGCCCACGGGCTTTTTAGTTAGGCCCATGATGTCTGTACACGCATCCAATCAGATCCACAAATTGAGATTAGCGACTCCGCAGATGGGTCCGAATAAATGGGCCGGACTGTGTTGTTGGGCCTCAGACCACAATGCTATTCGGGCCCGCCTAATAGTCACTGCCTCAGAAGCCGAAAAATGAGAAGCAGAGCTCCGACTGGATTGAGTGAAGGAGAAAATGCCACCTCACTCCCCACCGCCACCGGCGCAAAAGTTCTCCGTCTTCCACGGCCACCGCAAGCCCTCACGTAACCGCCCCACAGTCTTCTCCGACCGCCTCTCTCCTCCTCCTCAACCCAAACCCTCATCAAACCCCCAAACTCAATCTCAGCCCTTCGATCTCTCAAAGTGGGACCCCCACCAATTCCCGCCGCCTTACGCCGCCGCTACCTCCTCCGGCCCCACCGTCCAATCTCTCAGCCTCCTCTCCCCGATCGCCCGCTTCATCCTCGACGCATTTCGAAAAAACCGCAACCACTGGGGCCCGCCGGTCGTGTCGGAGCTCCGGAAGCTCCGCCGGGTCACGCCCGACCTTGTCGCCGAGGTTCTCAAGGTCCAATCGAACCCGGTCTCGGCGTCCAAGCTGTTCCACTGGGCAGGTAAGCAAAAAGGTTTCAAGCACAACTTCGCTTCATACAATGCATTGACCTATTGCCTGAACCGGGCCCACAAGTTCAGGTCGGCGGACCAGGTCCCGGAGCTGATGGACTCTCAGGGGAAGCCGCCGACGGAGAAGCAGTTCGAGATTCTGATCCGAATGCATTCCGATGCAAACAGGGGTTTAAGGGTTTACTATGTCTATGAGAAGATGAAGAAGTTTGGGGTGAAGCCTAGGGTGTTCTTGTACAATAGGATAATGGATGCGTTGGTGAAAACTGGTCATTTGGACTTGGCATTGTCGGTTTACGATGATTTTCGAGGTGATGGATTGGTGGAGGAGAGTGTTACTTTCATGATCTTGATAAAAGGGATGTGTAAATTCGGGAGAGTTGATGAGATGTTGAGGCTGTTGGAGAGAATGAGGAAGAATTTGTGTAAGCCCGATGTTTTCGCATATACGGCAATGATCAAGGTTTTGGTTGCCGAGGGCAATTTGGATGGATGTTTGAAGGTTTGGGAGGAAATGAGGAGAGATGGTGTTGTTGGGGATGCAATGGCTTACGTGACGCTAGTTACGGGGTTGTGTAAAGGAGGAAGAGTGGAGAAGGGGTACGAGTTGTTTCGGGAGATGAAGGAGAAGGGTTTCTTGATTGATAGAGCGATTTACGGGGTGTTGGTCGAAGGGTTTGTGGGAGACAGGAAGGTTGGGGCTGCTTGTGATTTGTTAAAGGATTTGGTGGCTTCTGGGTACAGGGCGGATTTGGGGATATATAATTCGCTTATCAAGGGTTTATGTGATGTCAAGCGGGTTGATAAGGCGTATAAGCTTTTCCGAGTTACAGTTCAAGAGGGTCTTGAGCCTGACTTTGCGACTGTGAGTCCCATTCTGGTATCATATGCTGAGATGCGAAGAATGGATGACTTTCGCGAGTTGCTTACACTGATGGAGAAATGCGGTCATCCTGTCATTGATGCTCTTTCGAAATTCTATTCCATTGTGGCAGTGAAAGAGGATGGAGTAATGATTGCTATGGAAGTGTTTGAAGACTTGAAAGTGAAAAATTATTCTAGTGTTGTAATCTACAATATCCTTATTGGTGCCCTCCAGAGACTTGGTGAAGTGAAGAAAGCATTATCCCTCGTTGATGAGATGAAAGGATTCGATTTCCAGCCTGACTCATTCACTTATAGCTCTGCGATTATGTGCTATATTGAAGTTGGGGATCTGCATGAGGCTTGTGCTTGTCACAACAAGATAATTCAGATGTCTTGTGTGCCTTCTATCGCTGCATATTGCTCTCTTGCTAAAGGACTTTTCAATACTGGAGAGATTGACGCAGTTATGCTGCTAGTCCGGGACTGCTTAGCCAGTGTAACAAATGGGCCCATGTCATTCAAGTATGCGCTTACCGTGGTTCATGCATGTAGATCCAATAATGCTGAGAAGGTGATTGAGGTGCTGAATGAGATGATGCAGCAGGGCTATCCACTAGACGATGTTATCTATGCTGCTATAATCTCGGGCATGTGCAAGCACGGCACAATTGAGGAGGCAAGGAAGGTATTTTCAAATTTGAACGAGCGCAAACATTTAACAGAAGCCAACATGATTGTGTATGATGACATGTTGGTTGAACACATGAAGAAGAAGACGGCAGATCTGGTAGTGTCAGGGTTGAAGTTTTTTGGTTTAGAATCCAAGTTGAAAGCAAAGGGTAGTAATCTGCTTTCAGGTTGATATAATGAAGAAAGGTTCTGATTCCCGGAAAAAATATATGCGTTGACGAAGTCGCTAGTTATGGGCAAGACTTTTAAGAAGCTCGTCAACATGCCGCTGCAACTGAAGGTGCAGGCTAGCTTGAAATGGAACTCCTCCTTTGGTATTTGACATCAGAAGGATATATGAAAAAGACGAAGCTTTGCCATACTTTGGCTTCAAGATCCTCCGAAAGTACAAGGCAATGTCATAATGCTGCAGCTTGCTTCATCTTCTAGCACAAAGCTGCCAGCAGTCAGATATACAACTGTGCTAGTAGTTCCAGTGAACTAGAGAAGTGAAATAGGACGGACATAGATCTGTGTTTCTCTTCGTATGGTTTTGATGATCCAAAACGAAAGGGATGACAAGAGTAAGAAGAAATCGCATACTGATGGGCATTAGAGATGCAATGCTACGAGTATAAACAGTATGAAATGATGCTGGAAAAACATCAATGACAAAGAATTTCAGATTCAGGCTTTTGATCATGAGGCAAACCTGGCTTCACTTGAGCTAAGCGATGAGCTATAACAGTCAAATGCGGAAGTAACTGTTTTTAACGTGCACAGAATAGAAGCTGTTCATAACCTCATACACAGTACGCACTTATGGTAGTTATTCAAGCATCATTTTACTTCTCTCTTCTTTACATAAGAAACAAACACTACAAAATTGTGAGGGTGATCTAAAAACATGGCCAAAGCAAAGAAGAAGAAAATCATCTAGACTTCCCTTTTGGGTCGATTACGAGTACGTGGACCAGTAGCAGATTTGTCTTCTAAAGACATGTTGTCAACTTCATCATCATCCTCGTCATCATCAGTTTCCCTAATAGCTCTGTTAATCGCAACCTGATCCACAACACAAAAAGCACATACATTATGTTTTTTTTGTGTACTTTGAGAAAGTACAACAAATGTGACTGATTGAAGACAAAAGTTAGTTAGCTAGTTGCGTACTTCCTCGAGATAGTCTCGGTCGAGCTTGTCGGCGATTCTGATGGAAGCGAAGACGGTGATGCCTATGAGGGAGAGTGGAAGCAGGAATGCGAATACGTACTGGCTCGTGGTGGGACCCGCTCGAGTCACCACCAGGCGGCGCCGCCCTCCTCTGGAATACGACGCCGGAGAGGAGAAGGAGTGCTGCTGCACGTGCGGAGGAGGAGGAGGAGGAGGCTTGAAGGAAGCAGCAGCACGTGAGGAGACTGCTGCTGAGGGAGACGGAGTGAGAATGAGAGAGGCGGAGTAAAGCTTCGCCATGGTTAAAGCTAAAGCTGCTTTTTGAGCTCTCAGTGGATAATATCACTACATTTCAGTCATCACAATTCGTCTCGTTTGCGTATTTATATCTCAAGTTACATGTCAGCATTTCAGAATAAATAATTTTATTGTTCTAATACTACAATAAAAGGGCTGAGATGGGCTGAGATTGGATCCCTTTTTGTCCGTTAATTGTTCTCCTTTTTGAGAGAACAATCTCGTCTACTACTAAGAATTTTTTCCGAGATCATTAACACCCACATACCTGATTAAGGCCAAGACCGAGCTTATGTCCCTACTCAATTTTTGCCAACGATACAACTTTTTGATTGATTAAATACAAATAAGAGGAAGTTGGAGTTCGAACTAGGTTTGTTAATGGGGCGGAGTCGAATCGAATTAACATAGATCCGAATCTGTTTAAGGAGAGAAAAAATTACACCCGATCTGTCCTATTTATCCGGCGGATATTTAATAATCAAATCCGGATCTGGATCCGGCAGGTCAACGGATCAACGAGGCGGATCCTGACACGTTTATCAATATGCTAATTACTAAATTTATTTCTTTTATCAATATGTTAATTATTACTAGTATCACATGATCTCTTTACATAACCAAAATAATTTATTAACACAAACTAGAGAGATCAAATTTAAAAAAAAAAAATTATTTACATCGAGGAATTTAACAAGAAACAAATCATTTTTTGTTTCTAATCTTTTAATTTATTAATAATTTTATATAACTTTGCTAAAGATATTTATATTTTTTTTTTAAAAAGTTTTAGATTAAAAACATTTTATATATGTGAATAAAAGTAAATTATATTTAATAAGTTAAAAAAATAAACAGGGCGGATCATAAACAGATCGAATGGCTTGTGATCCGGATTCGATCCGTTAAATAAACAAGTCAACGGGTCCAGGTCACAAACGGATCAACGGGTCCAAAAATTAGATTCAAATCTACCTAATTTGTACGGGTCTGGAGCGGGTCCGGATCAAATCCCGCCCCATTGACAGGCCTAGTTCGAACCACAATAAAAGCAATTTCTGTGATTCGAATTTCTTAATATATATATAGACAAAATGTTAATAACTTAATATACCTATATCGATCATTGATATCCAGTGTTAAATCCTAATTAGATTGTTGTCTAATCTATAAAAAAATGTAATTTTAGTGATTACGATAGTAATCCTTTCACTAATTTCAATTTTTGTCTCTGTTTAAGGAGATTAATTCTCTATAATTTCCGTCGTGTGTCTTATCTTACTTAGATACGGATATTGATTAGATAGATATAGAGAATCTCTGTTATATCGGGACATTTAATGTAACAGATTGTATAAGCTTGTATTTAAGGTATTCTATCAATGAAAGAGAAACAGTTTTATAGTCTACATACTTTTCCTCTAAAACATGTTATCAACAGCTCTTTGGGTTGATAGCCATCACCACCATAAAAAAAAAACATAAAAAAAACTACCTTTCGAAAAAGCTAGCACCACCGCTGCCGGCCACCTTGCTCCACCACCGACCACCGCTGCCGGCCCCTCCTACTTACTCTCGGCGATTCTTTCAACAAGCATACACTCCTAAGTCGTCAAGATTGCTCGACTTCCAAAGAATCGTTTCAGATGAGCTTCAACATCAAAACGATCAACAAGTGTACCGGTCATACCAAGCATAATACCCATCGAGGTAAACTTTTCTAAACTATCAATCTGTAGATCTAGGATCAAACTTAATTACCGCAAAACCCTAGATCTAAGTTGATGATAACTGTAATATGATTTATTTTATATTACATGTTTACCCTAGTTCCTATGGACCTATATCCATAGAGTATAAGTGATAGTCCTGGGGAAGTCATGGTTTAGAAAAGAAAGAAAAAAGGAAAATCGATTCTATGTGACAGTTAGTCACGATTGCTGGGTGTGATTTTTTGCCACCGTTTATAATCGATTTTGTGACCATATATCACGGATCACGTTCTTATTCAACAAAACTTGAAAGTTTTTATGATTGTAGTTTTCGATCGTTACTGATAAAACATCTCCATATATTTTTGTAGATAAGTTTGAATGAGCCAGTTAGGCCGGAATTCGACATCATTGACCTTTAAGGCAAGGAGTACCACCGTTGGGTCTCAGATATGGAAACTACATTCATCGAAAAGAGATTGATCAACACCATCAAACCATCTAGGCCTGGAACGAATCTCCGGCCCCCACTGGAGAGTCAAAAGCTCAAGCCCTCATGTTTTTGAGGCGTCATATTCATCCAACTCTCAAAAAGCATTATTTAAACAAAACAGATCCTATGGTATTGTGGGACGTTTTAAAGCAGCACTTCAATAATGTGCATGATGCACAGCTTCTTAAGTTGACTGCAAGATGAGAGAACACTAGACTCGTGGATTTTCCTAAAATTCAAGAGTTTAATCAAGCCATGCTAGATCTGCAGTCAGAGTTGAGTTTTTGTGGGGTGGAAAAATATGAGAATGACATGATTGAGAGGGTGTTACAAACCTTCCCAACATCCATGAATATTCTCGCACATCAGTACCGACTTGAGTACAAACAGGGGAAGATTACCACCTTCAGTGATCTCATCAATAGCCTTGCAAAAAAAAAAGAGGCATCATGAGATCATCCTCAATAATAACTCAACATCGGCTGGTACTAAAAAGTCTGAGAGTTACTAAACTGGAGGAAAAGCCCATAAAAATAAGAAGGTTGCTCGTTCAAAACCTTATGCTCGTGGAGGACATGCTCCAAGTGGGGATAGAGGAGGGCGTGGGCGTGGGCGTGGCCAAGTCCACAACCACAATCTGACTTGGCATAGAGATCATAACACCAACTCCAACAAGGACCAGTCTGGTTTGATTTCTGATGGTCAACGGTCCCAACATTCTGGAAGATACGTTTGTTTCAAATGTGGTTCTACTAAGCATATGCACAAACAGTGTCGTGCTAATAGAGATATCCAGAACATCTGCAAGAAGCACAAGCAGTATTTGGCTCAAGAGTCGAACTATGCTGGAGATTTAGAGATGGAGGTTAACACCAATCTCGTTCTTGCAGAAGACAAGGGGAAAGATCTTGTTACCTCAAATTTTGATTAAGCCTATGTAAAAGGCGTGTCTCTGTACTTTCACAAGTTTTTGGTTGTGTTTTTGACTTACTTTTCTGTCAAACTTATTAAGACGCTTGTCTTGTTTTTGATTAAGAACATCTATGATGTATTTTTGTTGGCAGTAATCAATATTTCTCTATTTTTCGGTATATGAAAATGTTGAGAATGTTCTATTTTCATACAATTCTTATGTATGGTTCGATGTTTAATATTGTATATGGCATAATGACAATGATATAGTAAGGACGAGACACCAAAAAAGGCAATATTTGATCTCAGAATATTTTTCGACCCGTCAAGATCTTCCTCGTCCCGTCGAATGTTCCATTCTGGATTGGTTTTCACATTTTTTGACCTGTCGAAACTCATGCTCGACCCGTCGAATTTTTGTCCTTGCCTCGGACTATGTCCAATTTCGACCTGTCAAAAATTTCTCTCGACCAGTCGAATGTTTGCTTCTGTCTTGGACGTGTACAAATTTTGACCCGTCAAAAATACCTCTCAACCTGTTGAAAATAGATATCAAAAAATCGATATTGGTTTTGGTTTTATTTGACCCGTTAAAAATCAACTCGACCCGTCAAATTTATGCCCTTGGACACTATTTCGACCCGTCGAAAATCAGTATCGGAAAACCGACATCATATTTTGGGTTTTCTTCAACCCGTCGAGGATTTCCTTCGACCCGTCGAAGATGTTACCCGGATGTGATGTTTTTAGATGTTTCTAGTGCTGAAATCTAGGTCTAAATCGACCAACTTGGATATCAGTCCTACATGCTGTTTATACATCGGTTTATGTCATGCCATATCAGCACTCAACAAGGGTCGCACCCTTATTCAAATATTTAAGTATATACTTAAAGTGTACACCTGGTCTTTAGTACAAAGACTTACTTATTTTTATTAATTTTGTAGATGTCTCAAGGGGATATTGAGTGTCTAGCAGATAGTGATACTACCCATACCATTCTGCGACATAGGCAACTATTTGTGGATCTTTTTCCATACAAATCCTCAATGACAACCATGATTGGTGCAGTGCCCGTTATACAAGGGCGTAGTTTTGCAAAGTTTCTGTTGCCCCATGGTACAAAATTATATATCCCTAATACCTTATATGCGCCAAGGGCCAATCAAACCTTGCTAAGTTTTAAGGATATTCGTGCCAATGGTTTTCAATTGGAAACTTATTGTGAGAATGGAAAAGAACTATTGTGTATAACCTCTGTTGAATGTGGCCGCAAGCGCATTCTAGAGAAGTTTCTGACAATTTGTAGTGGTTTATATTTAATTACAGTTTGGATGAGACATTCAGGTCGTGATATGATGATCAAAATCTTAAACAATACACATGGTCCTCCGTTCTTTAGAGCGAAAAAATATGTGGGATTACCTATTTCCATTGGTTTAGATGGTTAGGATGAGACTCTTCCTCTCAATCCTGGCTCAGTCTCCAAGACGAGTGCAGCGCCATCCCGAAAAAATATTGCTGAGGCATTGCGCGTCATCCCACCAGATTCTTATGTTGCAATCTTTGATGCACATCACTCGTTTTGCAAAGCTTGTTTTTTAGCAAAGTTACAGGCTCGTCCTTCTTTTGGTGTTGATAATAATGACAATATTCCATTCTTATAAAGGATCCAAGATTATATTTGTGGACCTATCAAACTCGAATGCGAACCATTTAAATATTTCATGATTTTGATAGATGCATCAACGCGATGGTCACACGTTGCTTTGCTCTCCTGAAGGAATGTTGCGTTTGAAAAACTCTTGGCTCAAATCATTAAGCTCCGGGCTTACCACCCAAATCACCCAATCAAGTCTATTTGATTGGATAACGTAGGAGAGTTTACATCAAAATATTTTGATGATTACTGCATGTATCTTGGGATTGAAGTTGTACATCCTGTTTCTCATGTTCATTCTCAAAATGGTTTAGTAGATGCTCATATCAAGCGGTTACTGCTTGTGTCTAGAGCTTTGGTAATGCATACAAATTTACCGGTCTCTGCATGAGGATATGCAGTGTTACACCCAACAATGCTTATTCGTTTTTGATCCATAGCCCGCCAACCATTCAGTGTATACCAGTTGGTAACTAGATATGAGCCTGATGTTTCACATTTGCGCATTTTTGGTTGCGCGGTTTATGTGCCAATTGCGCATCTACAGCGCACTAAAATTAGTCCTCAAAGAAGATTAGGCATTTATGTTGGTTATGAATCTCCAACGATAGTCCGCTATCTTGAACCTTCGACAAGAGATCTATTTATTGCTAGATTTGCAGATTGTCACTTTGAAGAGACATATTTCACGTCATTAGGGGGAGATAGGAATGTTTTTATTCCAGTGGAACGTCAGGAATTGACGTGGTTTAATCCCACTGTGTTTTTTCATGATCCTCGCACATCTCAAAGTGAGATGGAAGTGCGAAGAATACTTGATCTTCAACAAGTATTACATTATATGCCTAACTCAATTGCTAATATCGCTAAAGTGATAAGATCGGATATACCTGCTGCAAATGTTCCTGCAATGATGGAAATCCTGAAAAAGGGATTCGTTAGTGGCGAAACCAGGCAAGGAGACGTTCCTCTTGCTCATGTGGAAGGTGTTATGTCGGCCTCGGCTCCCACGAGGAAAAGGGGGAGACCAAGAAAATTCACTGATGAGCCGCCGGTTAAAAGGCAGGTCATCAAGGCACAAAAGATATATTCATCATCAACATTGTGAATCATTCACATGAGATTGTCTCTGACTACAGTTATGTCCTTGAATCATAATTGGAAAGTCTAGGGGATGCTCCATAACCTATTGTGATGTCAGAGAACAAAGAAATCTCGCTTAGAACAAATGATGCTCACGTTCTTATCGATAGATCTTCCCTGTTAATTGATGATGGGTTTGCTTATTCTGTCGCTCAAGAGATTATTAACGACGATGAAGTGGAACCCCGCTTTGTTGTTGAATGTCAACGTAAAGCAGATTGACCGAAATGGAAGGTAGCAATCTAGACTAAACTAGACTCTCTGAATAAAAGGCAAATTTTCGATCCGGTTCTGCTATACCCACCAAATGTTAAGCCAGTTGAACATAAATGAGTCTTTATTCGGAAGCGTAATGAGAAGAATGAGATTTTGCGTTATAAAGCTAGACTAGTAGCGCAGAGTTTCTCTCAACGCTCTGGAATTGATTATGAGGAGACGTATTCTCCCGTTATGGACATCATCACATTCCGCTACCTGATTAGCTTGGTAGTGTCTGAAAAGCTTAACATGCAGCTTATGGATGTGGTTACTACATATCTCTATAATTATCTTGATTAAGAGATATACATGAGAGCGCTAGATGGCATTGCTATACCCAAATCAAGTAACTCTAAACCACGGAGTGCTCATGTTATCAAATTGAGACGTTCACTATATGGATTGAAGCAGTCCGGTAGGATATGGTATACACGTCTTAGTGACTACTTGATTAATAAGGGATACATGAATGATGAATTATGCCCTTACGCGTTCATTAAAAGAACAAGTTCAGGTTTTGCTATAGTAGTAGTCTATGTTGATGATATGAACATCATCAGAACTCTTGATGAGATCAATGAAACGGTTTGCTACTTGAAATCTGAGTTTGAGATGAAAGACCTTAGTAAGACTCGATTTTGTCTCGGATTAGAGCTGGAACATCGAGTTGGTGGAATTCTTATTCACCAGTCTGCTTATATCCAAAAGATGCTCATGCGATTTAACATGGACAGATCATACCCTGTTAGCATACCAATGGTTGTTTGCAGTCTAGACCCAAAAAAAAAATGTTTCGTCCTCTAGATGACGATAAGGAGATCTTGGGAGCTGAAATTCCATATCTTAGTGCTATTATAGCTTTGTTCTATTTAGCTCAGTACACATGTGACGACCCAAACCAGAATCAGTTGTGTATTCGGCACGATTCTCGAGATTCTGTTTAGTCACAGCTTTACGTCGTATATGTTGTTTGCCGATTCGATTCGCGACTATATTTTCGGTCGAGAATTTGAGTTGAGTATCTTCACGGAAATTGTTGAGTACGTGATTTTGAGCTTGTGTGCGGTTCCGGAAGATTTTTCTGATAACCGAGGAATATTTTATGATTATTTGAAGTTTCGATATCCGACGAGTTTATCCGATTGTTTCGATTTTATCCGAATCGTGATGGTTATCCATTTCGAATCGTCGATCGACCTGAGGCGCGAGTATAAATATCGGAATAGTCGAGAATTAGTCGTAAAACACTGTTGGACCGTTGACCGAACGCTGACTTTCCAAAAATAGCAAGTTGACTTGTTTGACCGAAGAGGAAGTTTCCCGTTTGGGAGTTGCTGTCCGACGACCTACTTTCCGGCCACCTCCGGCCACGGGACAGGTATAGTTAGTTTCCTTGCATGATTTCGAGTTGAATGATGTTTAGTTTGATGAGAATTGATGAGGATTTTGGGGTGCCCGAGTTGAGCCGAATTGGGTTAAGTCGCCGGAGTTCGTTGGCTACTTTCCGGCGAGACACGGTGGTGGTGGTTAGGGGGGTTTGCTTCCCCTTAGCCTAGGGATACTACTGGTATGATTTAATTGGGGTTTGGTGATGATTTTGTGGCAACCCGAATAAGTCACCGGAGACTTGAATTTCCGATCGGGTTTTGGTAAGTTGAGGTGGTTCCGGGCTGTTTTGGGCTATGTGGTAGTTGAGAAAGTGATTCGAAATGAGGAGACCTTGAAATCTTGAAAGTTTCGCCATGAAACTCCACGGTTGACGGCGCGCCGCCGCCGCCGCCGGCGGTCAACGGCGGAGCTCCGGCCAAAAGTTGACTTTTTAGATTTCGACGTTTTTAATGTCATTTTTCTCGTAATCGCGCCCTGATCGTCATCCAGAGGTTTTCGGGTTGATTTGGTTAGCCGATTTTCAGTCGAGGTTTTGAGTGGGGATTTCGGAATTTCCGTTATACATTTTGTACTGCATTGCATATTTCCGGGAACGGTTGGTTTCCGTGATTCAGTACAGGGTTGTGGACTACGATTTTGATCAGTTATGTTTTTGTGAATATTCAGGAGATCGAGATCGAGATTGGGATCGTGATCGTGCTTCAGGCGAGGGAACTTCCGCCGGACTACGAGATTAGCGCGAGTTTGCGCTAGCTGATCTGTGAGTGGACAAGTTTCTATTTTCACTGTTGATTTGCGAGTTCGTGGATTTTATGATTTCCGTATTTATTTTATACGATGATTGAGATATATGTTATTTTCGGAGGTGTTATTATGTGTTATTAATGATTGGCATTTATTGCATCGACGCTACCAGAGTTAAGAGATTCCTCTGGCCTAGAGTTGAGAGATTCCTCTGAAGCAGGGTCGAGAGATTCCCCTGAGTGCCGCCGGGGTCGAGAGATTCCCCTGGCTTGTCACCGTCGGGTTTGAGCGATTCACCCGACGTCGGGCTTGAGAGATTCGCCCGACAACCTCCCTATATATATGTGTTGTGTTCCGAACTCGCATTGTTTTATATTGAATATGTGTATATAACTGGTGAAAGGCATATGTTTATTTTCGTCCACTCACTCTAACGTTTTTATTTGCCTTTCCCCTGGGCTTTTCGGTTTCCGTGCCCAGTTTGCAGTTCGGATTCTGCTATTTCACGTCGCAGTTTGGAGGCTAGTGATCAGAGTTACCTGTGCTTTCCAGTAGGTTCTTGTTTCGCCTACTGATGTGTATATTGTATATATTTTACTTTAGAGGTCGCTCTGATACATTCTGATACATGTTTATACGGATTTTCTCGGATATATATATACATAGTACAGTATGATTACTGTTGTTGATTATATTATGATGTTGAGAAATCCGGATGGGATTGGTGCCCACGGTTTGGCTTTTGTGGCATAGGATGAAGTGTTATTTTATGGGTGCAGGTTATGGCAATTCCACGTTAGTAACGAAACTCTGCCGAAATTTTGAAAATTTTTTGTTGGTTCGTATTTTCAGAGGGGGTTCGGTTCCGGTTTAGGTAACTGAATCGGGATTGGGTCCTTTCACACACGTCTAGATATTGCCTTCTCAGTAAACTTGTTGGCTAGATTTAGCTCTGCACCTACGCAACGTCATTGGAATGGAGTAAAACAAGTCTTCAGGTACTTGAAAGGTTCCATTGACATGGGCTTATTCTTCCCTTACAAAGAATACAGAGAGAAGTATCAAAATTCTGGTCAAGGGATAGTTGAATCGCAGCATTCAAGGTCTAGGCATTTCAACCCATCGAACTATGGTCTCGACTCGTCGAATGCAATGAACTATGATAACCCGAATGGGTCCTTCGACCCGTCGAGCTATGGCCTCGACCCATCGAATGTTCCATCCTGGATCAACCAGAGTGATCCTCTCGACCCGTCGAAGGATTCTCTCGATCCGTTGAAGATTCATCCTGTTTCGGATAGTTTTCATGCAATCCCCTATTCCGAGACACCGGTTGATATGTTGGTTGAATTTGTTGTTGTTGGGTACCTCTTTGACCTATACAAAGGTCATTCACATACCGGTTATGTTTTTACTTTGGGATACACGGCGATCTCTTGGAGATTAACAAAGCAAACCCTTGTTGCTACATCCTCGAATCATTCTGAAATTATTGCTTTACATGAAACTGTTAGAGAATGTGTCTGGCTTAAGTCAATCATAGGTCATATTAGAGGGTCTAGTGGATTACCATCTACTGTTATTGCTTCCACTTGCATTTATGAGGATAATGCAGCATGTATTTAACAGATAAAGTTGGGTTACATTAATGGTGACAATACAAAATACATATCGCCAAAGTTCTTCTTTAATCAGCAACAACAACAGCTATTGAATATCTCAATGAACCAGATTGGTTCCGTTGATAATGTTGCTGACTTGTTTACCAAGTCATTACCTAAATCTACATTTGTGAAACATGCGAGACGCATTGGCATGTGCAGATTATCTGAACTCCATGACTGAGTTTACCGTCAGAGGGGGTTACATTTATGTAGACATCACGAGGAGTCTACATCACATGTAGTAGCTTTTATAGTTGATGCATTGTACTCTTTTTCTTAGATCAAGATTTTGTTTTACCCATGAGATTTTTGTTTGCTTAGCGAGGTTTTTAGTAAGGCAACAAGCTAGTCATGCATCATTCTTATGAGCATCAACACAAGATGAAGTGTTTAAAGAGATTAATTCTCCATAATTTCCGGTGTGTGTCTTGTCCTACTTAGATATGGATATTGATTAAATAGATATTGAGAATCCATATTATATCGAGACATTTATCATAACAGATTGTATCAGCCATTCTATCCATAAAAGAGAAACAGTTTTACAGTCTACATATTTTTCTCCTAAAACAGTCCCTACTTAATGATTAATTTATTTATTTTTTGCGTTGACAAGTTTTCAGGGAATTGTGGCCTATTGGTTCTGGCATCAAAGGTATAATGGTTGTAGTTGTAGCCAATTCTACACGAGAAAGATGAGTTGTTACTCTAGGCAGACATCGCAATGCATAAACAATAACCGATAGAAATCTCATTTTCAATTGGAGCAGCCTTCAGCCTTCATTAACAAGTAACTACATAACGCTCAAAGTAACTACCTAAACAAGGTGAAATGTCATCTCAAGAGAAGTGGCTGCTCTCAGTGTAAGTGCAAGTTGATGCGAAATAAGGCAAACAGTAGGTAGTGGCCATTAGAAACCACGAATGACAAGTCCCCTAAAGTTTTCAGCAGCCACAGATAATACTGTAGTCCAGAATTCATACATAGCAGTTTGTATCCTGATCCACAGCGCCCAATACAATACTACGCAAGTCCAAAGAATCTATTGGTTTTGATTCATAAAGTTCATCACATGTTTCTATCTATATACCACAACAATTGAGCTGTAGATTTCTTGTTGAACCCCCACTTCAGTACAAAGAGGGTTGCTCAGAAATTCCCTATCAATAGTTACCCATGCGTGGATAAGGATGAGGAAAAACCAACCTGACTGAACCTCTGACAAAGAGCCAGTTTGCTCTTTAATAATGGCCCCTGATTCTTCATCTTTTTCACTTGTTCGAGCTAAAGAACAAACATGTTGTGACATCTACTACACTTCAAGGCTGAGCTGATTATCATCCATTACCGGAGGGGACAGTGGTGGAACAGCCACTTCTTGAAAATCTGCAGCTTCAATATCCAAGGTCTTCCTGGCAGTAGCCATACTGTCTCTGCTTCTACCAATCTTCCTAGACGGATGAGATTCAGAGGAAGAAGCTCTGGAGGAGTTATTACTATCGATTGTTGCCAAAAACTTTTCCTTTGAGAGTGATGATGGAGCAGATGCAATAACAGAGCTGAAGACTCCTGACTCCTTTAGTCCTTGTATTATAGCCTGAGACGTTAAATAAGAGAAATAAACAATTATATATGTCTCTTTAAAACCAGCATAATATTTTATTTTTTATGTTGAGAGAAATCAATGTATTTTGAGCACACTTCAGTTTTGAACCAATGTCAAACTTTTTGACTCCGAAAATTATAGATAATGTGCTAATTAATGAGATATAAATAAATGGCTACAGCGATAGGTGAAAATAAGAGAAAGATGGGGAGAGAACTATCAAGTATGAGATTCAAATGAGAGAGAACTAAGAGATTCAAATGAGGTGGCAACAACTGGGAACAGAGAGAACAAAACAGAACATGAAGAATTGATGATGAGGACAATGAGAAGTTGAAACTTGAAAGCACGGGCAAAAACAAATAAAAGAACTAGTGAAAGACAAAGATCAATCATAACAGAAAAACTGAGAACGTTAGTGAGTGCATTTACGTGGATTTTGGACCTCATCCTTCATAATATATATATATACACCCGAGTGAAACCTTTTTCAAGTATATAGCATTTACGCTAACTTTTTGATCATATTTTACCATCTTCACCGTCTAACTACTAGGTTTATATGAATAGATCATTTATGTAAATTTTCAGCCAAAATGGTGATCGTTAAGGTATCGAACTTATTCAAATTAATGGCCGGACCGAATCTGTCAAACCTGAACCGTTTATACTTATGAACTTCAATTGCAGTTTTGAATTCCTTAACAATCACCATTTTGGCTGAAAATTTATAGATTTCTACACATTATGACATAAAATATGAACGGTGGAGATGATAAAATATGACCGAAAAGTTAGCGTAATGTCATATACCTAAAAAACTTCCACTCAAGTATACCTAAGTGGAAGCTTCCTGATATATAAAATACCACTTATCACATCATACAACATATCTCTACAGTAGTAAATAACATGCTTACCATGGGAGCATATATTCGAGTCAAGATGCCTTTCCTCAAAAGTTTTATTCTTATATCTTTGTCATTCCATACAATGTGTTCATGATACCTAGAGCAAAATCGGAGAAGAGAAGTCCATAGAAAACACGAGAAAAGAGGAACGATAAGGTAACATACGAATTTGTTTCTCATAAGAGTAAGCAAGGAAATTAGAGTTTTCAACAAGTTAATATTTGCAAGTAAAAGATGAAATTACCATTTCAGCATTTCCTCCTCAGTTGCAGTTGAAGCAATTATGAAGGCCTGCAACGTCAATGGCTTAGTTGAAGTATAAAAAAGTAAAGGAAGTAGAATGCAATAGAAAATAAGACCAATAGAAGACCAATAGCTGGCAGATATTAAATTGTTATGGTAAAAGTGCCAAAAGCTATTCATTATAAATGGCACACTTGAATTCTTAGAATTCGAGTCGACTCCCCATAACGGATTTACAAGACATTCTTTGCTACATACTTATCAAGGTCATAGAATCTTTGGAGATGAAGATAAGGAAACCAATTTTGTTGTCCTTTAAATAAGGCAACGAAAACCTCAACCAATAAGCACAAATCGGCCCAACACAAATTGCAGCAGCATCTCACCCTTTGCCACATACACTACGCTTTAGGTGTTCTCTCCACTAGTTGAAACAAGTACTTGTGAAATCCCCACACACACGCCCACCCCCACCACCACCACACAGTCCATTGTAGGCCTTTAATACAAGCCTCAAGACTTTCCAGCTTAAATATTATGTAACTTTTGTTCAACTAGACCCAAGTTGGTTTCATTATAAGCTTAAATGGTCATGTTATGTACTTGATAAGGCTGTAGCAAGCTAAAGGAAAACAGAGGACAAGAAAGGCATTGAACTCACAGCTCTATCAAATTCCAACATGAAGCATCTTTTGACATCTTCCTTTGTAGGCTTGCAGCCACACCGATCACGTCTTGACGTTAAGTCTGAAAATTTGGCATACGTGTAGTGTAGAACAGCAGCCTCTTCCAATTTGATCTCACTAAAAAGAATTGCACGAAAAATTATTACTACAATCAGTTGATAGAAAAGTAGTGATCTCTGAAGACAACAAAAAAGAAAGAAAAAATGTTCTGTACTTTGGGGTTTTCATATAATTGTGCCATCTGTGTGCACCATTAGGACGGAGATGATCCTGGATTCGAGCAGCTGATTTCCCATTTCCATAAGTAAGGAAGTAGTTTGGGTTGCCCCGAGTTGATTCTTTGTACATTCCAAAGTATGTATCTTTTGGTACATGGTCATAATTCCTCTTGAACATGGATACCTGTTTGTGCAAAATGATCATAAACACATTCATATTAAAATGAAAACATAACAATAACATAAAGAGAACATGCAGCGCTTTCAGTGATCAAAAGGGATAACGTTCCAGAAAATTTCTCACTATGAAAGTCACAGTAAGAAAGGCCATGTTTACTCTCTCAAGTCATACCTACCAAAACTTTATGCAGCGCAATACTTGTGATATCTTCCTCTCCTAATCCCACACCTAAATTTTGCCAACAAAAAGTCTGAATTTGAAGTAGGATCTGCGTATATCTAGATTTTTGAATAAGGCTACACGTTTCCTTCTTCCAGACAATATCTAGATGGGGGAAAATTTACTTCTATCCTGACACTAACAGAAAACTTACAAGCTCATCTCTAATTAACAATTGTACACATAATAAAAACATTCAGTCGGGCAACATACAACCAAGAATAATGGGAATAGAGGAAATATACCTCAGTAAAAGGCTCCTTAATATCATCTCGTTCAACACTGCTCTCCTGCTCGACAAAAATGGAACAGTTAATGATTTTAATAAGAAGCATTGGGGACGAAACTAAAGACACCCTGAGAATTAATGTTAGCCACCTGCTTACCACGGTGTCTAAAAGTACCATTACAAAAATACGCTTACATAGTTTGAAAAGATAACCATATCCACATTCCCGGGCACATCAAGCAGCAGCTGTCTCAAAGAATACTCCTTTGCCCCAGCTGGGTGCAATAATTCATCGGTATCAAGATGAATAATCCAGTCCATTCCAGTGTCCTAATGTTTTTGTATGCGAGAGGAAGTCCAAGAAAGCAAAAGGAAAGAAGTCAACACACGGTCCTATCAGAATGTAAGAATAATAAAACGGGAAAATTTATACAGGACATCTTTCATACCCTTGCCATAACAATAGCCATCTCCATATTCAGAGATTGCTTCACAAATAGCTCATAATTGCAAGGTTTGTAAAAGAAACTTGACAGCCATGTCTCATTCCATATCCGGCTAATGATTTCAAAAAAAAACCATAAAGTATTAGTCATTTCAGTGAAGATATTTCCGTGAAACAACTACAGAATGTAGAATAATGATGGAAGCATCTGAAGATAATTACTTGTTTATCACATTGAATGAAAGAACCCAAAATGCCAGAAATAGTGATAATTATAAAAGAAAATTATATTTAGTGGTTGGCATAAAACTGGTTCAAAGCATAAAAGTAACAACTCACCTTCTAGCTTGTTGCTCCTCGAGCTCTTTTGTTCTGTATATGACTTTTACTCCCTGAAAAAAGTACATTTAACCCAAAAGAATGACAACTGCTAAAGAACAAAGAACAGAAGAATAAGTCGGCCAAACTGAACATAACCAGAGAAAAGCACTTCTCAACTCACAGGTATAGACTCCAGAACTTTTGACACTGCAGGAGTCGCAGCCTTCCCTTCCACGAAAAGAAAAAAGGAAGTAACTCCAATAACCTTATGATAAAACATCCAAGGTAGAATCTGATCTAAACCCGCCGACGTACTTGAAGTAATTACTATCTGCACAGTCAGAAGCAAAATAACACCAACACATATTTCAATAACACTAACTCAATAAGAAATAGTAACTTACGTGATTATAAGACACAAATCTCTCAAAGCTCTAAACTTTCCACAAAAAATTGAAAACAGAAACTGCACACACAACTTAGTGATCTTCTTCATCCATTGAAGAAGTGCATAGATGATCCAGTAGTAATTTAAAGTAATAATAAGTATCACAAAGTTCTCAAAGCTCTAAACTTCCCACACAAATTATATAAAAAATGAAAATGCACCACAATTCAGTGATCTTTTTCATCAATTAACAGAAAAAAAGGGTCACTAAGTATATGAATCTGAGACCAAAAGATCCCAGCGATCAGAAATTTCACACATGAATCAGAAATCGAGAGCAAAACCCTTACTTTACCTTGGGTCTCAAATTGGAGACAGAATCGAACTTCCAATTCTGATAGTAGGGAATCGACGGCGAGCCACTGCGGCCGAGATTGACGCAATCGGAGGAGGATCGAGCGACGGCGGAGGAGAGAGGAGAGGCCTGGTGCTGCTCCATGCCGGGGAAGAGGTGGTGAGATCCAGGTGGGGACCACTGGGTGATGGGATCGGGGACGCTGCCGCGCCATTGGAGGACGAAGGCTAAAGCGGCGAGGGAGAGAGGGAGGATGGTGAGGAGGAGGAGGAGCTTCGCCGTGAAGGACTGAGATGAAGAGGATTGAGGGGAGGAGCGCGGCGGCGCGTGGAAGTTGGTCATGGTGTTTTCGTTTTTGGTTTACGACATTCAAATGGGGACTGCGTAACAACAGCAGCCAACAGAAGAAGAGACTTGGAGAGAGTTGACAACATAGTATTAAATTTAGATTTTCTTTTTAAGACCCCCCCCCCCCCCCCTCCAAACTAACGTCCACTATATAAAATGAACATATTGGACGGTTGAGATTAAAAACTTGAAAAAAATATCTATACTCACTAACCCATTTGGTTCATGGACCCATCCATACCCGAATAGAAAAACCACTCTCGTGCTTCAGTAATCAAAAAGAAAGAAGGACTAGCGGAAGAAGAAAAGTTGCGCTCAAATCTCTCTCTTCTGGATCAGATTGTAAAAGAGACAAAAAGGGTTGTAAATACCATCGATTCCAGTATTTATCTTATAAATCGTATCGACCAACAACACTCATACATAAGAAGAAACAAAAAGCGTATTGGACATAGTTTGATTGCTATGAGTCATTATGTTGTGGAATGCTATATCGCTACGCCATAGTCATTTCATCAGTACAAAGACGCAAAGTTGTATAAATGATTGGATGAAATAAATAAAAAGTTGTGAAATGACTCTTAAATATAATGAATGAAGCTGGAATCGAATGCAAGTACTTAATCTACTGTACTGGAAGGAAAATCAAGACCTCAGATAGCACGTAATAAGGATGTTTAAGAAAGAATCGTGAAACATCGCGTGAAACACTAAAGGTTAACGTAAACAGTTTTCTTAACCCACACGGCCATGCTACAAATCATAAATCCCCTCAGAAAGCAACGACATACCACGACTAACCCTGACTCGATGCTACGGGTCCATAATAGGTAAATTACTGGTCCAAACTCCCATAATTCCTTGGGAATTATCCCACCATGATTATCAGAGTCATCCCTTGGAGACATAAACCATAACAAGAATCTCTCACTTCTCGTTGCATATAATCAAACGATAATAGCTCGAATATAGCTTAAGCAACGAGGAATTATCGAAAGTAAGGAGGAATCGTCAAATTGCACTGAATGGAAGTTGAGTACTCTCGTGTACTCGCAAAAAATTACTGAACTACACATAATACACTAGTTCCCTCGGAACTGAATTAATGTTTTAGACCTTCCTGACTCAATCAACGATAATAACATTGAGAATCATTCCTAGAAGTATCATCGTATACTCGATAACATTCGAGTAATCATCTAGATTGATAACTGACAACCCACCAGCACTGAAAACTCATAGTGCCCTCGCCGCCAATTCATACTGAAGTATATAACTATGCTTGCCTGCTACTTCTCTTAGTGATACGTACAATGGCAACTACCTCTTCCTGTCATCCAAAACATGAAATGATCAATATCAATTACCAAGGATGCCAGGATACTGACACATCATAACATAACGGCTCCTCAGCTGAGAATCGAGATCATCTAATCTCATAAGCTGACATCATCTACTCTACTTTCAACCCCGAATACACACTACCCAGAGGAACCTAACGACCCACCAAGTCACGAAAATCTTTGGATTAAAATGTAACGAAAACAGTACATATTCGTTACGGAAACTATTGTTGAAGTCGCCGATCACGCCCATGAGGCATGACATAAGAAACTGGAGATACTCAACTAGAAGATTATCTTATTTCATTAGTGATCCATATGCTCGAAGGCATACGATGGGAGTCATTGCAGTCGGACCATCGCACTCTAAAATCTCTAAGGATACAAAATAATCAAAAGGATCATGAAACATAATGCTCTTATACCAATTGACAAGACCCACCCCAGTAATCCAAAGATAAGTCTTGCGGGACCCGTGTTAAGGTCTCTAGCACTGACTAGTCGTTATCAGCTATCTTAGCACGTATGACGACCCGGAACAGAATCAGTAAAATAATCAGCTTAATTCACGAGTTAGCGTGTAATCGCAGTTTTACGTAAATTGACTGATTTGTCGGTTTTGATCGCGACTTAATTATTGGCCAAGAATTTGAGTTGAGTCTCTTCTCAAGAGTTGTTGTACGAGTGATTTCGAGTTCGTGAGCGGTTCCTGATGATTATTTCGTCGACCGAGGAATATAATATGAATATTTGAATTTTTAGAATCTAGTCGAGTTTATCCGAATCGTAATGGTTATCCGTTTCGGATCGTCGATCGTCCCGAGACGCGAGTATAATATCGGAAATAGTCGAAAATTGTCGAAAATCACTGTTCGGGAAGTTTGACCGGCGTTGACCGAATTTGGAGACGTTGACTCGCATTGACCGAAGGAGAAAACCGGCCACCGTTTGACTCGCCGACGACCTTTCGTTTCCTACAACCTCCGGGTCCGATTTGGGTATGAAATGATTCCTCTCTTCATTTACAACTGTTTAGAACTTGGAATTTTGTAAATTGGTGTCGATTTGAAGGAGAAATGTCGATTTGAAATTTTGGGGATTTTGGCCGGAATCGGCTTCGACGGGGGAAGGTGTTCCAGCGAATTTCCGAGGGGGGTTTGTGATGGAAATTGTTGGGTTTAAGGTAGGTTGATGGACCCTTGAAGTTGGGAGGCTGGGATGGCCTCATGGCGGCGGATGTTGGCGGTGGAGCTTTTTCCGGCCGGTAAAGGATTTTGAATTTTCGAGCTGATTTTCGGCGTGTGTAGCCGGAATTGAGCTTAGCCACAGTTGAGAGATGTGTTGGGCTCGTTGAGGAGAAGCTTCGGTGAGCTTGGCCGCCGAAAAATCTCTCCGGTTGACGGCGCGCCGAGGCGGCGGTCAATGGCGGAGCTCCGGCGACCGTTGACTTTTTAGAAATGTGTCGAGTTATATGTCATTTTGTTCGTATTCGCGCCCCGATCGTTGTCTTGAGGTTTTCAAGTTGATTTGGGTACCGGATTTTCAGTCGAAGATTTGAGTGAAGATTTCGGGAATTTCGTTGATTATTTTTGTATCAGTTATACGTTTCCGGGAACGGTTGGTTTCCGAGGTGTGGTACAGTGTTGTGAATTGTGATTTTGATCAGATATATTTTGTGATTATTCAGGGGATCGAGATCGTGCTTCGGGCAAGGGATCTTCCGTCGGACCACGTGATTAGCGCGAGTGCACTCTTTGCTTACCTGTGAGTGGACACTTTTATATTTTCACAGTCGTTGCGAGTTCATGATTTTTCCGTATTTACTTTTATACGATGTTGAGATTATTTGTTATTTTCGGAGGTATTATTTTATATTTTTATGGTGATGGCATACTTGCATCGATGCTTCGGCTACTCGGCTGATCACTGGTAGTCTGACCAGAGTTGAGAGATTCCTCTGGACCAGAGTTGAGAGATTCCCCTGTTATGCCACTGGGGTTGAGAGATTCCCCTAGCCTATCACCGTCGGGCTTAAGAGATTCGCCTGACACCTCCATATATACTTTCCGAACTCGCATTGCTTTACATTGTTTTATGTATATGAAATTGGTGAAAGACATATGTTTATTTTCGTCCACTCACTCTAACGTTTTATTGCCTTTCCCCTGGGCTTTTCGGTTTCCGTGCCCAGTTTGCAGTTCAGATTCTGGTGTCTCACGTCGCGGTCGGAGGCTAGTTGTTCGAGCTACCTGTCTTTTCCAGTAGGTCCTTTGTTTCGCCTACTGTTGTATATTTTGTATATATACACTAGAGGTCGCTCTGATACGATACTGATACATGTTTTATGTGGTTTTTCCCGGATTTTCTATATTATACAGTTATATTTACTGTTTATTATTATTGTTATGATATTGAGAAATCTGGATGGGATTGGTGCCCACGGTTTGGCTTTTATGGCATAGGATGAAGTGTTATTTTCCGGGTGCAGGTAAAGGCAATTCCGCGTTAGTAGCGTTACTCTGCCGAAATTTTTATGGTTTTTGTTGGTTCGTGTTTTTAGAAAGGGTTTGATTCCGGTTTAGGAAACTAAATCGGGGTTGGGTCCTTTCAGCTTGGTATCAGAGCATTAAGTTGTCAGATTATGTAGACTCTTGTAGTTGTGACGCTTAGGGTATTTGAGTTTGTACAACATGTTTGGAGCGATGACCCGACTGGCCAGCGGTACTCATCAATGCTTCAGGTGTTGTGTGTTCTCAAATATCTGAGGTCTCATGATTACGTTCCTTCTGCTTGTACCTAATGCTTATCTTGTATCAGTAGGATGCCTCCTCGACGTGGTCCCCGTGTTGATCGGAAAGTGGATCCTGATGAGGATCTCCAGACGCACGACTTGCTGATGCGAGTGTTGCGTTTAGAGGAGCGTTTTGACCCTGTGGTCAAAGCTCGTACTGCTGGTGCGACTGTCTTTTCGGGTTCAGCTGATCCAGAGATTTGCGAGGCATGGTTGGTTCAGGTTGAACGCGTTTGTGAGCGTCTGCGTTTCACCCCTGAGCAGATGACAGTGGCAGCAGTCGGATTACTTGAGTCAGATGCATACTTCTTGTGGGTTAGCACCGACCGAGTACCGGTTGATACTCCGTGGACTTTGTTCCGATACTTGTTTATGCGGAGATACTTCAATCAGGCTACCCATCAGTGTAAGTATGAGGAGTTCACGAATTTGAGGCAGGGCAGTTTGTCTGTGCTTGAGTATTGGGACAGGTTTACCCGCTTATCTCGCCTTGCTGCGATCCTACACCGAGAAAACAGAAGCTGTGAACTGTCATGCCTCGAACTCTGGACGGTCACGACTTCAACCTGCTATTCTGCAAACTGGGCAATTGAAAATAATGGACCCAGGGAAAGGCATAAAAACATAAAACGTTAAAGTGAGTAGACAAAAATCAATATCATACGATAATCGTAAAAATTTAATTAAAACTGAATCTGATGCATTTCCACTGATATGTGTAAAATAAAGTGAGTTCATATGCTCTGTGGAGGTAGCCACTCAGAAATTTATCCCTAACTTGAGTCGACAAACTGTATGTAAAAATATAGGTGATGGGCCAGACGAGGCAACCTGACCTTCCCTGACTGAACTATCTAATGATCAGCCGAATAGTGAGTGCATCGATGCAACTAAATAAAACCATCACAAGAAAAACCTCCAAATTGAATATGTTCTAAAATATACTATAATTTAAATTGAAATACCAAATTACTAAAAACTGAACTCGCTATAACTGTGTTGTGATCTCCAATCAGCCAAGCACTTATGTCGGCGTCTCTATACATCTGCCATTAGTTGCTAATACGTCTTTCTGAAATAATGTAAAAACTAATCATCAAAAATCATATCGAATAACCAAGCTCGTTACCAATGAGCAAAATCGTCGAGAATATCGAATTCTCAAAAATTGCGCTTCCCAAAATAATACCAAGTTCTAATCTAATTCCAATTTTCAATTCTTAAATCCTTTTTAAAATAGCAACATATATCTTAAACGTTAAGGAACTCGAAGTCAAATCGATAATCAATGCAACTGTTTATCAATAACATAAAAATGTTTAATTATTATCTGATTAACCATACATCTTAAACAATAACGTCTAATTCAATTTAATAACTTTATCATTAGATTCGGTACATAATTAAGAACGAAACGATATAAAATTTCAACCGAAAATGCCCTCATCGGAGCTCTACTGGTGCGGCGACAGGGATGACTTTTTTCAGTGAACCAAAGCCCAGATTATAGAGAATCTACCCAACAACAATATTCATCAAAGGACCAACCTCCAATTCCGTTCCAATTGACCGGAATTGCCCCTGAAACAATCCGGTCGGAAAATCCTTTCCCGCGATTGTTCTCCGCCGTTAAGTCACCTCGTGGCTCAAGACATACCCCAATCGACTTAGGGTGACGAGGGGAGCAATAACCTCATCACCCCGTCGTCTAATTCACCGTCGACCACCGCCTATAGAGTCGACTTGAAAACCCTGGCTAGAATCTGATTTGCTTCCACCAATTCTCATCGATTTACACCAGCTCGCATCAAAACAAATAAACCAATATAATCTAGGATAAAAAAAAACAATCCAAATATACCTGAAAAGTGGTTGGAAACCTCATCGAAGCCGACGCAAGTTATCCCTTGAAACCGTGATCTTCACGGCATCGATTCTCCTTCCTCCGCCACTCATCGCCGCAAAGACACCCACCAACATGTAGAGGAGGTTGAGGCGGTTCTTTTGACATCGGCCCTGCCGGTTTTGGTGGTTGTCTGGTCGTTCGTCGGCAGTGAGGCCGACGGAGGGAGAGAGAGAGAACGGGAGGGAAGAGAGAGAAATGAGAGAGAAAAGGAAAAAAGAAAAGAAATTGCCTAAAATGGTAAGAGTTGACTTTCCTTTTACAAAAACTTTTTATTTATAGTCGAAATTTTGCTACTAAATGTATCGTAACCTCGTACAAAACTTTAGTTGACTATAACTTCTTCCTCGTAACTCCAATTTAAACTCTTGACATGGTCGTAAACTCGTCTCGATAAACTCTAGGACTTTTCGCAAAGAACTTTCTCGAAAAATGTAATCGATAAAATTCTGATAAATACCATCGATAATTACCGACGATAAAAATTAATTGTCATCGATGATTACCATTAAATTAATCTAAAATAAAGAATGCTCAGAACATGATGTCACATTAGACTTCGTCGACTCAGTGGGTGGGCGGTGGCGACGTGTATCTCCACTAGAGGCGGTGCGGCAGACGAAGAAATTAAGTTTGTCCCCTATCGTTACAATCGTTTCATCGTAACGGTTTTATTGAGTAAGTTTTTCGACTAATTTAGTCGAAATATTTTTCTGATTGAGTACTTCCTCAAATTACCTGTATAATTATTGATTTTGACAATTTTTGACAAGGTCGGGTCGTCACACTATTGGAGCTTTGTTATAGCTCGGTGCACACGTCCAGACATTGCATTTTCAGTCTGCGCCTATGCAAAATTATTGGAATAAAGTAAAACACATCTTCATATACTTGAAGGGGTTCATTGACTTTGACTTATTCTTCCCATACAAAGAAGCAAAAGAGTAACTCGAAATTCTGGTAAATGGAATGGTTGAAACGCAGCTTTCAGATTTTGGGATTTTTGACCCGTTGAATGCTTCTCTCGACCCCTAGAATGGAAGTTCCTGGATCGACTAGAGCATGTCTCTCGACTCGTCGAGAGATAACTTGGACTTGTCGAAGGATGCTCCGGTTGCAAGTACTGAACCTCATTTCAGTGTAGTCCTCTATCTTGAGACATTGAATGATGTGTTGGTAGGATTTGTTGATGTTGGGTATCTCTCTGACCCACATAGAGGACGTTCCCAAACTAGTTATGTTTTCACTATTGGGAATACAACGATTTGTTGGAGATTTACAAAGCAAACACTTGTTGCTACTTCCTCAAATCATTCTGAAATTATAGCTTTGCATGAAACGGTTAAAGAGTGTGTATGTGTTAGGTCAGTAATACACTATATTTGAGAGACTAGTGGATTATCATCTACTACGCCAACGCCAACTTGTATATTTGAGAATAATAGTTCACCAAGTCACTTTCAAAATTTACATTTGTGAAATAGGTGAGATGCATTGGAATGCGAAGATTATCTGAACTCTGAGATTAACTTACCAATCAGGGGGAGTTACATTTATGTAAACATCAGGGGGAGTCTACATCACATGTAGTCGCTTTTGTAGCTGATGCATTGTACTCTTTTTTCCTTCGACCAAAATTTTGTTTTACCCATGAGGTTTTTGTTTGCTTGACAAGTTTTTTAGTGAGATAACAAGTTATGCAACATATATTAAAATCGCGACACAAGTGAGAGTGTTTAAGGAAAGTATATTCCTAGTATCCCCGTGTGTGTTTTGTCCTAATTAGAGTAGAAGTAAAAATTATATTAATCCCTAATTTATAGAAATATAGATTTCAATTGATTGTAATTACGATATTTAAAGTCATTTATCAGTGAATAAAAATACCGTTTCAGTCTACTATTATTATATTTAATTAATTTTTAATTATTTAGGACAAAAATATATTGGAGGTGTTTTTAAAAAAGGAATTTAGGGGGGGGGTTAAGAAAAAGATAGTGAATTTGGGGGATTTTTTTAATAATTTGCCTGTAAATAAAGCATTGCTGCTGTATTAAAAATTAAAGAAAAAATATTAAAAAAAATTAAAAATCATTCGTACATCAACGCATAAAACCTAATCCTACATCAACACATAAAACCTACACCTCCTTCTCCCTCTCTGTATTTCTTTTCTCTGTTGGCAGTCGATGCTAGGGTTTCTTGTCCCTGAGTTTCGTGAGGGTCAAAGAGAGGGTTTCTTGTTCAATCACTCTCGCCCATCAACAATCTCTCCTCAGTTCTCTCTCTTTTCATGTCTTCAATCGACGCCTTTCTACTCCTCTCCTCTGTTCCTTCAGGGCCTCACAAAACCCTAATTCTGGACTCTTTTCACATACTTGTTCCTCATCCTCAATCTTCTCACTCACAAATTTCCTGCTATCTTTTTGGCGTTTCTGGGTTTGCTAATACGGTTCGCTGCGCAAAATGACTGATTCAAAGGTGAGATTTTTAATTGACAAGTTTATATTGTTTTCAATTCAAGTATTGTTTTTATTGGCTCTGGGAACTTTGATGAATATAGAGATTGGTAATTTTGATTACTGTAAGCACAAATTAAAACACTTGTGGGGGTCTTATTAATTGTGTTTTATGAATCAGAAAATGCCTTGGTTTTCTGTACTCATTTGTGCATGCTTTTAGCTCAGTCTATCATATTGTGAGGATATTTTGTTGAAAGTTTTGTTTAGAGTAGTGCAGATGCTAATCATGCTATTGGTTTTTGTGGAACTTAGTTTAATATTTTTGTGATTAGCTGCTGAATTTGGTTTCTTCATTCTATGTTTGCAGCCATTAGTATTTGGGTCGTTTTCTGAAGATGAGACCAAGTCATTGCTCTTAAAGCAGTCACCACCGAAGTCGTCACCTGCAAAGGTTGAAAAGCAGTGGAAACAAACATATTTCAGTTTGGTTCGATAATTTTTTGATACTAATAAATCTTTAGGCGAGTTGAATGGAGATTCAAGTAGACAGCACAGTTATTTGAAAGGGCTCAACAAAGTGAAGACTACAAAAGCAGCAGATGATAAGTTATCTGGATCATTAGTGATTCCGACTGCGAATGGAAGTGCTGATAATGGCAATCAGAGTTCTTTGGAAGGGCTCAGCAAATTGCAGTCTTTAAATGGAAATGATAAGAGCAACAAAGTCAAGACTTCAAAAGCAGAGGATGATAAGTTATCTGGATCATTAGTGATTCCGATTGCGAATGGATGTGCTGATAATGGCAATCAGAGTTCTTTGAAAGGGCTCAACAAATTGCAGTCTTCAAACGGAAATGATACGAGCAACGGAGTCAAGACTACAAAAGCAGCAGATGATAGGATACCAGGATCAGTAGCAATTCCGACAGAAAATGGGTGTGCTGATCATGGAAATCAGAGTTCTACTCATAGTAATGGTGTGAAAGAGGTGAAAACTGATAATCTTGATTTATCTGTGCTACATGTATCCCCAAATGGTGGTGGTTTCTCAAATCAGTTTTCAAGTTTGGATTTGCATAGTATAGAGCAGAATGGTAGTGTTGGCGATATATCAGTATCTGATTCTAAGGGTGAAATACAAAAGTCTGTGAATGGGCCTCTCACAGTCAGCAAAAATTTATTACCTCGTGGTCTAGTCAACTCGGGGAATCTATGCTTTCTTAATGCGACTCTGCAGGCTCTCCTATCGTGTTCTCCTTTTGTTCAACTTCTTCATGAATTAAGAACTCGAAACATCCCTAAGGTTTGTTTTTTTTCTCTCGCATTGATTTATAGTGTTATATGCTTTAACTTTATCTAGTAACAGTATTAGACCCAAGTCCCCGTATATACTACCGTCCTTGCTTCAGCCTTTTTCTTTTGCTGGCCAAGCACTTCCCTAATATCTTTCCCATTTGATTTCAAATTTATTAGATTGGCTATCCAACACTCTGTGCTTTCGCTGAGTTCGTCTCAGAATTTGACATGCCTAGTTCAAGTTTGAAGAGCAAAGAAACAGGTGTTCTCGGGGTTGGTAGGCCTTTTAGCCCCGTGATGTTTGAAGGTGTTCTTAACAGTTTTACTCCTGATGTACCAAGTACCGTATCAGGCAGGCCAAGGTTAGTGTTCTATTGTGATAAATACTTCTTGATTAAGGTCATACTCATATTGTCTTTTCTAAGTTGTTTTTTTCAATTTCCTAACTTTGTTTCTGACCTTTCCTTCTAGTTTTATACACTTTACAGTGATGATCCGTTGGGCTTTATTTACGTTTGATTGATAATCCTGACGCCCTGAAGTGTATTTTTGTTTTGAAAAATTGCAACCATCTGATGTGATTTGAGTAGTTTTTTGTCTGAGAACCTGCCACATGTCTCTCTTTTGCTTTGTAGATTCTTCGACTTTGTGATTTATAGCTTTTGTTTATTAGCCATTTTTTCCAGAGAATAATGAAATTGCATTAACGCAATTGGGATATGTACATACAAGTACTGTAGTAAGTCATTGTGACTTGACTACAAACCAAAGAAATACAAGATACAAAAGCGCCTTCCTAACTAAAATATGCACTACTTGGTTACATTCCTTAGGATGTCTTTAAGAACATAAATACTAATCACTGATGAGAAGAAGCATAAAGGTTTATATCTTTTGGTAATTAGCCATTTTAATGTCTAATTCAGATTTGGACTAAAATTAGTTTCAGGGTAAACTACGGAAGGTTATTTGCTTATCTAACACACTGCCTGTTTCAAAGTTGTATACACCTAGGATCCACATATTAATGGCACTGTTTTTCAGACTATTATCTAAGTGATCTTTTGAACTGGTGCTGTTTTTCAGACAAGAAGATGCTCAGGAGTTTCTTAGCTTCATTATGGATCGGATGCACGATGAGTTACTTGAGCTCCAAGGACATTCCTCGTACTGTAACGGGGGCAAATCATCTCTAGTATATGCAGAAGAAGATGAATGGGAGACTGTCGGCCCGAAAAACACATCTGCAGTAACTAGAACACAGAGTTTTGTCCCTTCAGAGTTGAGTGATATATTTGGAGGACAATTAAGAAGTGTGGTGAAAGCAAGAGGTGTGGCTTTGGCATTATTAATATGAATCTGAAGTCTTGCGGTTAACACATGCATTCTGAAGTAGAGATTTTTATACTTAATGCGTTCTTATGTTTTGTTTCTTATGCAGGAAATAAAGCTTCTGCTACTGTACAGCCTTACTTATTGCTCCACCTTGATATCAATACTGAAGCTGTTCGTACCATTGAAGATGCACTTAAATTGTTTTCTGCCCCAGAAACTCTTGAGGGATACCAAACATCAGCTGCGGGCAAGGTCTCTCTCTCTTAAAAATTTGTTGTTATGTGTGGTGTGTTACATATAGTAGATGATAATGATGTTCACTGTTCTGACCATTGTTGTATGCCAATGGTGTTCAGGCTGGTGTGGTGAGTGCAAGTAAATCGATAAAAATTCAGAAGCTTTCAAAGATAATGATATTGCACTTGATGCGTTTTGGTTATGGAAGTCAAGGAAGCACCAAATTACATAAGCCCGTGCACTTCCCACTTGAACTGGTGTTTGGTCGTGAATTGCTTGTTTCTCCAACTACTGAGGTGATCTTCTCTACATTTCAAATTTTTAATATAATTAAATATTTTCTTTGCATCTTCTGTAATCTTCTCTACATTTCAAATTTTTAATATAATTAAATATTTTCTTTGCATCTTCTGTCTAAGTTTTGTGCATATCGTACTTGCCATCTTGGCCCTCTCTGTGCATTATTATGTAATTTTGATTGCTTTCTGGAAAGTCTCTTCTGGAGGCTTTTGAGCTGGGCTACTCGATCTTTATCGAGTGGTAGGCACATTTTCACAAAAGGGTTGTGGTGTTAGGATTATCTTTTATGATGGCTATTTTTTGGTTTTCTTTGGGATGAATTTTAACATTCTTGAGTTGTGAGGTGGAGGGAGGCACTTCTATGACTTCAGAGTTCAGAATTTTTCTATTTTAGCTCTTTTTTCTCCATTGCAGTGCTGCCTGCCAATGTCTAGTTTGTTACATCTGTGATGTTGTAGTCTTTTGTGTTTAGCTAGTTTCTTGAGTTGTAGTTTCTTAAGACTTTTTGTCATCCAATCGTTTCTGCTTTCTGTTTTTGGAAATCTCTGATTTGTATAACTGGCTAGATATTCCAAAGTAAATGGTACAGATATCCCTTGTTTTTAAATCCTTCCATCTCATGAACCCTAGATGTTGTCGGTTTGGTTCTGTAATGAGAACTGTATGATAATTATGTTTTTCCTTGTTGCTTTTTTAGGGTCGAAAATACAAACTTGTTTCTACAATTACCCATCATGGGAGGGACTCGTCCAAGGGCCATTATACAACCGATGCTCTCTATGCTAGTCGTCAGTGGCTCCGGTTTGACGATTCATCTGTCACAGCAATTGGGACAAAGAAAGTGTTGCATGACCAGGCATATGTTCTTATTTACAAACAGTTGTAGAAAGGCAATTGGGATGTAAAAAGTTTATTGCCTACATGAGAGATTTTGTGGGATGTAATCATGGATTGCTAACTTCTGCCCCCCACTTCAGAGACACATCTCGTTACTATTAGTGGTGTAATTTATGCAGTAGATTCAAAAAGTCACCACCCAAGATCGAATACAGTTTTTCATGAGAGCCTACAGGGTGTTTATAAAGATTATGTGGTAAAACTCAGCTGCAAAAATTGCTGGAGCAGTTTTCAGTTTCAATGGAAGTCTATAGTTGGTGTTTGTAAAGATTGTCTGGAAAACTCTGGATTAGTTTCTGAGATTTGTCCTAGTTTCAACAGGATATACTGAGTTGGATGGGATTTGATTGTTCATGCGGTTTGGTTTGGTTTACTATCACTTTCCAAGCACAATCGGACATGATAGATATCAAAAAGGGGAAATCTGGATTGTGTGTCTGGATTAAACTTTAGTAATAATGAAGTTGGAAAAGTACTACAAGCTAGAACTGCTTAGCATACAAAAAAATGAGTTCATGTGTATAAGTAGATCGGCAATACCTGCTCTTATCTTTAGAGATTAATGAGCTGGGAAAAGCTTGTCTAATTTGCATGGTAATGCATAGAATTCATCATTCCGAATGTCAGAAGTATATACCCCAAACTTCGCCCACCAGTTCAAGCCACTGTCTTTTCGAGATGCATCATTTTCTTGAGATAGCGAGCAGTCCAATATCAGAGCAACCAGCGCAGCTACTAATGTGTGTGACATGAAGTTGTGGGGAGTACATATGCAAATGAACCAACTACCACTGACGGAAATCTGGTCCCAAATAGAGACTGCAATAATGTGCTCAACCCAGAAAGAAACAGCATGGTCTGCACCACCCTAGCTAGCCTTCTCAACCTGTGCACAATATACAATAATTAGTCCAATAATACATGGAACTATTAAGAAATGAAGAATAATCACGGAACAGTTCTTAGAACGGAATGCTATTTTGAACCTTGGTGCGTAGATCGTATGGGTTGATATACAAGCCCTTAGCCAATTGAGCTACAGACTCATCTATTAACATATGAGTTTCTTTTACTATACTAATTATCCATATATGAAACAAAAAGAAAAATTTGGGGCCAGCCCGGCCTTGTTGTTACTCTTGTTACTGTCGTCGTCCCCACCGCCACAGCCATTACTTTTATTGTCATTGGAACAGCCACCGCATGGAGCCATGTCTTGTTAGCTCAGCGATGTTTTGCAGTGGAAGGAGAAATGAAATAGAGCAACTAAATGGGAGACTCCGTGTCTGGGCGGGAAGTAGCTAGCTTGAAAATAAGAAGACCGTTACAATCTCTTTATTTCTTCCTCTAAAACAGTACGACAATTAATTATGTAATTTGAATAAATATTAATGAAAGTTCTAATTCGGTAATTTCCTTACTGTTACATAATCAAATGCTATAAATTATTGATTTGAAACTACAATAAAAATATGATTTTCGAATAGAAGAAGATCTAAATGATATGGTCTTGCCATTTCAGTAACACTAGGGTGCAAGCCGCGCCGGATGCGCGGTTTTGCTAATATACGATGAGAGGAGAATCGAGATTTTAAAAGTAGATATGCTTATAATGTTATTGGGAAATATAAATCAAATATGCAGTTTATGTAATGGAACAAAATTGTTTATAACAAAATTATTCGATAAACTAATAGAAGCAAAGAAATTAACAGGTAATAACATTGGACAAAAAGTTTAAATCCCAAGAATTGTATTAATGGAAAATGAGAACAAATGATCATTCACATTTAAACGACAACAATATCCAGACAATATCCAATACAACCATGTTATGCAATGCCAATTAATAAAAAGCAGGGTCAATTGTTAAATCAAATTGTAATATATTTGCATGAACCCGTAATTACTCACGGACAATCATAAATTGAACTGTCAAGACCTATTACTGTGATTTTATAGTTCAAAGGAACCATATACAAAACCTCTCTCTTGTAACATAGATGAAATACACAGTGCAAATACACAACAAAGGTAAGACTAAAAAATGTTTAGGAGAAACCTTTCTTTTTTCTCTCTCACATTCTCTACCTCTTGTTTCTGCTGAATTTCAGGCGGGATTCAACGAAACAGGGGATATTGTTAGGATCACTCCTCAAGCTCGGACGGGGTCACTCACTTGTTGATGGCTTTGGTGGAAGTGGGAAATAGATAAAATATGAATGTAGTAGAGTCCATGATCCTCTCCCCCTTCAGCTCAACAATAGTTATTTGTTTTATACCTTATGGTACGTGTTTCTTTTTACTTATCTTTGATGTGGGACTCAGTCCCCTTTTATTCTAAATATCCTGATGTGTTGGTGTCTTGGTGTTAAGTGTCTATGAAGCGATGGTTCACAATGTTATACTAATATATTTCTCAAGTCCCCATGTCAAGTGCATTCTTGATTGGGGAGTTAAAAAATGAACCCACATTGTACACACTTAACAACGTCCGTTATAAGTGACATAACGTACCCTGGAGTCCCCTTCAATTCCGCAAGAAAGAATGATATTGCATGAAAGTAACAACACTCGATATTGGAGAGGAATGTATTACAAGGGAGCGAGATAAAAAGTCAAAGTGAGTATGGTGTCACGAAATAGAAATGTGCGCTTGGTTTTTGAACCGAAGTGGAGGTATCGCTTAGGTTCTATCGAATCGAACTGGAAATTCATCTGTTGGTGATGTGTGGCTTACGAATAGAAGCTCACACTTAGTTTTTGAACTAAAACGGAGGTATCACTTAGGGCCTATTGAACCAAACAGGAAATTCATCTGTTGGTGATGTGTGGTGCATAAGGTAAATATGTGACCAAGGGACACACCACCTAGGATGATCAGTCGCTAGGGGATCTGCTTGGGTAAGACGGTGCATTAACAGTGCTTGGCCGCATATCCAAGTCCTACCCATTCATGGAGCGTACGCAGTTTGTATGTGTGACAATGAGCGCTACCCATTTTTGGCACACGCTATGTAAAGAAAGCTTAACATGGACGCTGTCCATTTGTGGCACACACCTAATTAAGTGTGAGGCCCAACCTGGATGCTGTCCATTTGTGACGCACACCTAGGTATCTGAGGCCAAACCTAGGTATTGCCCATGTATGGCGCATACTTAGGCGATGAAGGAAAAAAAGGGTGTGCACATCATATGTCAAAGGCATTCACTCTAGCTTCTCTTATTTTACTATACTTGCCAACTGTTGATGCGCTTGCTAAAACAAGCTAAAAGCAAGTGTGTACTCTTTTTATTTATTTATTTATTATATATATATTTTACCGTTATGGACTGATTGGTCCGGATCACCTGTATCTCACCCCCCCCCCACACACACACACCTGCTCTCCCAAATTGATCGAGACAAAGGCAAAGTGAGACCTAGATTGCGAGATCAACTAATTGCTTGCAGTCCCCAGCATCACCTAAACCCCAAACCCTAAACACCAATATTAGATTTTATGCCGCTCGGGTTGAGCTCGGTTCATCTGGAATGGATCATCGTGGCATAGGTTGGCACGGAATCCGGTCGTCCGAGAGACGGTCATCGCAGATTGGGCTGAGCAGAACAAGGTGAGCGTGGAGTGATCGTTCTCAGATTAGGCTGAGCAGAATAGGTGAGCACGGAGTGATCGTTCTCGGATTGTTAAAGCATGAGCGAAGCATGAGCGAAATGTGTAGGATTAAGCCCGCTTGCTTTTTCCCGTTTACTCTTATGGGTGGAGCAAAGAAATCAATTACTTGGTCCTGCTCACTTCTTTCAGTACCTTTTTTTTCTGTTGTATGTAGTGCGATAATCGGTGGCGTTTGCAGCAAGTTATAAGCACCCGGCTATTGAGGCGTTTTCATAGGCGATGCCGGGTTGACAATGCGTTTGTTTTGATCGGAGAGTTTGCATTGATTGCTAATGCCAAAAATGAACATGTCTTGTATTGATTTTGGCTTGGCACTATATGGGCGCTGGCAGAGTTGAACCAAGGGACCATGAATGTGCTATAAAATTAAGATCAAGGATTATGAAACTGCATAATTGTGATCAATACAAGAACACAAAAAACATACATAAGTTGTTCAAGGAATAAGAAAACTTGCATATGCTCATGCTTGTAGACTATGTCACAAGGCAAAAAATCTTCTCCTCTATCCTATCCTTAATAGTCAGACTCTTTTATGGGACAAAATAGTGAATGAATGACTTCTTGATGGAAAGATAGCTAGAGCAGGGACCTATGTCTCTATATAATGTGTATAGAATTAATACCTCCCATAAAAGTTCCCAATCCTAATACAACTCGTAATGAATAATGAATATAGAATTCATGTAGAACTCTTATTTGCACAAGGCAAATCATATTCCCTTAGGGATTAATGAAGTAGGGAATATTTTTGTTTATCAATTACTTAAGCATCAATTATAGAATTAATATGTTGTTAATGAACATAATGGTGTAATGTCCATATTAATTCTTACATTCTCTCACTTGGACATACACATATTACACAACACTGTAGTTGCTATAAAATGATACAACATAATTTTATAGGTCTTGACAGGGAGAAATGACCAGTAATAGGTTATATAGCTAAGAAATGATGGATGGCTCCATCTAGAGCCTTAAACACAAGGAGAAATAGCAAGCTCCCTAAACTTGCCAAGTACCACCGCTTCCACATTGAACAAGAATTATAAGTTGTTTGAATAAACCTTAAACAATAAGAAATCATTAAACTGAAATGAATGCGGATATCCAACTTCCGCACTCGAACGAGAATTAAGATGTTGTGTATGGAATGATAAGGAGTCTCAAAAATAATAATTTCATAACATCATGTGAAAGGCAAAGGGTCAACGTACCTAACTGCTCTGACTCACTCAACAGCATCATTGTCAATGATCCTTACTAGAAACATAGTCGTATACCTCACTTCCAAGCCAATGTTTCAAGTCAATAACTAAACAAACTACTGCACTGAATTCTCATATTCCCCTCAAAATAGACCCAATAAGAAATGTGCAGTAATGCCAAAGTTCTAGTCATAAGACTAAGAAGCAATAAAAATTGTCACTACCTTCATGTTCTCAACGAACGCGTCGAAGAAGAAATCTGACGCTTGAATAAAGACGTGTGATATGCAATCATGGTCAACGCTTGAATGAGGTGCGGCGTTTTCGGCTTCCGACCGATTTACGAATGTTGAATCGGTATTATTGAATCGGTGTTTAATTAGACACAATGCAAAAATATGCGAAAGAACGAAAGCTTAATTTATAGACAGTCACTAGCTGTAACGCAAAGTTGAGTTGTGGTGGGTTGTAGACAAATTAGTATAACTGCATGTAATATTGCATAACCCTTAGCAATAATCATCGAAATTTTTTGATGTAAATTCTCTAGCATTATCAAGTCAAATTGACTGTATAGGATGACCCGAGTAGTGAGCCCGCAATTACATAATTTGAGTTAGGAATTCATAAGTAGCATTACTAGTGAACGATTGCATAACACATGACCAGTGTGTTTGCATGTCAACCAACACCATAATTCATCAAATTGGTCCGCTAGTTGGTTGAATCAATCTATAGAATCCCCTTGAATTCGTTGCAAGAATGTAATATTTTCTTTAATCTCTATAGCATAAGATGATCTTAATCTTACCATTGTTAAAGAACAGGCTTTACAAAATAAGTGATAAGTGTCTTTTAAAACCAATGAGGATGCTGGTTTAGACTTAGAGTCATCAATGACTTGAGAAGCATAGGGAACTGTGACATTACTTTTTGTGTGCAATTGTTGTCATTGGGGGGAATGACACCGACCACTTTTGGCGTACGATGGTCGATGACACCACCACTCGAGGTGTCCATCGCCACTCCCTTTTCTGAACCGACTTCTTAGTTCTTGTTCCTTTCACTCGAAAGAACGGATGTCTGTTACAGATCATCATGTCACGACCTGGTTATCCCAATTTTTCGTGCCAAAGTCTATATGTGCCGGAATCCTAGAGGTCATCGTTTATGCCATGGTTAGATTCAACAACTCGACAATTATTATACATAGCCCATTAGGCTGACACATATATTTCTCTAATATCTGGTTTCTTCCATGACAATTAGAGGTGATGCATAATAATGTAATTCCATTCTCATAATTTTTAAATAAAATTCGTTGGTGCGTATGTCTCTTGAGTAGTTCCACTATCAATGAGAAACTCAAGTTCTCCGAGAAACATACATACAAAGTTTGTATTAAAAAACATGATTCCACAAATCATTTTCTGATCTTTGTGTACTCAAATAAGTATAACTTCGTTTAGAAAATAGATATTGATGAATCGTATAAACTTTTGAAAACTAGACATCTGTAGTTTTTCAACCATATAAAGTTCACAATCTGTCTATTTCTGAGCTATTGACAAAGCTCACTCAAATTTGGTTGACCTGCATAAGCAGATTTTAGTTTCATACTTAATGCAATTTATTTATGTTTTGTGGTGATTTCAAGGATTCAAATACTTTTGCAATCCCAAATAGTACATAGAATGACTTTGCTAGTAATTATGTCATCTATAATCATTCAAATAGCTCTTTTCACTCATAACCAGGTGAAGAGAAATCGATGTAGGTGAGGTGACGCCTGCTTAAGTACCTTTATCAAAAGTCTATTTTTCTAGACATTATGAGTTACTAAAGCGAGCCCTATTAGAGAACAAAATCATAAAGATTGAAAATCGAGTACTTTATATAGAAATATAGCCAAGCTTGTTTCAATACAACATTGCCTTTGTCAATCATTTGCCAACGAATTACATCAAGAATTTTGCTAATCCAAATTACAATATTGATCAATCATCAATCGATAACTAAGGTATAAGAGCCTTTATATAATATTCTTGAAAAATAGACACTCTAATCAAAATTTGTAAAATCCAATAAATTTTTGCCAGTTTTGAAGTTTGCAATTGTGAGATTAGCGTCATTGCTATCTCCATCTTCTTCTTTAGTTGCATGGTGAGTCTCTTACTCTTTTGCATCTCTATATGCTTTGTATTTTGCAACCAATATGGCATTTCCCTTGCAATGTCTAAACAATGCTCATTAGATCAACGTCTATAGTATACCTCCTCTTTATCTGGAAGTTTTACTTCACAGATTATCATTAGGTGAGAAAATTCTCAATGTCAAGTATAGCAAATTACAACATTTGTATGTGATGTCTTGAAAAACAAGAAGATGTATTAGTTTCGCAGTCCCAAAGACTTCCTCGATAACAAATTATTCCAAAAATATTGGATTAGACCAAAATTAAGATGTTAATGGTCATACGAACTCTCTTTGTTCGTTATCGATGCTTTTACGAACTTCTTTGTTCGAATCGATAGTGAATTCTCTTGATTCACATGGACTCTCATTGTCCATTTAGGAACCTTGTTTCAAGTTCTTAAAGATGAAGAAGGGGGAAGGAATCTCCAAATTCCCCGGGTAAAAAGAAGTTGCGAAAAGAGTAATTATTTGAATTTAAATCGAAAGCACATACTCTTATAAAAGCTTACTTGCTTTAGAATACACAACTACTTTTTTCTCTTTCCGTTCCTTGCATTGTGCATGTCGGATTGTTGGTCTTTCACCCATTGGGACATATTCCTTGCACAACGATGAAATTGACATGCATAAAATTGCAACAAAATTATATGTAACAATTTCAAATATTTAATTTAACAATGCATAAATTTAAATGAAGCATGTATGAGAAACAACCTGATTATTTTCAAAATAATAAGCTTGCACATGAAGTTCCAGGATTAGTGGATTATACGGAATACACATGTACGTGTATCTTCATTGTTCTTGATTAAGAGCTGAATTCGACTCACACTACAAGAAAACTACACTTAGACCACGGAAAAGTAATTTTTCCGTGGTCCAAGTGCCACTTGGACGACGGAGACTTTCCCGTCGTCCAAGTAACACCTGGACGACGGAGAAGTCTATTTCCGTCGTCCAGGTGATCACCTGGAGGACGGAGAAGACTCCGAGGTCAAAGTGATCACCTAGACGACGGAGACGGTATTCTCCGTCGTCTAGGTGATCACTTGGACCTCGGACTCTTCTCCGTCCTCCAGGTGATCACCTGGACGACGGAAATAGACTTCTCCGTCGTCCAGGTGATAACCTGGAGGACGGATAAGACTCCGAGGTCCAGGTTATCACCTGGACGATGAAGAATAACACCTCCGTCGTCTAGGTGGCCACCTGGACAACGGACCGACACGTCGTGGTCCGAGTAATTAACTTCTACTTAGACGACGTACCGACACCTCCGTCGTCTAAGTGAAGTATTATATAAGCCCGATGCCAAACTCTCTTCGATTCATATATATATATTCCATCTCTTCATTCCATTCGAAGAAGAATTGAAGGAGAAGGGAGAAGGAGAAGGAGAAGGCTATAGGATATATCGGAGAAGAAAGAAGGCCGAGAAGGATCAGGATAAGGGATCTCCGCTAGCTATAGCTTAATTAACAGATATCGAGAAGGCCAGCAGGTACGTACGCAGTTAAAATTTGCTTAATTAATATATATATTTAGTGAAAACGTACGTACATACATGCATGGATGTTAGCTATATATATACAGATTAAATTACGTACGTACGTAATTGATGGATCGATGTAGATCGAGTACGTATAATTAAGCGTAAATTAATGGACTAATATATATGTAATATATAATTAATTAATTATAATATTTTGTAGCAGTATGGACAAAAGTTGGATGAAGTTGAAGAATAGATGTGATGTCCGGTATATGGATGGAATTAGCGAATTTGTGAATTTTGCGATAGAACATGGTCAGGGAAAGAAACGTTTCAGGTGTCCGTGTCAGAAATGTCTTAATTGTCAGTATGCGGAGGTTAATGTTATGGTGCAACACCTGTACGAAAATGGTATGATGTGGAGTTACACTACATGGAGCGAGCATGGTGAAGCAGTAGAGTTCAGCGCAGCAGACTTCAGCTCAGGGTACAGTTACCATGGTGCCTCATCCAGCGGCAGTGGTGCCGGACCCCCAGCTTGCAACCCAACTGCAGATTTGGTCCATGATGCGTTTCCGGGATGTAGTCATGGTGGACACCAACACCTAGACGGAGGTTACAGTACCACCAATGAGCATGATGACACATTTCCCGTAGCTAGCTTGGCCACTGACACCAGTGAGATGGAAAAGTACAACCGGATGCTACTTGAAGCGCATACCCCGGTGTTCCCTGGATGTCGAGAGAATGTGTTGCAATATGTGATGGAGCAAATGAAGATAAAAGTGAAGCACAAAATGTCAGTGAGTGCTTTTGACGAAATTCAGGAGCAAATATGTAAGTTGCTTCCTGATGATCACAATCTTCCTAAATCTCATTATAAGGTTAGAAATATCCTCAGCAGCCTCGGCCTAAAGTACAGGATAATTGACGCATGTCCGAATGATTGTGTGCTATTTTACAAAGAGTATAAAGAGTTGGACTATTGTCCCGTATGTGGCCAGTGCAGATTCCAGTTGAATAGGAAGAGTTCGAAAAAGAGAATTCCTGTGAAAGTTGTTCGATATTTTCCCTTGATTCCCAGATTGCAGCGCCTGTACATGTCTCTACACACAGTAGAGGCGATGAGATGGTACGCAGAAAAGCGAATAGATGACGATGTCCTGCGACACGCCGCGGATGGGGAGGGTTTCAAACATTTCGACAGAGAATTTGGAGACTTTGCTTCAGAGGTTAGAAATGTTAGACTCGGCCTATCTACAGACGGATTCAATCCTTGGGGAAGTAATAGCTCCGCCGTCAGCACTTGGCCAGTTATTCTGATGCCGTACAACTTGCCTCTGTGGATGTGCATGAACAAGGAATTTAATTTCCTTACCGTACTAATTTCAGGTCCTAAATCTCCATCGAAGTGCTTAGATGTCTACCTCAGACCTTTGATCGACGAGCTGAAACTGTTGTGGGAAAATGGAGTCTCAACTTATGACAAATTCACTGACACGATGTTCACGATGAGGGCTGCCGTAATGTGGACGATCAGCGATTTTCCAGCTTATGGGATGTTGGCAGCCTGCAGGACAAAAGGATATAATGGATGTCCTATATGTTTGGACGACGTGAACTCTAGTTGGCACGCGGGGAATGTGTGTTACTTGGGTCACCGTAGATGGCTTCCTCACGACCACCCGTGGCGACAGGATGAAGCTCATTTCAACGGTACGGTAGAGAACAATCCTAAACCCCGTAGTTGGTCGGGCGAAGAGATTTTAGAGAGGTTGAGCTATTTCGACTTTGGTGTGTTGAGCAATGACGCGGATGTAAAGAAATGCAATCCAATTCCTCCACATGATCTGAGCTATTGGGATCACAAGAGTATATTCTTTGAACTCCCTTACTGGTCGAAGTTGAAGCTGAGGAACAACTTGGACGCGATGCACATAGAAAAGAATGTGTGCGACAGCGTGGTCGGAACAATTCTCGGTATTAAGTTCAAGACTAAAGATACTCCCAAAGCGCGCAAAGATTTGGAATCAATGAATCTACGTCGTCCCTTGTGGTTGAGGAGGGATAGGAAAGGTGTGTACAACAAGATGCCAGATGCACCTTACACAGTGAAGCCGACGCTTAGACGTTCTGTATTTCACTGGTTTAAGGGCGTTCGTTATCCGGCTACGTATGCAGCTACTATAACTGGAGCAGTGGACGAGGTGCAACACAAGTTTGTTGGTCTAAAGACACATGACTATCACGTTATGCTGCAACGTCTGATTCCAGTGGTAATTCGACCATACTTGCCTCGGGACGTCGTAGAACCAATAGTGGCATTGTGCAGGTGGTGGCAGAGGTTATGCGCCAGATAATTAAAGAAGTCAGATGTGGTGGAATTGCAACAACAAATTGTGCACATCATTTGCAAACTAGAGAGGATTTTCCCCCCTGCTTTCTTTGACATCATGATTCACCTAATGATCCACCTGCCCGAGCAGGTGCTGATTTCTGGTCCGGTCCAGTACACTTGGATGTATCCTCAAGAAAGGTACGTACAACTAATTAATTAATTTGTTCCACATGAGATTATATATATACTAGCCAGCTAGCTATATGTACTTATGTAATGTGTACGTTTGATTTTGTAGACAGCTTGGACAGTATAAGTCATTCGTCAAAAACAGGTCGGCCCCGGATGGCTCCATAGCAGAGACATACCTAATGCATGAGTGTGTTACTTACTGCAACAGGTACCTCAAAGATCCATCCCCTCCCACTGCCTCTGATCGCAGTGCCCGCATCAATCTTTCTGTCGTCACCAATGTCGTCCGACCGTTTAGAGGAGTATTAAAGGAATCGTTAACACGGGAAGAACTTATTGAGGCACATTGGGTAGTGTTGCGAGACTGTGATGAAGTTGAGCCGTACATGATGTCATACAGGGAGAGGGTTCAGGCGTTAAATCAAAACAAGAGTTCGGCGTGGATTGAGAAAATGGTTAAGAAGAAGTTTCCTGATTATTTCTTCCAATGGGTACGTACGTACGACTCGGTATTAATTATTTAAATACATATTGCTCATGTTTGTAGAAAGTAAACCATTATATTAATTTGGCCTTTTTCGCAGATGATTGATCTGCAAAAATCTGATAACCACGGAGGGTGGTGGTCATGGCCAAAGCACTTGCTAGCAGGGAAGCCGGTTAAACACTATATTTATCCCGGATGTTTTGTGAACGGTGTAAAGTTCTATTCATTGGCCCGAGACGAAGGAAGAAGAACACAAAACAGTGGGGTAGCGGTTGGGAAAGACAATGATCTATATTACGGGGCTATTGTATACGTGGTTCAGCTATGTTACGGGAATGATGTCAACGTTTTCCTATTCAAGTGCAGATGGTTCAAAAGTACAAAGGAAGACCTGGGACTATTATCAGTCGATACAAACTCGCACTGGTATGAGGATGAGCCTTTCGCTCTCGCCACCTTAGTTCGGCAGGTGTTCTATCTCGACGATCCGAAAGTCGGTGAAGGGTGGAAATTAGTGAACCATATCTCTCACCGAGGAATATGGAATACAGAGACAATTGAAGGGACACCGGCGACGACTGAAGATGCTGCTGAACCAGAAAGAGACATTCCTGCCTATCAAGAGCCTAATATTTCTATGGTCCGCTCCAATATAATGGATCTGGTTCAAGATGGTGAACGGTTACCCATGCCTGATGGTTGTACAGATCTAACTGAAGATGAGATTATCGATGAGGTAGATGAAGAAGACGAGCAGGAAGAGGACGCGGACGAGGACTTAGGTTATTCGTCGGACGATGTTGAGTACGATGACGAGGATGAGCCGTCGACTAACGGGGATGAGGACGATGATGATTATGACGAAGAGTACGGTCATACGACGAGGGAGATTAATTGGTAATTAATTACTGTAATTATTGTACGTAATATATATATGATCGATGCCGGTTTACGGTAAGAAATTAATCGATCTGAATTATATATCCTGGCCAACGGAGAAATTAATAAATATTGGCGCCAAATCTCAATCTCATATAAAACGTAATAATATTTTCGATCTGAATTATATATATATATCTGAATTTTTTAATAATATTTTTGAATTAAAAATTAATAAACGGACACGTACGTACACAAATGACCGGGGACGACCTAAACCGTAATCCCTAAGGCCCTAACCCCTGAAATCGGGGTCTATACACCTGGACGACGGAGACTGGTCATTCTCCGTCGTCCAGGTACACACTAGGACGACGGAGAATGGTCATTCTCCGTCGTCCAAGTTCACAAACCCTAAACCCTAAACAGTAAGCCCCTAAACCCTGAATTCAGGGTCTATGCACCTGGACGACGGAGAACGTCATTCTCCGTCGTCCAGGTTCTTACCTGGACGACGGAGACCGACGTTCTCCGTCGTCCAGGTGAAGATATCGTAATTTTTTCTAAGACAACGACCCTCTAGACCTTCTTCCAATGCATTTTCTTTTCATCAAGACTTTAGAGTAAACAATTCTTGGAGTGTGAGCTTCGACGGTTCGAAAATCGGAGTTGCGAAATGCCTTGTATCCACGTTTCCGGTTTGTGAAATTATCGGTTTTGCGGTTGACTGTGCCGATCAAACCCTTCCCGAACTTATTATTTTATGGTCCTTTGAAGATAATTATATATTATGTTACGACGAACATATCCAACGGTTGTTTTGTCCAAATTCAATTTCGTTAATACTCTGCTGCAAATGAGCGTCTACTCATGAACACTTAAGTCGTAAAGATTAGTCGATACTTAACAACTTTCAAGACGTAAAATTATTCGTCGGTTCAAATTTAACTGTTCATATATACGATGTGTTCATCGATATTGTACGACTATTTCACTCGAATGACAGATCGCGAAATTCCTAGCGAATTATTTTTTAAATTTTTTTACGTAATTTCAACCTGGACGACGGAGATGGTCATTTTCCGTCGTCCAGGTGGTAATTACGTATTTATGGTTAGGGTCGATCGACGGTCCAAAACGGATCACAATCACAATTCAGATGGACTCGAACATGAACGGATAAACTCGACAATATTCTAAAATTTCAAATATTCATATTATATTCCTCGGTCGTCGAAATAATAATCCGGAACCGCCCACGAACTCGAAATCACGCGTACAACAACTCTTGAGAAGAGACTTAACTCAAATTCTCGGCCAATAATTAAGTCGCAATCAAGTCTGGCGATTCAATCAATTATCGGAGAACTACGATTACGTGCTAACTCACGAATTAAACTGATTACACTTCTGATTCTGTTCCGGGTCGTCACATATGATATAAGAAACTTCACATCAATGAAAGATCTCGCCAAACAGAGACTTGCTGTCCACCAAGCAAAGTTGTTTTTCACCACCAGGCAAACTACCCTTATTCAACGAATTTAAACACGCAACTCACGTTTTTCCTCAATTCCTTTATTGTCTTTCATCTGAAGAAATTTACGTCTGTATAAAATTGATCAGAGGTCCTTTTGAAACATCAGTGAACACCAAACAACATTGATGTCACATCTTATCTCTACTCTCCTTTTGGTGTTCATTGATGCTTCAAAAGGACCTATGATCAATTTTATGCAGGCGTAAATGTCTTTAGATGAAAGACAATAAAAGGGTTGGTGAAAAACATGAGTTGCGTGTTTAAATTCGTTGAATAAGGGTATTTTAATTTGACTGGAGGTAGTTTACCCGCCAAGACAGTCTATTTTTCGGCCTTGTATGACAACTCCTCGAATTGAAGGAGGTGAAATGAGGGTTTTGGGAATGAAGGAGAGCGCTCATGCACGTCCTTGAAGATCGTTTGTTGGGTGGAAAAAAAACTTTGCATGGTGGATAACAACTGTTACGACCTGAAAAGAAATTACACGCTTATCGAGTTATATTAAGCTTTATTGCAGATTAGTCGTATTACCAAAGATGTTAAATGAATTTTTTATCGATCGAGAATTTGATTTGACTTTCTTCACAAAAGTTGTAGACTATTTCATTTCGAGCTCGTAAGATTTTTTTGGGAAATTTTTTGGATAAGCGAGCTATTTCTTATGCTTATCGAAAGTTCGTGCGAGAAATAGATAAAAAGAAAATCATTTATAGTCGGTTAATTCTCAACCGTTCGATCGCGATAAGATTGATTTTGGGCCGTTAATCTATCGAGGAACTTGGAGGTATAAATAGGGGGATTTTGGGATTTTATTTTCAGAAATTCATAACAGTGCTTGACCCGTTTTCATCCCACGGCCTGCTTCACTCAACCTGACCCGTTTCACCGATTCCAGCCACCTCCGACGACGAAAAAGGTAGGAAAATGATGAGTGATGTTTCCTTGATTGTTTGGTGTGTTTATTTTGGGAAAATTTGCAGGTTTGGAGGCAACCCGATTTGGGTTTTGTATCCTCGAATCGCCGCTGTCGGTGGCGGTGCTCCGGCGAGGTAGATTATCAAAATTATCGGCGGGACTTCCAGAGTTTTTTTTAGGGCCGATTTCCATAGTTTTACCCATATTCTGATATCATATGATCCATATTTATAGGACATTGTGATCGCGACCCTTACAACGAAGAAAATTCCGCTGAACCCCAGCAGTAATCGCAGACTTGTGAGTGGACGTTTATTTATTTTCACAGTTGCTACGAGTTCATATTTACACAGATTTACAGTCTCCTGCATTTTATTATAGCTGATTTTTGAGGTATGTTTGTGATGGTTTTATTTCAGCATCGATGTTTTAACTAGTCGGCTGATCACTGACTAGTCGGGTCAGATCGGGTTAGGACAAACACCCTGCCGACCTAGATTGCCTCTGGTTAAGACAAACACCTTAGACGATCCCATCACCTTTTATTTACAGTCATGGAGACGCTCTGGATTAGGACAAACATCCTGACCGCCCACCTACATATTTTATTTCAGCTTATTATATTTGAACTCGCTTTATTTTATAGAAATTAGTGAAAATGCATGTTATTACAAATTTATCGTTTTACGTAGTTTACGTTATTTTTGTCCACTCACTCTAACATTTTATATTTTAAATTCCTTTCCCTGGGATTTTCGGTTTCTGTCGCCCAGGTTGCAGTATAAATCCTGAGTTTGCGTGGTGTCGTCGAAGGCTTTGAGTCTACTAGTCAGCTCCTCATTCAGTAGGGTACAATCTGCTGTCAGACCTATTTATATGTATCTTATGTTTATAGAAGTAGCTCTAAATTCCTGTTGTTTAAATGTTAATTTCAGTTACTCGAATAGTAGTCAAGAGTGTTCTCTTTGTATTCAGAATCAACATGTTGTAAATACGTTTTAAATTTTTGGTTTTTGTTTATGTTATTTGTTGAGAAATCTGGATGGACAATTGGTGATCCACGGTTTGTTTGTGGGAATTTGGTTGGAAGTGTTCTATTCTTGTAGGCTTTTGAGTTGTTTAGTTTTCAGGGGAAATTATGTAAAAATTTTCGTAAAATTTCTCAGGGTTAATTAATCGTTAGGATTTACTTCTAATTTACTAGTTATACTATTTAGTTTTCTAGCTAAACTAGGGTTATGTCCTTTTAGCAACTCTCTGTTTGCCGAGATCTTTTGTCGATGTGAAGTTGTGTATATCATATATTTTTTCTACTTCCATAACTTTGGGCATGTGTGGGAAGTGGGTTTCGTCGATCATTGCGTGGATGCCATCACCCTGTAGTTGTTCATGGAATAAATTTGGTAAATTCGACATATTCAATCATTAATGTATTGTTTGTGTTAAACTTACATGTTGGTCAACTAAAAGATAGTGAAACCCATCATAGTGTTCATTGTCATATATCTTGGACCTCTAGTTCCTCGATGCGCAGACTCTAATCTTCATATTTGTCATATAAGACCAAATGTGTTTGATGTTTGTGACGTTCATGGGCTGGAAATCATGAGGTAGCAAGGCAAGCTGAGTACAGTCGTTGCAAAGAGAGTGAGAAATTTCATTGTGTGTGAGAAAGAGGTTACTTACCGTGGCCTTCGTGCCGTCAAGCTTTCATAGTGTTTGTTTGAGCCTGAAATAAATATTTCATATTGGGCTTGAATGGCTGAAGTCTTGACGAACGGCCCAGAAAATGTATGTGTCACTGCATGGACAAGTCGTCACGTATAAACATATTACAGCAAGAATTTCAGTCGGCAATGCATCACTTTCCCTGTATTGGATCACTCATAGAGCCAGCCAAACTCAGCGAAGTCACAATCAAAGACGTTCAAGTACAACCTGCGAAGCGGAAAAATGGAAAACTATTATTATGCCAACAGATATAGGAATTTTCCAATCTTACAAATGCAGATGCACATTCTATTTAGGCAGTAAATCATAAATCGTAAAGTTAAGACGTTAAATGTCGACTTTTACGTTACATTTAACGTTAATTTTTAGGGGTATTGACACATTTTCAGGGCACGCCTATTTATTCTTCTCCCTTCCATCTCCGGCCAAACCCTGCTGTCTTTCTCCACCATCACCATCGCCAGATCTAAGCTTTCTAACATTGGAGCTCGGAGCAACACCCCACTATTCTCTATCAAAGGTTGGGTTACTCTCTTCTACTAGCTTCAAACATGTAGAATGCATTCCAGCGAGTTTACCCTTCAAACTCCATTAGTTAGACACTCGAAACCATAATCAAACTCGCTGATATCTCAGCCAATATTGTACATATATCTGTAAATGTCAAACCTGAAATCCATAAAATGATCTCTGAATCACATTATGAATGTTCCTAATACTTGTAATCCTTTTATAATGGCCAATGAGCCACTTCCCTCAATTACTAGTCACCTAATTTTTCAAAAAATGCGACTATCTTTTATTTTCTAGTAATAATGGCAGAATTGTGGATATTAAATCGCTCCTTCCGCAGGTACAAACTGCCAACCACCACGGAAATGCCGACTACAACATCAGAAACAGCCCAATATTGCTCTGTCAGGTCCATTAGTTTCTGATACCCAGTTGGTTGTTGCTCAAGCTTTGCTGAGGAAGAGGTGTCTGTGTCAAGCTCTATGAAGCACATGGTTTGCATGAGCTCATTCACACGTTTACTATGACCAGCATCTTCAAGTTCAATGGTGGTATCTTTCCTGTGATGCAATTAAATAATCAAGTCATATCATGAATCTATGTCTCCCGTCAGATTGGAACCGGTGGCCTAGGTGATTGTTGTGGACATAGTAACCCACCTGTTCGTAGTCTGGAGGCTTAAATCTGAAAATCATTAGGACTTTAACAAATCCCCTCAGACACCTTGATCCTTTATTGGGTAAGCTGGGAGACTAAGTATGAATCCAGCCCAGATGATACGTGGTTGAGGTTGGTTTTCTTGGTTCAATGGGAATCAAAGGGCATCTGAGAGAATGAAGAATTTCCCTAAGAAAAAGAATGGAAGAAATGAAATATTTCAAACAGAGGAAATGGATTAGTGGGCTACTTAGCATGGAAGAAATGACAGAATGGTGAGCCACAGTGGCCGGGGGAGCCTTAAAAGATGTTAATACCATTCAAAATAAATGGAGATGTCAACATTTAACATCAGAAACATTCAGATTGACCAAAGTGACACACGACACCAAAAGTGAGTGGACCAAATATATATTTAAACAACATGCTAGAATTTCCCTTTAAAACAAAACAAAATACACTTTAAGCAAAATGTCGATTCACTTATACTTCAGTGACCATTTATGATTTTTGATTTCTAGACAATACAAAGCTTACAGTCTTCTACTTTGATAATCATTATGTTGTCCTTCATTTTAGTAGCAAACTTTAACATTCTGAAAGTAAATAAGAGATCCAACGATTACACCACTAAAAGGAGTAATTTAAGGTCTAGAGCCTTAGTTATATCTAATCTGTTGCAGTGAAACTCCTGAAGGGAGACACAAGCACATAAAATTTTCAAACAAGCACTTTCTGTGTGAGGAACAAGGAAAACAACTGAATTATCTATATCTCATATTCTTCAGACTATTTAATCTATGTAAGCCAAAAAAATTAGCCTAACAAAAAAGAAGCCAAACAATTAGTAACCTTTTTCATCCGACAAAGATGGTTATGGGATGTATCAGTATTTTGAGTTCCTACAAGAGAACTGTTGCCGACAGGTACAGAGCAAATGATATGCATTTATCTGATATTGACTGCTAAATTGCTCAAGCTCTTCGACTAAACTGTTATTGAGACCTGAACAAACTCTACCCGCCACCAGATTCCTTCATCTATCATTTAAGGAGGCATTGGTCCTACAGGTGCCAACTTACCACTTCTATCTATCAAAAGTGCTTGTTGATAGTATTTAAATCTTTTTACTTATAAGTTCCTAATCCCCTGTAGCAGCTAACCTGCAACTAACACTAGCTTATTTACGAGTCTATTCCTAGCCTCATATACTATACAAATAAACAGCCTAGCTTATGTTTATAATTGTAATATTAGTCAGCAATATCGATCATCAATATAAATACATAAGCCATCCAGCACTTTGCATCAACATTCTGATCACAGATTACCTCTTATTACTTAGAGAAACTAAATAAAGAATGCCAATGAAGATTGTAGCAAAACCTTATATTACCTTCTGTCGGTTAATCACCACTCAGACAATCAATTTTTTATCATTCCTAGTACCATGCAGATACTGAATACAAAAGACTACCTCTTTCAAGTAAAATTGCATCACAGTTCTCACAGTTAATCTAACATAAAAAATTCGAACTGTAACTTCATTGCACAATCTCTATCAACCAGTAACTGCGCTAATGAAAGGATGAAATTTAATGGAATTGTAAAAACAAGGAGTGAACTCTCACCAGAAATAGAGTGCTCCGAGCTTTGAACTCCACCATCACTGCCATCAGAAAGCTCTCCTTTCTTAACCCAAGCCAAGGAAATCCACTGGCTCGGTTACTCTTTGTTGGAACCCCAAGTTGTTCTCTTGCTGCGATAATCAAACCTACTAGGCATCCTCACCTTTTCAGTCTCAGCATTCACAGATAAACCCCTAACTTTCAACCGACTCTCATCCTTCCCATCCACAATCTTACCCTTTGGCCTCCACAACCTATCTTCCCCTCTAGCACTGTCAACACTTGTTGATAAATCCTTATCTATTGGCTCACTCTCCACCTTTCTATTACATCCCACCAACCTTTCGTGCTCTCTTTTCGTCTCATCATTCATCCACAAAACCTTATCTCTTTTGCTCACTCCCATGTTTCCTATATGGCCCCCTCTGCCTAACGACCCACATTTCTGCTATTTGATCCCATCAGCCTACTTTCCTCTCTTTTTGTTTCACCACTCATCGAAATGTCTCCCATCTTGTGCTCAATATCGCCTTTGGCAACCACAATCCTCCTCTTATTTGGCTTCTTCCACCTACCATTCCCTCCTCCGGTCTCTCCATTCATCCCTAAGTCCCCAACTTTCGGCTTAATCTCATCCTCCTTAGCTCCCACATTTCTGCTACTTGGCCTACTCACCCTTTCAATCACCGATAACTCCCTCAATTTCGGTTCAATTTCCTGGCAATTTCTTCGGACGCCACTGTTTGCCTTGTCACTAATCTCCTCTTGTTGAGCTGCTTCATCTACTTCCTTCTCCTCCGCCCTACAATTCTTCTTTGTGTTCTTTCTCAACCTTGACAGAGCCAAAAAAATAAAATAAAAAAAACCTTGACAGAGCTTTGCCATTGAGAGAGTTGTGGTTCAGTCTCAGTGAAGCTAGCAAAATTTCTGATACATTTAGCTTCCTTTCCACGTACAAATTAACATAAAGGATTAATATTGGTCATGTGTGGCAGCAACAAAGGAAGAGATCGAAATAGTCGGTGCTTTAATAAAACAAACAGTAAACATGATGCCCCAATGCTTCACAAGTACTGGAGTGAAGGTGTCATACTTAATACTATGGTTTGGACTTTGGAGTATCATATTGCCTGCCTGCGTTGCTTTGAAGTTTTATTCTCTTGCTGGCTCTCCTTTATTTTATTTGTTTTCATATTATTAGTGTAAAGATCATACTCTAAGGAAGTTGTTAGATCACTTAGATGGTCCAAATGAGACCGGACAGTTCTTGTATAAACCGGATTCATCTTGAACCAAGACCAAATTGTGAAAAGTAGCTAGAATTCTTAACCGTCCATGGAATATGGATAGTGAGATTAAGGTTGGTTCTGATGCGTATGCGGAAGCAAAGTAACTGGGTAAGGTGCCAAGGCACGAGACGCCTATCTCGTGGGTTGACGGTGAACTTTAGATTGAACGCCGATTCTCTCTAAAGTTCGGATAAACTCGAAATTCCTTTATCGAGTGTTGAACACAAACGAACCTGTTTGTAATTCAGAGTAAAGTGTAAAAACTTTATTAATGCTTCAAAATTCGGTGTCTAAAATAAACAATAAGAACCCTTATTTATACTACTCTAGGAGACTCCTATCATAACTAGAAAAGGAAAACAATCATAACTAGAAATAGGAAAACAACTACTCCTACTCCTACCCGGTTTACAGTAACTGAAAGTACCTAGAATAAGGAAAACTAATTAAGGACATAAACCAAATCTGCTTGGACCCTTGATTCGCCTTGATTCGTTCTATGCTAGGCCTTCGTTCCTTAACAATCCAACGCCAACCATGCTTCGTTGTTGTTCATGTGACTTAGATATTTCGATGAGTTTGTCCGGGCTCAAAATGACTTCCTCTCCCAATGCTTGATCTACCCCTGTATCATCCCCTCCCTCTTGAAAAGGAATTGACCTCAATTCTAGCAGACCCTCATCATCGATGTATGGTGAAAGATCACCCACGTTGAAAGTAGCATGTACTCCATAATCTCCCGGAAGCTCGATCTTGTAAGCATTGTTGTTGATCCGACTAACCACCTTATAAGGACCTTCCGCTCGTGGCATGAGCTTATTCTTTCGTTTCCCTGGAAACCTTTCCTTCCGTAAATGTAGCCACACAAGATCCCCTTCATTGAACACCTTAGTTTGTCGATTTTTATTAGCTCTTCGTTTGTACCCTTCATTCACGGTCTCGATTCTGGCCTTGACTTGCTCGTGTAATTTTATCATTGCCTTCACCTTAAACTCGGCATCTTTATGAATCAACTCGTCCTTAGGTAACGGAACCAAGTCAATCGGCAAGTACGGATTAACTCCATAAACTACCTCAAACGGAGAGTGTTTCGTAGCATATGTGGGAGATCTATTATAAGCAAATTCGGCATGTGCAAGCTTTAGGTCCCAATCCTTTTGCGTTTTGCTTACGAGTCCTCTTAGCAACGTACCTAGTATCCGATTAGTAACTTCGGTTTGCCCATCCGTTTGTGGATGGTGTGAAGTACTAAATAACAACTTAGTCCCAACTCGCCTCCATAGAGTGTTCCAAAAATAGCTTAGAAACTTAGCATCTCGATCCGAAACAATGGTCTTCGGCACTCCATGTAAACGTAACACTTCTCGGTAGTACAAATCCGCCACATTCACAGCATCATCCGTTTTATGACACGGTATAAAATGAGCCATCTTCGAAAATCTATCCACCACCACCATGATTGCATCTTTACCTCTTTGTGTTCGTGGAAGGGCCACGATGAAATCCATCGAAACGTCCTCCCATGGACGATTAGGAACCGGTAACGGCGTATACTCGCCTGCCTTGAACGTGCTTTTAGCCATATGACATGTTACACATTTGCTTATCAAACTGGTTATGTCTCCTAACATCTTCGGCCAATAGAAATGCTCTTGGAGAATGTTCAATGTCTTGTTAATGCCGAAATGCCCAGCCATTCCTCCTCCATGAGCTTCTCGCATAAGTAACTCTCGAATAGGATGTTTCGGAACACACAAGTGATTTCCCTTGAATAGGAAACCGTCTTGGATAATGTAATCCTTACTCGAGCCACCTCCTTTGCAAGCATCGAAGATCTCACCGAAATCACCATCATCAGCGTAGTATTTTTTTAATAATCCGAAGCCTAGCAAGTGTACCTCTAGTGTCGATAGTAATGTATACCGTCTAGACAGAGCATCGGCTACTACGTTACTCTTGCCTTCCTTGTACTTGGATGAAAAATTGAATGATTGTAAGAACTCCACCCACTTAGCATGTCGTGAGTTCAACTTACGTTGCCCATTGATGTACTTGAGCGATTCGTGATCTGAATGTACCACGAAATGGTGCGGCCTTAAATAGTGACTCCAATGATCCAAGGCTCGAACAATCGCATAGAACTCCTTATCGTAGGTTGAGTAGTTTAGTCGTGCTCCACCAAGCTTTTCTGAAAAATAGGCCACGGGTCTTTTGCCTTGAATTAACACAGCTCCAATCCCTACCCCACTAGCATCACACTCCACTTCGAAAGGTGAGGAGAAGTCGGGTAAAGCAAGCACCGGGGCTTCACATAACTTCCTCTTTATCGTCTCGAATCCTCTTTGGGCAGCCTCACTCCACACAAACGTTCCCTTCTTCAAGCATTCCGTGACGGGACTCATGATGGTACTAAAATCCCGTATGAAACGTCGATAGAATGATGCTAAACCATGGAATGATCTAACCTCGGTCACTGTGGTAGGCGTGGGCCACGTTCGAATAGCTTCCACTTTTGATTTGTCGACGGACACGCCTTCTTCCGATATGACGTAGCCGAGAAAAATCACCCTGTCCACAAGAAATGAGCATTTCTCCGCCTTCCCATAAAGCTTCTGTCTTCGCAAGACTTCTAGCACACTCCTCAAGTGTTTTAAGTGCTCCTCCAAATTCTTAGAATAGATTAGAATATCATCGAGGTAGACTACCACACACTTGCCAAGGAACGGTTTTAGAACCTCATTCATGAGTCGCATAAATGTACTAGGCGCATTAGTGAGTCCAAACGGCATCACGAGCCATTCGTATAGTCCATGCTTTGTTTTGAACGCCGTCTTCCACTCATCTCCTTCTTGCATTCTAATTTGATGATAGCCACTCCGTAAATCGATCTTTGAGAAGATCGTCGATCCATGCAGCTCATCCAGCATGTCATCTAATCGTGGCATAGGGAATCGGTACTTAATTGTGATGTTATTGACCGCCCGACTATCCACGCACATCCTCCATGTTCCTTCCTTCTTTGGCACCAATAACACGGGTACGGCACATGGACTAAGACTCTCCCGAATGTAACCCCTCTCAAGTAACTCATCGATTTGTTTTTGTAACTCCTTTGTCTCCTCGGGATTACATCGATATGCAGCTTTGTTCGGTAATGGTGCTCCGGGAACTAAGTCAATTCGGTGCTCAATCCCACGAATGGGTGGTAATCCGGGTGGTAGATCATCCGGGAATACGTCTTCATACTCTTTGATTAGCTCCTTGATCTCCTCACGGTTGTCCGGGGTTTGTGAGGATATTTCATTTACCATCAAGGCATAAACGCGTCCTCCCTCTTGAATTGTTTGCTCCACTTCCTTTTCACTCGCAAATAACGTTAGACTCGGTTTCTTTGGTGCCTTAGTGTGAGTTTTGCGAATCGCTTCCGGGGACATCGGCTTTAGCGTCACTTTCTTCCCATCTACAAACAAGGTGTAAGCATTACTCCTTCCTTGATGAATTACGTCTCGATCAAACTGCCAAGGACGCCCCAATAGAATATGGCATGCATCCATTGGAATTACATCACAACTAATCTCATCCTTGTATGGACCCATTGCAAATCCGACCCTCGCTTGCTTAATAACTTTTACCCGGTTCCCATCATCGAGCCAATGTAAGGTGTACGGCTTTGGATGTGGTGTTGTGGCTAAGTTTAATTTCTCCACCAGCTCAGTTGATGCTACGTTCGTACAGCTTCCCCCATCAATGATTACATTGCACCACCGATCTTTCACTTTGCACTTTGTATGAAACAGTTGATCACGTTGTTCCTTATCCACTGTCTCAGCCCCAACTTTGGAGTGCAAGGCTCGTCTTAAGACTAGAGCGGTATCATAGATAGGTGCTTCGAACTCCACTTCTCTATCGGGCTCTTCTTCCTTCTCGGTGAATATTCCATCCTCTTGCAAGTCTTCGTCAAGAAGGTCATCTCTCCATGTAACCGCTTCTCTTAATGTTACGATACGTTTGTTAGGACAATCGCTTTGATAATGACCAAACCCTTGACATTTAAAACACCGTAATTTGGACACATCACGCGTTTTTGGAGCTGCCTCGGTTTTCTTTTGAGCTGGAGTGACTGGAGTTTTGCTGGAATCCGCCCCTGTTGTGCCACTCTTAAGTTCTTCTCCCCTGTTCCAGGGGTTCCCTCTTGGTGCTAGGGAAGTGCTAGTACGGTTCACCTTCTGCTGTGCTTCGACGCGTAAGCAAAGATTACATAACCCGTCGAATGATGTATAATCATGGAGATCCACGATGTTAGCTATAGGACGGTTCAGCCCTCGACAGAATCGTGCCATTTTCTGGTCTTCCAGTTCTTCAACTTCACTCAACATGACAAGTCCTTCAAACTCGTTCATGTATTCGGATATACTCTTCGTCCCCTGTGTAAGTTCGGCCATTCTGCGATATAATCCCAACTTATGGTTGCGAGGCACATATCGTTGACGCAACTTCTTCTTCAATTTAATCCAAGAGTGAATCTTTTCCTTGCCATCCTTCGTCCTCTGTGTTTTCAAGTTCTCATACCACAGAGAAGCGTTCTTGCTTAGTTTTAGGATTGCATACTTACAGCTTTTTTCATCGGATAGGTCTTTAAACTCGAACATTCGTTCGATCTTTCTTTCCCAATCCAAGTATTCCTCTGGTTCAGTGCTACCCCCAAACTCGGGTAGCTCCGTGACCTTGAATTCGTCTACTACCTTCTGTCCTAAGCCGGTTCGGAGTCCTGTCGGCCTGTTACGAAGCATGTCCCGTACCTGTGCGAGGACGGTTTCATCGTCAAAGTCCCCCATGAAGCTAGGATCAAGAGCCGAAGCTCTGATACCACTTATGATGCGTATGCGGAAGCAAAGTAACTGGGTAAGGTGCCAAGGCACGAGACGCCTATCTCGTGGGTTGACGGTGAACTTTAGATTGAACGCCGATTCTCTCTAAAGTTCGGATAAACTCGAAATTCCTTTATCGAGTGTTGAACACAAACGAACCTGTTTGTAATTCAGAGTAAAGTGTAAAAACTTTATTAATGCTTCAAAATTCGGTGTCTAAAATAAACAATAAGAACCCTTATTTATACTACTCTAGGAGACTCCTATCATAACTAGAAAAGGAAAACAATCATAACTAGAAATAGGAAAACAACTACTCCTACTCCTACCCGGTTTACAGTAACTGAAAGTACCTAGAATAAGGAAAACTAATTAAGGACATAAACCAAATCTGCTTGGACCCTTGATTCGCCTTGATTCGTTCTATGCTAGGCCTTCGTTCCTTAACAATCCAACGCCAACCATGCTTCGTTGTTGTTCATGTGACTTAGATATTTCGATGAGTTTGTCCGGGCTCAAAATGACTTCCTCTCCCAATGCTTGATCTACCCCTGTATCAGGTTCAAGGTGAACCGGGTTCACCCAAGCCGCACCCCCCAGATGAGAGGCATTTGCTTGGGAAGGTGTTGCCCAAATGGAAGTATAATAGCTTCAGCCTCCCACAACTCATGAGCTAAAAAATATTGATTTCTTTATGTTGTTGTTTTAGCTGGTAGGCTGGTATTCTTTATCATGAAAGTGTCCTCGTTCAAACTTCCATTTTTTAAAGGCTGTTTGGTGTTGGAGGATTCAAATGGTTAGTTGCTATTGAATTGTCCATCTTCCTTGTTATTTCTTGTTTTTGTGTTCACCTTCCCATGTCCCTTTAGTATTCGAACACTGATACCAAATTTTTGAAAGTCTCAACTCAAGATTGAAACTTTGCAGTAGTACAACATCAGATCCAAGATGTCATGTTAGAGGGCTCAATGTTGTAAATTCCTGTCCCTAAATATAAATGGACTCTTCGGATTTTATGCAAGTTTGTGTAAAGTAGCAATGCAAATGTTTAGAAAATCGAGTGAGTTCAAACTGCAAATATAAAGGTTGCAATTCCTATATATAGTTTTTCATATGAGAGTCTACAAAGTGTTATAAAGATTATCCGGTCAAACTCAGCTGCAAAAATTACTGGAGCAATTTTCTGTTTCAATGAAAGTCTATAGTCAGTGTTTGCAAAGAAGCAGTTTCTGAGATTTGTCTTTGGATGGGATTCCTTGTAGGGTTTGATTGTTCATGTGGTTTGGTTTGCATTATTGTCACTTTCTCACTACAATATATATGTTTTCTTTGTGTGCTATATATTCTGTGTTCTCTTAATGCGCAATTATGATATGCATGTTAAACAAATCGATGGAAAGCCAATAGAATATAGCTATCCAAACATTTGAAAAGAGCAGCTTGAAAGCATTCAAATTAGTTGCTTGAACTTAGTGGGATCCCCTTTGGTATGGCTTTGAAGTTTAGTTTCTGCTGTTTGTTTTCTCTGATAGAACATTAAAGTGACGAGAATAACAGCATAGTGTATTGAAAATTGAAGTGTAGTAGTTCCCATGTAAAGCAGTGTTTTCTTATTGCATGGTCATGGTGTAGCAGCAAAGAAACAAAATTAGTCGGTGCTTTGATCAAATAGTAAACATGATACTTCACTGCTTCTGCTGTAAGATAAACTGAACTACAATAAAGTGTCGGCAGCTCTTGTGCTAGCTGTTGCTTCAAGTGACTGTTCTTTCTTGCGAATGAGAGACAAACCGTTATGATTTTTGACTTAAACTGCTGGTTTTCTCTCTAGGGAGGACATGTGCTTTAGCTTCTCCATTGATTAAGAGAATAATACTTGCTTGTCTGAGGTTGCAAGCACCCAAAAGGACAAGTTTAGTTATAACAACATATTCTTTAGCTCTTGCACTAAGCAAACTGGGGTAGTTCATATTCCTTTTCATTCTATGAGTAGAAAGTTCTTAGTACTTTGACTACTTTCATATGTCTGTCAAATTGCATTCTGAGAATCTTGTCCTAATTTGGATCTTCTCATGAACTCTAAACATGCCAAGATTGTGATCAGAATATGACAGATCATTCACATTTTGTATCTGCAACATAATCAATCATGTAACCTCTGCTGCAAAGAATGTTAATGATTTCATTGATGAATCCATTAAAATCTTAAAATTGGAGATGCAACTAACGAGCTATAGTGAGAACAAAACAAAACAAAACAAAACACCACACCAGCTTTCCTATAACCCCCTTCTTGTATTCCTGGGAAACTATAATTTTACACCCAAATTTCTGTAAGACAATCTAAAACAGTATTTGACATCTGAGGCTTCAAAATCGCCCTTTGTAATGCCCTTGAATATGAATGCACTCTTTGATCTGTATGCAACTATCAACTCCAAAAAAAGAAGGTTCTTCAAATTCACAATACTCACAATCTTAGTAGACTTTCTTCTCCTCTGTACTCTTCTGTGTAGTAGAGGGCTTGGAAACCCACCAAACTCTCAAGCTCTTATCAAGACCTCCACTGTACAACATAAACCCGCCGCCAACATTATTCGGCGATGCTTGTAGACACTTGACTGGCCCTTCATGGCCACCAATAACTCCAATTTTGCAAAGCTTCCCAAAAGGTTCTCTCTTCCATATACCAATGCTTTTATCTGCTGATCCACTGCACACTATCTCCCCCACCAAACACATAGACAACACCGCCATTGGATGCGCTCTCGTCTCGCAAACCATCTTCCATTTCTCAATTTGATCACCACCACTAGTACCACACCCTTCCCATCCCATCACAAATCCATCAGAACTGCCTCCATAGACCCATCTCCCATCTTCGGAAACAACCACCGAGTTAAAGGACATATCTTTATGACCCTCCAAAATACCCTTCAAGCAATGTGAGCTCTTGCTCCCTTCTTTTTGTCCCCAAGCTTTGATCTTTCCATCGGCAGAAGCAGAATACACAATCCCCTTACTTGCCACCAATCCATTTATAGCATCATCGTGAGCTTTTATCGACTCTACACACTTCAAATCCGAAACCCTCCAAACTTTAAGTGTCTTATCCCACGAACCAGAGTAAATGAGCCCATTATAGAAAGCAAGACATGAAATACTATCAGCATGCTCAATCCACAACCTCTTGTGGTGCCTCCTGGTTTGAACATAGTTGCTCTGCTTCATGAACTTCCCTAAATAGTCTTTTGTCGTGGGAAGTGTGTCCACAAGGCGAAACACATTCTCCGAGCTCCGCGAAACCTTCCAGACTCTGATCCTGCTGTCTTGGTGAGCTGTAAAGACCCTGTTTCCGACAGTCACCACTGCTTTGACAGAGCCATCGCCCTGTCCGAATTTGGTGAAGGGTCTCATGTCAGGATGCTGCCACACTATGATGTCTTTGCCTAGCGAAGCACTGAGGATGAACTCTCCACATAAGGCCAGGCACGAGACGGAGCCTCTGTGGCCCGAGAGAACAGCCAGTGATCGATACGAGAAGGGCCCTGATCCGGATGATGGAAATGAATGGTACTTGATGATGATGTCTTGCAGCTCGAAACGAGGCGAGGCAGGCGGGCTGTCATCGGAGGTTTCACTGGCTGTGGTGCTGCCTGTTGTTGGGGAGGCAGAGAGTAATGGAGTCACTGAGAGACGTTTGGTTTCTGCAAGGGTCATCATGGGGTTCATAGATAGAAAAACTTATGTTTTGAGACGAAATCACAGGTGGGTCAACGAAAATTTGCGCTACGAAAAATGTGACAGAGAAACAGATAAACACAAAGTGCATGAACACAAGAATTCGTCCTACGAAAAAATGTGAGAGAGAGAGAGAGAGGAGGAGGGGAAGGGAGAGAGCAGAGGAGCGGAGTTGAGAAGATTAAGGGGAAGATTAATGGAGGAACTTTGGTGATTTTGAGGACATATTTAAATGGGGGAGGTGGGACGTGTAACGGCTACTTTGACATTTTATTTGGAAAAGTATGAAGGATTTGATTAGTGGTGAAATTAGAAGGTTAGGTTGGCTTTGATGATGCTTGCTTTGCTCTGGCTTTTTTGGTTTTATTTATTGTTTCATCAATGGAGATTGAGCTGTAGGGCTTTTGGTTTCTGCATATTTTTAGCATCTGGAAGAGGTTGTTCGCTGACCAATTATGGCATTGAAGAACAGGGTTGGGATCTCTCATTGCTTTGTAACAGAGGTCATAAGATGTTTATTCCTACTTGCGTGTCAACTTTCCATTGATGCCAAATTTATATTTTCTGAGCTACATACCATCTCTACCGATCAATGAAATCATAAATCATAAATCTTGAATCTCATTTCTTACCCCTCTAAAACCTGATTCCGAAATTTTCCCCAGGTGAGACCTTCCTCGAGCTAGTATGTTCTTAGATAATGACGTGACCAAAATAAAAACGTGAAGTAGTACGTGAAGTGAAGTGATGTCATGCCTAAACCACAAATAGACCGGTAAACTAAAATTTGACATTTTAATGAGCTGATCACCATTATAGATTAGAGATTTGGTCGATCCATTCCAATACTTTCATTCTATTACATACCAATAGCTTTTCGAGCTTATACATAATGATGGTGATCATCTCAATTCGACTTTATTAAATCTTTAAACTGTAGCTGTAGACTCTAGTACTTTGGTTAAATTTTGATACGGGCTTGAGGCGCAGATTATGCAAATATTGATCTACTTCAAGTCTTCATGAAGAATGGAGGAACTTTGTAACCTGCAGTGGACATATACACATTGGCAAACTTATGAGATCCCGCAATTATATATCAAATATCTCAAATTACTAGGCAACAAATTAACTACCGAAAAATTGGAGTGTAAATGCAGATAGAAAATAAAAAGAAGTGGCATATATCTTACTTCCACACTTGGTTCCAGGACTGACTTGTACGCCGCAGGTCCTCACGACCTCTACCGCCTTTTTCATGTCGATCATTTTCTCGATTTCCGATGTAACATGCTTGCAGACGCATGGAAAGTCTAGTGTTTTGATCGCGGTGCAACATTCCGGTGATGGTTGTGGTGGTTCCGGACTGCCCTTTTGCACATATTTCGCACACTGTTGTATCAGGGCTGGTATGTCACCTTTGCACTCCGCCTGCCCCATAACCACGTCGATTTCGGCACTAAAGAGAACTCCCATTACGGCAAGGGCGGCCAAAACCATGAAATGAAGATTGAACATTTCCATCTTGATATCTCCTAGTATATATTTTGTGTTTGCTTGTTTGTTGTGGGGGTGAGTTTATGGGAGGAGGGGGTTTATATATAGGAATTACTTGACGGTACGTTATATTTGAGACCTCGTGTTGTATGCACTGAAGTGACTGCAGTCACTGAACTGGATATTAACGCCCATACCTTTTGGATTTGGGGTTGCAAATTGCATGTGAAGAGATACGTACTACTACATTGTAGAAAAGCATGGAAGAGATTATTTTTGGGGATAAATTTCTGGTGTAAAGTGTATAACGTACGCTTCTTTTAATAAACTTTTTGAGGATCAAATATCAAACATTATTATTATTATTATTATTATTATTATTATTATTAATCTTTCTCCCCTTTCATTCTGATAAACAAATAATTGTCTATTTTAATGTAGGAAACGATTAATGTAAGAGAATCATATTGTGTCAAACTTTTAAGACGGCATAGAAACCATAGGCTCTCTTGCGACGGCTCCGATCTAGGAGAGGCTGAGAGTTCTAGGTGTCAGAGATGGTGTTGCGATGGTTATTTGCGTTGAGTTGGTTGAGATTATAGTTGGGCAGAGGAGATGCCTTGATTGAACGAGTTTGTGGCGAGTCCGAGAAACAGGAGAATGGCGGGCAGATGCAGGCGAGATTTAGATTCAGTCGGAGACGATCACAATCGGGTGGAGGTTGGGATCGCCCGAGACGAGGCCGCCTCAAAGACCTTCGAGTGCGCCAATGGCCAAAAAAAGGGCAGAGGAGGTGCGCGCTTGTTTCAGGTCAGCACAGTGGTCCAGGAAGATGGTTTCTGCTAGCGTCGATGGACTTGAGCCGATGAAGACCAGAAGATGATGGCGAGGAATCGGCAGCGGCGGCGGCGATGACTCGAGTGGGTGGTGGCGGCTGATATGTGGTTTCCAGAGATGTTGGAGATTAGGGTTCCAAATGTGCTTTGGGCCCAATCATTTTTGAGCCATTAGCAACATGAGGGGATTGGGCTTCTCAAAGTGATGGGCTATATATTGAAGTCTTTTGGGCCACATGGCTTTGGTGGAGCGCAATTCACTTTTGGTTTCGGATCTGGAAACTGGGCATTGTCCTTGAGAGAGTCCAACATTGCCCCACGCTAGAAGATTCAGTCGCACGGGAAGGCTGTGCAAGCTGGTGGGCGGTACCTCATATGACCGAAAATTTGGGGTGCATAACTAGATAAGATGTGGGGCCTTGGATCTTTTTAGTCTTTTCCCTATGACGTCTACTCCATCTAGTTATGTGATGGTAGGTCTGTGCTGAGCATGTAATAGTTTAGATTACTCTAGCGAGTTCTTTCTATCGTGTCGATGACTCAGTGTTCTCCTTGTAATCATTCAACCTAATCAATTCTCTCGTTCATCTTGAAAGAAAAAATATGAGATTACACAATAACAATGAGCAAGTTTGACTATCTACCTAAGTTGTGACATTGTGTTCTTTTGTTCTTCGCACAAATACACTTAGATTTAAAAGATTTTCTTTCTGGGGAGCTTGGTACAAATGAATCAAGACTTGATTGAGATTGCTCTATTGGTCAAGGCATTGAACTTATTTGCTGACTAGAAAAAAATAATATAAAGTCAAGACTTGATTGGGAATATGAGACATTATATTCCAAGCATCGCACAAGTAAAACTAGACCAAACTTGAACTCGAAATATAAGAACTGAACCATGGTAAAAATGAGAGTTGATAGCTCAGCTTCTTTCGGAGCATAAGGTAACCCGAGCGTAGCTAGATTTGATGTGCGGTGTCGAGCTTCGACGACTGCGCTATTGAGAGTTTCAGTTGAGATTTGGCGGCATTGATCTTTGTCAATAACGTTGTTGAGAGATGGCCACAAAGGCAGGGTATCATGCTAAGGCAGCTATTGGTATCTTTTGCGGATCGAGAGGGCGGCTGGGGACAGTTGTGGAGGGATGGTGCTAAGCGAGGATTCCTGGGATGGCGAGTGATTGGTAGCGGTCGAGAGCGGCCAAAACGGGGTCGGCTTAGATGACGATCGAGGTGGCTGGAAGAGATTACTACAGTCATTGCTAGATGGAGAGTGCGATAGAGAATGCCTAGCCATCTCGATGGTTCCAGGTCGAGTGGGCTTATGTGGAGGCCGAGAAGAGGCCGTCTCAAAAAAGTGACCGATGGATCGGTGCCGCTGGTCATAGGCTTGCTCATTGAGTGGCCACTGCCAGCGAGATTTGGCTCCAACAATAGCAACATGGCATCGGCGAGCCTGAGCTGGCAGAGAGGGTAGTTTTTTGCTTCGTCGGTGATCTTGTGCCGGCTGGTATCGACTGGGGCAGAGAATTAACTTTGATTCCCCTAATTTGTGGGAGAGTGGCCTTACTATGTGTATTGGGCATTTATCTATTGGGGTTACTCTCACTTTGATGGGTTATTGGACTTTTGCATGTGTTCCGTGTTGGTATCGGATATGGGAACCATGCATTGTTGAAGAGAAATTTTGGCGTCACCCCATGCTAGAGATTTCAGTTGCACTCGCGAAAACCAAAGCTGAGGAGCGTCAGATAGTAGTGATGTAGATTTTTGGGGTGTATATATAGTGTGAGACCCTCGATTTTTTTAGTCCTTATTCTACACCTAGATTATTTAACTATATTTGTTGGGTACTAAATTTAATTGTAATAGTGTACGTTGTTTTTGGGGAGTTCTTTCTATCGTGTCGTCAGTGGCGGATCTAGGAAAAAAAATTAGGTTGGCCAAGACCAAATTTAAGAAAGTGTGCATATAATATTACGAGCCAAAAAAACTTTAGAAAATAGCGAAAAATCTACACATTTTATAAGCAGTGGATCTAAAACGTATTGCAAAAAAAAGTACTGCAGAAAAATGTACTGTAAAAGAAAAAATTCACCCCAAATAGATAAATTTATAAAAAAAATTATACAAAATTAACAATTATTCACGTCGCGCCTTCATTGATGAAGATCATTCAACAATGTGCAAAAGAAAAAATATATACACTAAGTAAGAAACTAAAAATCGATACTTCAACAATAAGAATTAAGTTTAACTCTAATATGAGAATCAAAATTCAAAAAAAGATAACCAAAAAACTGAATTCTCAATTAATTAATCATATTTGAATAAAAACCTAATAGGAAGCAATTATCAGAGTTATAAATTTATAATTAAGCATCTCACATATGCAAAGGTAGAGCTTAAAAAGGAAACAAAACAACCGACAGTGGCATGTGATGTCACAACAAATAGAGAAAAAAAAAGAGTAAGGCTAGTAGGTAGGGTCCAGCACAAGTAGAGAAACGATAACATTTCATTAAAATCTTTAATTGAGATGATGTCGTTCTTGTGCTTCATTTTTGCCGAACAAAAGAAAATGAATTGTTCATCTTCTTCTCGACTTTCTGCCATTTTCATTTGTATTTTCTGTCATTTTTCTTCAAATCAACTCTACCAAACATTTCCTATATAACATTCTTCCTCCCACCCAAGTCACTATTCCTCGCGGGTTACTGTACATTTCCCTGTTCAAAGGGGTTTCCCGTCTATTTCCCTCTCCCTTTCCTCTCAAAGGCTATTTCCTCTGCAAAGTTGAATCCTCGATCTCTCTCCTCTCTCTTTGTTCTCTCCCATAGTCCGTCTATTCTCCCTCTCCCTCTCCTCTCCAAAGCCCTTGCCTCTCCAAAGTGAAATCCTCCATCTCTCTCCTCTCTCTCTGTTCTCTCTCATAGTATTGCTGCTCTCATCTCTCTCTCATAGTATTGTTGCTGCTCTCATCTCTCTCTCATAGTATTTCTGCTCTCATCTTCGTCGATCCTCATCCGTTCGCTGCTGACCGCATCGATCTCGAATTTCAATTTCTTATTTTCGGTTCATTTCCGCGAATCTGAACACTCTCCACCAAGGGCCAGGGTAGCACAAAAATGGCTTTCGGCACACTAAAGGAGACCTAAACCCAGACCCATAAGAACCCATTTGTTGACTGACCAGGATTCTCAAGTGAGGTAGGTTTTGAAATTTTTCCTAGATATATGTATCTGGGTAGTGTGTATCAGTTGCTTTGATTTCATGTTCTCATTTTAATAGCAAGAGATGTAGTCTTTAGGCAGTCCATGTATATGGGCATTGTGGGATTTGGTTCCTCTTATGCGTGAGAAAATCGACTGCTAGCTCAAGTTTATTTGTTGTTATAAATAAGCTCAATCAAACATAGTTATGGATGTAGGTGTTGTTAGTGTCGTATTTCCATAGATATAGTTGAATGTTCAAAGTTGTTGCTTTCTTTCTTTTATTGGAATCAGAGTAATGTGATAAAAACATGGAGTAAAGTTGTCTGTAGAAGACGTTGTCAGCAATGAGATTTGTTTGTTTGTTTGTTTTTGTTTTCCGACGTGGGATTCGAGCAAAATAGAGAATTCTGGGTTTCTTTTCCCGGTTGCCAAATGGGTATTTGTTTGTGATGTGATTTGGTTCTGTTTGTTGATATTCCGGTGTGATCTGTTTTCGAAATTCAAAATTGGGTTCGGTGGTTCGATCTGATTTTTTGGTCTGGTAATTCATTGCTTTCATCGCAATCCTTCTTTTTTTTCCCCTTCTTCTTCTGTCTCTTCTGTGAATCCAATCTGAATTGTGGGTTCTTCAAGTTGATCCTGGCCGGGGGTTTATGGTTTTTCGATCAATTCCCTTTTGAATTATTTTGTATAATCTCCATGGATTGTTATATCCTCAATTGTTTCTAATTTTGTGTTTTTGATGCCGAAGTTGTAAAGCAGATCTATATCTGAGGTTTTGCTGTGGTTTAAGTTTTTTTTTGCTGTGATGTGGTTAACATCATTGAACATTTGTCAGGGTAATCTATAGGCTGATTTACTGTAATGTCATGATGTGGTTAACATAGAACATTTGATTATGTTCAGGGTGTCATTTAATGAATTGATAGAATCCAAGCACCCAACTGCGTGGATTGAGTTTGAGAAGGGTTTGATTGATGAGTGTGCATGATATTCATGTTGGAAACTTATGTTTACTAAGATGTTAAGGTACCAGCTACTATGTATGCTGCTCTATTGAACGCTTTTTGAGATCGAAAATGTTTAGTTCTGATTTTCTGAGAAGCTTTGTTGATTTTCGTTTTGGTTTCGATTGTTGGACCTTTTATGTGTTTGCAGTCTAGGATATGAGTATAGGATGCTGAAAGTTTGTGTTTCTAGCGAGTGAAACTTATAAGCTGATTAAATTTCTTTTTGGTTGAGTATAGCCTTTGCTAGCGGGTGATGGGAATGGCTTGCTACTGTAGTGTCTGCCATTATTGTAGCTTCTACTGTAAAAGTACCGTTTGGGAAGGGTTTGATTGATGAGTTTGCATGACATTCCTGTTGGAAACATAAGGCATAAATGTTAAATATTACAGTCAGCTGAATTTAGTATACAATGCTAATCTTTGTGTGTCAAGTTGGTATACAAATAGGTAGCACTCTATAGAAGAATATGAAGCTTTTGACATTTTCTTATGGTAGAACACATAAACTGCTACAAGAAAAAGGAAATGAGTAAAGTTATTAGTGAGCCAGGAATCCACCAAATAACCTATCATCAACTAATAAAACAGAACACTAAGGGAAAAGTTTAAAAAAATGAGGTTACAGAACTGACTTAAAGAGAAGACTAAAAAGAAACTTGGATTTCAAGAACTTACAGTACATGTAACAATAAAAAAAACAGTACTTACAATAGAGTGGTGGATGAATGTCTCATAATACCAACTTTTATAAGTTCAACTTCACATAATGACATGCATGATAGGTTCATATCTAGGGTACCAGCTGCTATGTATGCTGCTCTATTGAACGCTTTTTGAGATCAAAAATGTTTAGTTCTGCTTTTCTGAGAAGCTTTGTTGATTTTAGTTTTGGTTTCGATTGTTGGACCTTTTATATATTTGCAGTCTAGGATATGAGCATAGGATGCTGAAAGTTTGTGTTTCCAGCGAGTGAAACTTATAAGCTGATTAAATTTCTTTTTTGTTGAGTATAGCCTTTGCTAGCGGGTGATGGGAATGGCTTGCTACTGTAGTGTATTCCATTATTGTAGATTCTACTGTAAAAGTACAGTTTGAGAAGGGTTTGATTGATGAGTTTGCATGGTATTCATGTTGGAAACTTATGTTTGCTGAGATGTTGAGGTACCAGCTACTATGTATGCTGCTCTATTGAACGCTTTTTGAGATCGAAAATGTTTAGTTCTGCTTTTCTGAGAAGCTTTGTTGATTTTCGTTTTGGTTTCGATTGTTGGACCTTTATTGTTGGACCTTTTATGTGTTTGCAGTCTAGGATATGAGTATAGGATGCTGAAAGTTTGTGTTTCCAGCGAGTGAAACTTATAAGCTGATTAAATTTCTTTTTTGTTGAGTATAGCCTTTGCTAGCGGGTGATGGGAATGGCTTGCTACTGTAGTGTCTGCCATTATTGTAGATTCTACTGTAAAAGTACCGTTTGCTTGAATTTTCATGTATATATTTTGTGATGTCATTTTCTGATCTCTACAACCAATATCAGTTATTGTATCTTGCAAGAATAGAGTTTTGTTATTCTTCTCTAAATGAAACTGAGGAATTGAGAAGGTCGATACAGAACCTAGAAATAAGGCTCAAGTAGGTTACATATATATATGATGAGCAACTGCATCAATCGATCTAGCTATCAGTATATGGTTTCCGCATATATTATATTGATCAGTAAGCACGACTCTTAATTTATGTATAGGAACTTAGCTGGAACAGAGCTATCAGTGTTGGGCGTGCAAGAGTTAAAGCAACTGGAGAGTCAATTTAGCTGGGGTTGAATGCATCCGCTCTAAAATGGTATATGTTGTTTAGTTTGTGCATGTAAAATTTACAAGTACGCGGTTGGCTGATAATGCATCTCTATGATTTAAGCTGAGCTTATGTTATATGCTTCTTCTGCCTTTCTAAACCAATTGTATGTTGTTTTCTAGCAAGGATTGGATTAGGCATCTGGGTTCTCAAATTCATCAGCTTTTTCATCACCGGGTATGTATTTAATGTAAAGATCATCGCTTTGGAACTGTGTTTACATCTGTTTTGCATAAGTTGTGTGTGTGTTTTTTTTTGTGATTGCGGGTTGACAAGGTTCTATGAATGGGTTGTTTGCTGTGAATGGATATATGGAAGGGGTTTCGTAATGGTGTGCTTGGGTGTGTTTGATTATGCTTTGGGTCTATGGTAGTCAATTGTACACCTTACTCCTAATCGTTACATTTTTATTATATAATCTTCCTTTCTTTGGTTTATTGTTGGGTATTTTTATTGTGTGAATTTTGTGATTATCAAATGAGAGATCATGGTATAGTGTTATTTTCTATGAGTCTCTGTAATGAATTGGTTTGCGTTCATCATTTGTAATGAAGTTATTGTTTCTGTGTTTTGTGGTTATTCTTTTCTAATGAAAACTTGCTGAAATTTCATCAGTGTTTCTGGCTGAAAACCAAAAACCTGATGACTCATATATAGCCTGTTTGCTTTTTTTAATTAAGCTCACTCCATGTATGTCTATATGTAGTCGTCAGTAGAATTCTTTTCTATGCAGACCCATTATATTTGTCCATCATATTCTATGTGTAACTCTGCTACTACCATTTCACTTTTGTGAAGTTCTTCGATAGAGAACCGAATGCCTGTGAATGTGAGGACCAGGTCTCCTAGATCTCTTCCCAATTTAAGATGAATTAATCTCATCTAATATTTCAACTAATGAATATGGGCTTTTGTGTAAAAATTAGGGTCTAATGTCGTTTCTGGCCTTGAGTATTATAGTATATTATTAATGCATGTTGATTACTAAATTTGTCAAGATCATCTTCACTAAGCAAATTTTGTACCTGCCTAATTCAAATGGTTTCATTTTCCAAATTTCAGCCACGAGGTCAAAATCCATTCTCAAAAATAGCTCAAAGCCAATGCCGGATGAGAGAAGGCAAAGCATGGCCTACGAAGAAAACCTACAGTATTTAGACATGCATGATGTTAGTGAATGTCAATTAGGTAGGTAGGGCATAAGGTGCTCAATGAAAAACAAAGTTGTGATGATCAAATGTGTAGTTCAATGTAATAAATAATGAAATGTTTAACAAGGATAAGATTTGTTTACATTGATAGGGTCTTTAACGAAAAAGAAAGGTTTCTTTGAAAACTCGGACAATTTTGTCCAAGAGTTGCCAATCCACAAGGAAACATTGACATCAAACTGCATCCAAAATGCGAGTACAAGTAGATCAAAATCATCTAAGAAAAAGAAGAGAACCCGTCAAGAAAGTCTTCAATCTGTTGCCATGTATGAAGTTGGCCAAAGAGTTTCTGGTAAACTGTCATGTAGCATATAATGAAAAATTCATTTTACTGTGATCATTTTTTTTATTTACTGCAATAGTTGATAATGTTTAACAATTGATGACATTTGCTTTGATTGATAGGGCCTTTAACAAAAAGGCAAGCTTTTTTTTGCAAACTCGGACAACTTTGTCCAAGGGTTACCACCCTATAAGGAAGCATCACCATCGAGCTGTATTCAAATTGAGGCCAGCACTATAACAAATCCAGGTACGAAGAAGAAAAGAATTAATCGAAAAAGTCTTCATTTTCTTGGCATGTATGGTGTTGATGAAAGAGTCTCAAGTAAGCACAGTCATGTAGCGTACATTGAGCAAACCTTATTTTACCGTCATAGAGCTTCCTATTCATTGCAAGATTTAATTGAACATTGAATATGAGATTGGGTAATTTTTTATATTAGGTCTAGTTATTACTTCAACTCAATTTGGTCAAGCATCCTATCAAAAAAATTATCAAGGTCAGTAATATTTTTTTTTCTTCCCTGTCGTTCAGACATACATCAAAAGGGGTAACTGAATTTTAACTTTTGTAATCACAGATGTGATTATCAAGTATGAAGATTCTGGTGATGATTCATTTGAATGCTAAGATTGTGGAGCCTGTTTTTGGCATGGTGAAGCCCTCAAGAAAAAAGTTAAAAGAAATTCAATTTACACAACATGTTGTCATGAAGGAGAAATTAAACTTCCATCATCTAATCCACCGCCAACATTTATTGCGCATCTTTTAGATCCAACTAATGGTCGAGAAAGCATACTCTTTCGTGAAAATATTCGAGTGTACAATTCAATGTTTGCTTTTACTTCGATGGGTGCAAAAGTTGACAAGAGTATAAACAATGGCTCTGCTCCTTATGTTTTTAAAATATGTGGACAAGTGCATCATTTAATGGGTTCTATATTACCTCATCCAGGAGAATGTCCTAAATATGTTCAATTATATGTCTATGACGCTATAAATGAAACATCCAACCGTATTAATGCTATTGACCCGAATCATCTCAATCAAAAAATAAAAGCCAACATTGTGGAGGGATTAGTTCAAATGTTTGGTGAAGTAAATGAATTAACTACAAAATTTCGCACTGTCAGAAACAAATTTGAAAATAGTACATTGCCTACATTTAACATGATAGTGCTTGATCGACAATCAACTGATGGTAAACAATATGAACTACCGACTACTTCTGAAATTGGCGGGTTAATTGTTGGTGACATCGGAGAATTTAATTCCAATAGAGATATCGTTGTTGAATCAAATGATGGACATTTAAAGCGTATTTCCAAAATTCATCCAAAGTTAATGTCATTACAGTACCCATTACTTTTTCCTTATGGTGAAGATGGATTTCGAGTTAATATGTCATTACGACGAACGACAGAAAAATACGAGAAAAAACAAATCAGACTTACAATGATTAAATACATATGCCATCAACTCCATGATAGGAAACATGACCAAAGTAGTTTGTTAAAAGGTGGAAGACTTTTTCAACAATACTTAGTCGATTCTTATGCAACTGTTGAAGAAAATCGTTTAGACTATATTCGAAATAACCAAGCCAAATTAAGAGTTGAAAAACGAAATGAACTTTTTGCTTCTGTTTCAGCCGGAACTACGGAGTCTTGCAATGTAGGACAAAGAATATTTCTTCCGAGTTCTCATACTGGAAGTCCTAGAGATATGATCAATAATTATCAAGATGCAATGGCAATTTGTAGACATTATGGAAATCCAGATTTGTTCATAACTTTCGCTTGCAATATAAAATGGCCAGAGATAGTTAGATATTTTGAAAAGAAACCCGGATACAAACCAGAAGACCGACCAGATATAATTTGCAGAATTTTTAAAATAAAATTAGATGATATGGTTACTTATATTAAATCTGGAGTGCCATTTGGTAAAATCGATGCTCATGTTTGTACGGTGGAATTTCAAAAACGAGGATTACCACATGCTCATATTTTATTTTGGCTTCACAAAACCTACAAATGTTATACATCAAATGATGTTGATTCCATTATCTCAGCAGAACTCCCAGATGAAAAGATTAATCCAAAACTATTTCAAATTGTGACTCAGTGTATGATTCATGGTCCTTACGGACAAATAAATTCAAAATCTCCCTGCATGCGAGAGGGAAAATGTACAAAATATTTTCCAAAATCATATAATGATGAGACTATTTTTGAAACGATGAGAGCTCCTGTATATCGACGACGTGACGATGATTCGAAATTTGTAACAAAAGCTGGAGTTCATGTTGGGAACAATTTCGTTGTTCCATACAATCATAATTTATTATTGAGGTATAATGCTCACATTAATGTCGAATCATGTTCTCAATCTATGCTTATTAAATATTTATTCAAATACATAAATAAAGGTACTGATAGAGCTCGAGTTTTGTTTTGTGATAATATAAACGATGAAATCCAAAATTACCTTAATTGCCGATATTTAACTCCTCATGAAGCAGTGTGGAAACTGTTCGAATTTTCAATTCATTCTAGATACCCTGCGGTACAATATTTAAAAATTCATTTGCCCTCAGAACAAAATATTATTTTTAATGAAGCTAAATCACTCGAACAAGTTTTGGATAATCCAAATATAGACTCTACAATGCTCACTGCTTGGTTTGATGCAAATGCTACTTATAAAAAAGCAATTGAATTAACTTATGCAGAATTTCCTACAAAGTTTGTGTGGGATACATCAAGCAAAATGTGTACTCCAAGAAAACGTTATCAAACTATAGGCAGAATTGCACATGTACCACCAATGGTAGGCGAATTATATTACATGAGAATTCGATCTATTAAATATTCAAAAAGGATGTCTAAATTTCAATGCAATAAAAACTGTACATGGTATTACACACAGTACTTATCGAGAAACATGTTTAGCATTTGGATTATTAGATGACGATAAAGAATGGGATAGTGCTCTGACTGAATCTTCCTTTGCCGCAACATCTCACCAAATTCGCCAACTGTTTGTTACACTTATCCTCTTTTGTAATGTCTCAAACCCACAATATTTACTTGATGCACATTGGCGGAATATGTCTGATGATATTTTACACAAAATACGATTAGAATTTAAGATGCCTAATCTCATAATCCCTGAACAGGACTTAAAAAATAGTGTTCTATATGAACTTGAAAAAATATTCAACATGTCAGCGACTTCGCTGAAAAATCATCATTTGTCGATGCCAGATGCACAAAAGATATTAGAACTGAATAATAAACTAATAAGAGAAGAACTCGATTACGATTGTGAAGCACTAAAGCATGAGCATTCTGAGCTCATCGCTAAATTAAATAGTTGTCAAAGAGTTGTATACAACAACGTAATTGAAGCTGTTGAACAAAAAAAATCAACATCATTTTTTGTCTATGGAAGCGGAGGCACTGGAAAGACATTTTTGTGGCATACGATAATTGCAAAATTAAGATCAGAAGGAAAAATTGTTTTGGCAGTTGCCTCATCAGGTATTGCTTCATTATTGCTTCCAAATGGGAGAACAGCACATTCACGTTTTAAAATACCGTTTGAACTGAAAGAAACTTCGATATGTTCAATCACTAAAAACACTCATCTTGGAAATTTACTTCAAAAAGCAGAGCTAATTATATGAGATGAAGCTCCAATGTGTAATAAGTACTGTTTTGAAGCATTGGATAGAGCACTCCATGATATTTTATCAACATCTTCCGAAGAAAAAATTGACAAACCATTTGGGGGTAAATCCATTTTATTGGGTGGAGATTTTAGACAAATTTTACCACTCATACAAGGAGGAACTAAAGAACAGATTATTCAAGCTTCGTTAAATAATTCGTATTTATGGCATTCTCTAATAATATTCCGTTTAACTGAAAACATGAGATTATCGAGAACCGATTTATGGGATGAAGAAAAAAAAGAAATTGTCGATTTTGCAAGTTGGATGCTACAAATTGGAGAAGGTAAATTGCAATCAAATTATATCACAAACGATGAAGATACATCTTGGATTAGTATTCCTAAAGATTTACTTACGAATTCAACAACAGATCCTATAGAATCTATTTTTTTGGCTACTTATCCGAACTTTAACATTAACTACAATAATGCTGAATATTTAAAAGAGCGTGCTATTGTCACACCTCGAAACTTAACCGTTCATGACATCAACAAATATGCCATTAACTTATTGCCAGGTGATAAAACCACATATTTCAATTCAGATACGATTTTTTTTATTCAGGTAACAGTGATAATATTAATGTTTTATATCCAACTGAGTTTTTAAATAAACTTGAATTTAGTGGATTGCCTACACACGAACTAATATTAAAAGTCGGTATGCCGATAATGTTATTAAGAAATTTAAATCAAATATGTGGTTTATGTAATGGAACAAGATTAATCGTCACAAAATTATTCGAAAAACTCATAGAAGCAAAAATATTGACTGGTAATAACGTTGGTGAAAAAGTATTTATTTCAAGGATTGTGCTTACTGCGAATGAAACAAAATGGCCATTCACATTTAAAAGACGTCAATTTCCTATCAAAGCATGTTATGCGATGACAATTAACAAGAGCCAAGGTCAGTCGTTAAATCAAGTTGAAATATATTTGTCACAACCTGTTTTCACTCATGGGAAATTATATGTTGCGTTATCTAGAGTTACGTCAAAAAAAGGTCTTAGAATTCAGATCACTAATTGCGATGATATACCAAATAACTATACAAAAAATATAGTATACAAAGATGTTTTACAGAATACATGATATAACATTCATAATAGTATAATAGAATTTCCACGAGCCAAAAGAAATTCTCGCAAGAAATGGAACAAAGAATCGGATCAATTTGGACTATGTTTCTTGCGATAATTTTAGTCGACCCAACCCATCATTTTGTCGAAAATGTGCTTTGGGCCCAGTTGACAATTGCATGCTCAGTGATCCACAGACCCAGCCCATAATCTTTTCAGCCCATTTTCGCTGAACCAATTGACCTATCTATCATTCACCTCCCTCTCTCCTTCTGTTTCATCTCCGTCTCTCTCTCTCTCTCTCTCTCTCTCTCTCTCTCTCTCTCTCTCTCTCTCTCTCTCTCTCTCTCTCCAAACGGATCTCTTCTATTGTCAAATCAAAGATTACAGAAATCACACCCAAATTCATCGCCATACCGAATAGTGATTGAATCGTTCGAAGTCACAGATGCTTTACCGGGTTTCCGGTTTGTCACAGCCATGCCGCTGGCTTAGTCACTGACTAAGTCAGTCAATCCATACCCTAGAGCATGATTTCTCACCTAATCGACATTGACCATGGCTAAGTTAGTCAGTGAAGAAAAATCAACCACACCTTTCCCGGTTACCCATCTCGATGATGTCATGAAGATCACGATGCCTGGGTAAGTGAGGCCTCTTTATAAGCTCACATATTTACTTGCAATGTTTTGTTCTGGGTTTATTGAATAGACAGAGGGTTTTGGACAAGCACAAGAAAATCGAGATTGTAACTTTGCAGCTAAGGTTCTGTATGTGATAAGAGTTAATGGGTTTGTGTGATGTAGTTTGTGCAGCCTGCTTTGTTTAGTTATGGATCTCATATGTTGGGTAATATGTATGTAAATAAGGTTCTGTATAAATGCTTTGTGTAGCTTGCTGTATTTATTTATGGATTTGATGTGTTGGGTAATCTGTATGTAAATATGGGTGTTTAAATAGATGGAGGTTTCTGTGCTGTAGTTGACTGCAACTCATGTACTGATTAGGACTTTCTATTTGTGTTTCAATGATTTTTCTGTCCATTTTGTTATCATCAGAGATTTGAACATGTTAATGAGTGTTTCTATTTTCTTATCAGCTTATGCATTTTTCCTGTCCTTTTCAGATTCAACAAACATGACTATCACAATGATCAAGGACATACAAGCATTTAAGCATAGCTTCAACGTAAGAGTCTGTGCATCTAGAATATGGAGGCCACAGAAATTCAATAGTGACCTGTTTGATGGTCTGCACTATCTTTTAGTGGACCAAAATGTAAGTTCTCACAACACTGTCCATAGTTCATATGAGCTTAGTTAATTTGAGAAATAATTCAAATGATTGAGGGTCTGTTTGATGTTTTTTGCAACAAATAAATACAGGGAGATGCCATTCATGGTATCATAGATGAGAACCACTTCCCTCACATGCCATATAAAATGGAGGAATGGGAGATCTATGATATCTTTAAGTTTGCTGCAAGAAAAGACTATGCAAAATATAGAGTTGCTGTTCCAGAAGCAGCTTTGTATTTCACGGAGAGAACTGAGTTCATCAAAGTGGAGGACCTCATTCCATTGTTTCCAAAATACTCCTTTCGACTTATGGAGTTTCAAGCCTTGGCAAGAGAATTTGAGCAGCAAACCATTTTGACAGGCAAGCAACATTGACTATTTATTGTCTTATCTTAAATTAGTAAACTATTAAAATCAGTAAACCTGTGTTCAACCTTTTAAATCATACTAACACACTTTTGCTTCCATTGAAGATGTCTATGGCTGTGTCAAGTCAATTAAACCTGCTCATGAGACTCCTGTCAAGAACAAGAAGACTACAGAAACTAAGCTGGAAATAATTATTGAAAATCTAAGGTACTGTTTATTGTGAACTTTAAATCTACAAGTGATACCTATATACTATGTTACTTATGTACCAGATTAAGAGTGAGCAATCTTAAAGCATAACTATGTATAATTATACACATGAGTTTGCATGGCTCAAATATATAACCCATGCAATACAGTCGATCATGACCTGATCATATTGCATAGACTCCGTAGCTATTTAAAAAGTCTGAAACTTTCTTGATTTTTGATGGTGATTAGTTTTGAGTATGTAGATTTTTGGGTTCTTGATATTGTTGTGTTTGGTTTGGTTTTGAGTTGGGACTATTGTGTTTGATTATATTTAACGGGAAAAAGCATGTTCTGATTGTGATCAGACCTTTTCTTCATTAGTGTTATCTGGGATTGCTCAAGATAGTAACTTTCTGTTCTTTGTGTATCTTTGTTTCTGTTTTTGTTTTGGTATGATATTTGTGCTGTTAGAGGGACTTTTAATATGGTTAACCAGTATGGAACAAGATGTGAAATAATATATTAATATATTACAGCAATGCTTATACAGACTATATATAAACAGTTGTATGAAGCAACCTTTGTCTTATACACATATACTTGCACTTGCTTATGAGTTCAGTTTATCATGCTATCTTATTACAGAGTCTATTTCTAAATGCTGAAGTTGAAGACTTGGTTTTGTTTCTGTATTATGTTTAAGGATGTACAGAGTCTATATTATATATAGTTAAGTATTGATTTAGTTAATGATGAACTTCACAGCAGTACAACAGATTACAGATGACTGAGATATTTAAATGAAAGTCCTTTATATAGTAAAATAGAAGATAATCATGAGTAGTGCTAGAATTTAAAGATTGCTAATTCAATGTCCAGGAGGGAAGAGCTTAAAATAACACTCTGGGGCGACATGGCAAGAACTTTCAATCTGGAAAGCATGCTCAGCCTACCTCCGCCGGCACTTGCTATCTTCACTAGCTTAAGACTCAACAAGTATCAAGGTATACATCTATTTTCCCTTTCATTGGTCAGTTCAGTTTTCTCCCTGCGACTAAGTGTTCGTTTCTACACTGTACAGGCCGTATGGGCGCTTCTAACTCTAGCCATACCTGTGTCATACTCAATGCAATAACTCCACAGACTAAGGATTTTGAGACTGAGTAAGTACCTTTACTGATTTATCAGCTTTTTTGTTGTTGTTTTGAAGTTTGAGGTTTTTATATTATATTCAATGCAACTCTGAAATAGTGAAGCTTCACTGAATGAGCTGCGAAATTGTACTTGGGAGAGAAATCAGAGAATACCTTTGAGATTTTGTGTTGTTTTATGATGTTTAGTGTATGCATGTTTTGGGTTTTATGATGTATTGGGAGCTAGACCTGGATATATTGTGTAATTTATTGTCTGAAACACTGTTTGCTTTCATTTCCTGATATCCCATGGCTGGAGTATAGTTTGGTTGTCTGGACTCTTTTCTCCTTCAGTTCCAGATCATTGATTTAAACTGTGTTCATGTTAGAGAGATCAGGAAATACATGTCAACTTTTTAATTGTGATGATGTGTGTGTTTATTTGTGTTAATGGCAAGTCTTTCTCTTTCGCTTAACTATTTCTGATAACTGCAATCCTGAATCGATTTTGTTTGTTTGCAAAGACCTGGTTGCACCTAAAATATTTAGGACTGCTATGTTATTACACTGGTCAACCTACGTATATTCAATGATAATGTAGTATGCTATTAATAATGTCGATTTTAGTGATCGACATTCCTGTACACATAGCTTTACTTGGTTGTCAATACTGTGTACTGTGATGTTGAAAGCTTGAAGGAAATTTATGAATTTCCTGTGATAATATACATGTCACACTTAATTGGCTAAGCAGTTTTTATTTATGTCTTCATTCTGTTTTGAATTTCAAAGTTGATGTTGTTTGCATGAATGTGATTAATGAACTTTCTTTTATTATGCTAATCTCTCTTTGTAGGTTCTTGAGACAAGGAGACAAGGTTAAGCTATATGGCACTCCGTCCTACAACCAGACAAGTGGAGATGTTTATGAAGAAAAGAAATCTGTGAGTGAGTTGAATATGCTTGACCCTCAAGAATATAGTGTAAGTTTCCCAACTGGATGAGAATGACTTTGTTTTTTTGTGTACAAACTGTACAGTAGTTGTCATCTAACATATTAACCAAATGTTGCAGGACAAAACTGTGTGCTGCTTTGCTGGAATTGTGAGATTCACCGAAAACAGTGGGTGGTGGTATAGGAGCTGCCCAGTCCAAAACTGCTACAAGCAGCTTCTAAAACAAGAAGAAGTAGAGGGTAAATACTCATGTGCACTCCACGGTCTTCAAAAGCCCAACCCAAGGTCAGAAAATACATGAATGGAAAATAACGTAGCAAAATATAGTGTACTTTTTTTATTCCAGTAATAACAATGAAAAAAAATATCTGCAAGCAAATCAAACATGGATTTATACTTTTGGTTATTTGCTATGTTAATTTTCAGTCAACATCTTGCTTATAGACCCAATTAGCGATGATGGAATTCCTACATATATCCCTTCTCACATGATTGCTTTGGTAATCATCTTACACAAGTGGGTTGCTGAATTAGTTTCGTTTCACCAACTGATAATTGAAAGCTGATAAACTTATTTTTCCTTCGTAACTGTTGCTCTTATTATGCTTATATGTTGTCGAGTTATGTTAATAATTGGTCTTACTTCATTTAAGGTCGGTGTGGGGTCATATAGCATTTAGCAGCATCCAACTGATGAACCCCTTCAGACCCAAAAAACAAACTGATTAACCCCACTAACTGGTTGGTTATGCTCCTACTAGCTGAGCTGAAACAAATACTTTGATTATAAATCTGTTGGTCGTTGTAGCACAGCATCTACTCTGGACCCCTTAAAAGCACTATATATGCTCACCTAATAGAGTGACAGTAACCAATTAGTTCTGGGGTGTGTTTGATTATTTTGGTTTCAACTCATCATTTCAATACCAATCCAATTTCTTATGTTATTTTTTCATTTTTATACAGTTATAGAGTTGGTATGATCATCGAAGATAAGGATGACCAAGCGAGGTTGGTCCTCATGGGAAAGTAGGCTGAGGAGTTGTTTGGAGCCACCTGCGAAGAACTGCTCAGTAGGAGGTCTTATCCAACTGAGCAGACTTTGGCACCTAAGATAACAGACAAACTTGGAGAGGCTTATCTCTTTGAGATCAAGGTCAACTTCAAAAGCAACTTAGTAGTTCGACGCATTCTTGGAAATCCAGCCCCATTTGTGCATCCAAATGTCCTTACACCAGCCCACCCACCTCATGAAAAGAAGCGGCCAAGTGAAACCTGTGCAAGGACATTGTTCATTTCTGAGTCGGAGAAAAAAAGCAAGAGGTAAATACCATAAAATCTGAAGTTTGGATATGCTGTAAAAGTTTTCGTCTTAAAGTTGTTCGTTAATTAAAAAGTGTGATGGTTACTAACCCTGAATAATTTTGTCTATAGGCAAACAGATGATGAAGAATCATCGTCAGCAGCTCCACCAACAAAGGAGGAGTTTCAGGAGGTTTACAAGAAGCGGGACCAGCAAAAGAAAAAGAAAGATTGATTCAGCTTCAATCAGTTGCAAGTGATTCCAGTAACTTTTATTGTTTGAGTTGTCATTTTTGTGATCCAATGACACTTCATAGAGTCTGCATTGGAGTTTTTGGTGGCACTAATATGTTTTTGGTGTGTGAACTCCAAATCAGACTCTTCATATCAGTTTTTCAATGTATCAACTTTTGGTTATGTAACTTAAATTTCAGATGAGACTATGTATCAATTTATGTTCTTTGAAAGCTTTGATTTTCAATCGGTTTGTACTATGGTTGATGTTATGTTACTCTTATGATTTGATATTTGCATGAGTTTTGATTTTGATTTTCAATTCATACAAAATATATATTGTTTTAGTGATTACATAACCGCGTCTCGCGCGCGGGCTTTCAACCTAGTATATTAACAAAGCCAATCTCAAAAGTTGCCCAACCTCACCCATGAATAAATCCACCCCTGCATGCCATTAATTGGTGAATTTCTTTGTAACTTACCAACTCCATATTTTATCGTTTCACTTCAAAAAAGAAGAAGGAATTGAACCATGGTGATATGATCCTAAAGGACGGGCAAAGCCCAACTCCTGAGCCACGCAGGTCTCTAATAAGTAGTGGCCCAGCCCAAGTTCACTTTAAACCCAAGAGCACACAGCAACCCATGGCCCAACTATTTCAATAATAAATGAATGAAATTCATTTTCAGTAGCACAACACACAGAATTTGAGCCGAATTTTCCCTCCGAAATACACAATTTCAGGTTCTCACTATTCTCAGTACAATCTCACTCCTCAATCTACAGTCTTATTCATTCAGTAATTACTTGGCCAAACGCTTCAATCTCTTCTGCGTCTTCATCTCTCTTTTACATCGTCATCAGAGAACCTTTATATTACCAATCTCACCCCCAAATAGTTAGATCGACAATCTGACCTAAATCGAGGTACTTCCTCTAGTTCTACTTGTTTTTGATGATCTCCATTGCTATGATTGAGAAATCTAGATGTGGGTTTTGTTTATTATGATCGATATGGTAATGGGTTTTCAGTATTCGAACAAATATCTCAGGTTTTTTTATGGGTCAATGAGAAATTAGGTCAAGACGAATTTTCAAATTCCCAACCTTTAGGCAATCAATCTATTATGGATTTTTGGTTCATGATTGTTAGGACCTGTATAAACAATGATCCGTTATCTCTCTTTAGTTGATTGACATGATCGTTTTCTGTTTCTTTTGTCTAACATTATCCTTTGTTACTTTAGGAGGCCGAGTTTAAATTTCACATTGTCTTTGTAATCTGAGAGAGACTAACCTGTCCTTATCGCAAGTTAATGGAGCGGCAGAAGCGCTTGGTGTTGTGCTCCGAGAATGAGGAGTTGGCAGCGTACATGTTGAGTAAGTGGCAGGAAATGGCAGACAAGAATCCCAAAGGAATCTCCGAAAACATTGAGAAGATTCTTACCAAGGCTTATTCTAGTCTCTGCAACTCTAAAAACCCAGTTAAAACACTCAAAGAGTTTTCCCAAATCAAGTGAGTTATATGCTTGTTTAAGGCCTGGTTTGGGAATGCTGTAGCTTTTAAAAAAAGTTGCTTTTGAAAAAAATCTACTGTGAATTAAAACAGTTTTTAGAAGCAACCTTTGGGTTGCTTTGAAAAGCTGCTGTCACCTGACCTGGAATTTTCATCAAAAGTTGATTTTCGTTAATTTATCAAACACCTAGAGAGACCTAAACTTTTTTTAAAAAGCTGATTTTTTTTCAAAGCAAAGCAATCCCAAACTAGTCCTAAGGTTCTTTGTTTGTATAAGGTCTACTGGTTTTTTGTCAGTTAGAGATAGCTGATAGCTTATTATTTTTTCTCGAAACTTAATTATTCACTAGGTTCACAAGGTTAACGTGATGATGGATAAAAGACATCTTTTTCTTTTTTAGCTTTATTGATTTAGCTTCACTAGTTATTTAGTTCTCCATACCCTGTTACCAGTTTTTTCGATCATATAATTGTATAAGTTCTGTTTGTCTATAATCAATATGAGATGTGCAACTTAAGAAATTGTTTTGAAGGAGAGGTTTACAGATGGGATGCAAAATAATGAAAATGAGCTATTCATACTTGTTTAGAATAGGCAAAGAAGAAACTTAGTGATGACTCCAAAATCTACTGAGGGTTTTCTCATCCATATAATCTATGTCAATTGGATTGATTTTGTGCAGTGCTCATATTTTGTTGTAGGGGTGTTGGGAAGTGGATTTTGCGGCTTATGCAAGGGTTTTTCGACACCGGTTCTGGCAATTCTGAACCAGAAGATGTAACTAACATGGGTACATTCTTTTTAAATTGCATTGGTTTTAAACCCTCTGTTTTAATGAGTCAAAGTTAACTCATTTTGTTGAGATCCACTGTGGATTGGCACTCTTTGTAGGTAAGAAATCCAAAGGAAACAAGCGTTATGTCCCACAGAAAAATTCTGTAGCATATGCTTTATTAATCACACTTTACAGGTAAAATGAAATTCTAATTGATTACGCACACACACTAGAAGAGCTGTAATTAGTAATTGAATTTTTTCATTTTTGTTTTAAGTAGTTAACATTATGCTTTCATCAGGGGAACAGAAAATGGGAATGAATTTATGTGTAAACAGCAGCTCATTGATGCAGCTGAAGCCAGTGGACTATCTCGTGTGCCTATTATGTACGTTAGTTTATATCGTTTTCATACTATTAATATGGAGATGTGCGATGTTTTGAAATTTCATCTGCTGTCTTTAGGCCAGAGAAGGGAAAGGGAATACCTGGACGCCTGGGAAATTCTTCAAGGGAATGGTATAGCGGTTGGTCCTGCATGAAGACATTGGTAACCAAAGGACTGGTTGTGAAATCAAGTTGCCCAGCGAAGTATGCATTTTGTTGTACATGACATTTTCTATATTATAATATAATGAAGCATGTGCACACGCTTGTTCTTTATTTATACTGTAAGCAATTATTTATAAACTTATTGATGAATAATTGATTCCCAGCTGGAACCTCGTGTGTGATAAGTACTTAGAGCATGAATTAGTATTCTACATCTAATAACATAATGATGAGAAATCATGTACTCAATCATGTAAACGTAGAACTTATCGGAAGTTACAGAGTGATATGGTCATTCTGTAAGTTACAGAATGATTGGTATGGTGGTACTTACCACTTTACTTTCTGTTAGTTTGTGATTATAACCATACTGTGTAACCTTGATCGAGGGTGTAGACAGTATGGTACAGAACTTCCAATAGACCTGAATATTGTACAACATCAATCAATCACAGTCCACTTTTTCAGATGAATGCTTGTACAAAATGTAGGTACATGCTTACTCTAGAAGGAAAGGAAGCTGCACGTGAGTGTCTTGTGAGGTCTGGTTTGGGGGATCGTGTAGAAATAACTTCTAATGTCAAGGAGCCATCCATTGTGGATCTGGAACATCACGAACTCTCTAGTCCTGACTCAGCAACAGATGTGACACTGTTGTCCTGTAATTCAAGTAGGAAGGAGACTTCAATTGAAATTCCACATGAATATCTGGAGAAGGTACTCATTTAACGGGTTTTCATTATTATCTTGACTTGCTGTAAGAAGATTCTGTTTCTATATTTGTACTTCATATCGGTAGCATTCTTCCCAAGAAGTCAACTTTATTCTAAGATTACAGTATTAGCGCTTAATTTTATAAGATTTCATGAAGTTGTTAGTTGAATCACAAAAAACACATGTGTTGTAATATAGAAACTAGTGGGTTATAGTTTATAATTTAAACTGTGAATTAATAGGCCATACATATGCTTTGAAAAAAGCTTGTTGAAGATAACAAAGGAGAAAAGGAAGAATAAAAGAAGTAGCAAGCAATCAGTGTCCTTATATCGTGTCACTCCCATTAAAGCAACACTCTCAGACATCACAGTAGGAAAAATTTGAAATGTAATTATAGGATTAGTTAGTGGTACACTGGTACTTCATAGATATTGGTGAGTGTTTCTGAGAATAGTGATTTTGTATTTGTCTTTTCAATTAGTCTTTTACTGATTGGCCATGAAAGTGAGGTAATCTCTAAAATTAAATCTCGGAAAAGAAATAACTAATGTTCAAAAATGCCTTTTGTCTATTTTAAGTAATCACATCTGCTCATTTTACTTTTTGTCCTAATATTTTGAGATTTGAGAAGCTTTGGTTGATATGAATATATTTCCACTTTGTTTTTACATTTTTTAATGAACTGGACCATGAAAAAGTACATAATTCATTGCAGCCTTCTGGTTTTCTTTCTTAATTTTTGTTTAGAATTTTCTCTCGAATCTTCTACAGTTTACACGCATGGGATATTCTAAGGAACAGATTAACCGAGCTTTTGGTGAAGTTTTAGAAACTTCCCATGGCAAGGACATCTCTTCACTGTGGCCATCAGTTCTTTGTCACCTTCGAGAAGATGAAGTTTATGGTTTGCATTCCAAATCTCAAAGCTTGAGGGTAAATCGTCGTGCAACACCATCCATGCATACTCTTGCAAATGGTACTTGGCTTGTCCTGTGCTGTTAAATCATAAACAATTGCTCCAATATATCTTGAAATATTGTTCACTGTCTAAATACCGCATGCTCAATTATTCAGGTGATAAAGATTATGTACAGAGTGAGAGTAGACTGCCCAATACCTCTCGAGATGGAGGACTGATACCACAGATCTATTCTGACAAGGTTGCATCAAAGTCTTTCACGTTGGGAGTTCCTTCGTCTTCGGTATGTGATGTTTATTATATATGAAGTGATATATAATAATGATAATATTCTTTATGAGAACTTCCAGTGATAGAGAATAGTACTTTCGAATTGAGTGATACATAGAATATTTCAGCATTGTCTGAACTCTGGAGTGTCTAAACATATTCATAGTAGGGATATGATAATTGATTTGGTGTGTTCCACGTCAGTACGATCCCTGAAAAGAGTAGAGGTAGCCGAGAGTTGCACTTTAGGGCTAAATACTTTCATTTCCTTATAGAGGTTCATATCGTCACTGGTTCAAGAGAGCATCATTTAGAACTCAATATTAAATTTCCACTCATAACAGAAGATTTTAGATTCAGGTACTTGTAAATGAAAGTAAAATTGCCAAAATCCCCAAATGCATACTATGAGCCACTATTTTCTTTCCCTCTTATAGCTTTTCCACTTCTTGGAGCTTAAAGGGGAGCCATCATAGTGAAGCTATTATGTTATCAGAATAAATGAATATGTATATAGAACATACTTGTTTGCTGAAGTGGTGAGAACGAATCTAGTGAATGTGAGTTTTAAAGAAATCTGAACAGTGAAAATGGGTTTTTTCATGAACAATGTGCCATACTTAATATTTTGGGCAAATTTCAGTTTAGTACCTTGAAGTTTAGGTCTTTCTTCATGTCGCTACTTGAGATTCTAAATTTTTCAATTTACTACTTGAGGTTTGGGTTGCTCTTCATATTACTGCCTAAACTTTTAATTTTTCCTTAAAAAAAAAATGTAATGTAAGAGGGTATTTTGGTTAATTTATTTATTTTTAATAACAAAAAAAATTATCTTCTAAAATTGTTCTTCCTAACAAATAAGTTTTATGAATTTTATTTTTTGAAAGGGTTATATTAATTTTATAAAAAAGAGTCGATTGACTAAATATGTCATTCTCACCCTTGATTGGTTAGGGCCGTATGGATATTAAGATATATGGGTGACATAATTTGTGGAAACTCATGAATTTGGCTTGTTTGACAAATCCTTGGTTTTAAAAAAAAATCTAAAATTGTTGTTTTTTGAAAAATAAGTGCAAGTACAATTTGGAACATTAATATCACTTATTTTGTTAAAAAAAACAATTTTAGATATTTTTTAAAAGCTAAGGATTTGCCGTACGAGCCAACTTTATAAGTTCCCACAATTATGTCTTAATATCCATACTGTGCTAACCAATCAAGGGTCAGCATGATATATTTAGCCAACCGACCATGTTTTAGAAAATTAACATAACTTATTTTGTCAGGAAGAACAATTTCAGAAAATTAAACAAATTTATTATTAAAATAAATAAATTGACCAAAATACCCTCTTGCATTACATATTTTTTTTAAGGAAAAAAAAGTGATGAGAAAATGAAACCTCAGGTAAGAAACTGAAAAAAATAAAATCTTAGGTAGCAACCTGAAGAGAAACTCAAACCTCAAATAGTAAACTGAAAAATTTAGAACCTCAGGTAGTGACATGAAGATTGACCTAAACCTCAGGGTACTAAACTGAAATTTTCCCTAATATTTTAATAGCAAGATGTATCTTCCTCTATGTTATAATAGGACATTTTGAAAAGTGAAAAACCTAAACATTATTTTATCTTACTGATTTTGTTGTGTTTTAACTGGAGGTTACCATTTTGCTCCTTACCATATGGTGCAGATTTATGTGTCCATAGGAGGCTCATTTAGTTTGAATTTTGGAATGTTTATTTTTGAAATAGGCTGCTGCTTTTGAATGTTTATTTATATTCAGTCTAAATGGAAGTGCCAAAACAGCGTTTGCGGAGACTTGACTAGAACTATTACTTTAGGGGCTGCATATGAATTTGTGGACAGTTTGGTTGGCGTATTTGCAAGACGGAATGGTTCTTAATTTTTTTATGAAGTGTTTTTTGTAGATTTGACTTGCTTTTATTGTTACATGCTGCTCATTGACTTTATGATTTTCTCAGACTTGTCCTATGCCAGAGTCCAGTTTGGCTGGTGTTGAATCACGTAAAGCCTTGTCTGTGCCACCTCTACGCTTTGGGGAGAAATTTGAAGATGCATATGAGTTAGTCTTTGTGTTGGATGCTCGGGAACAATTAGCCACTCAGATGTCAGTAACAACTGTCTTTATTTTTTCTGCAACTTTTTTATCTATTTACTTGATGAAGCTAGTTATGGATTTTTTCTATATCATGGAAGATTTTTGTGGTCAAGTCAATAATTATGTGTTCGAGCAACTTCACATGTTGAACTCATTGCTTACAATTATCCATTTCTCTTAGTTGGGGTTGACAGCAGGGCAGCAATACTATAATGAAAAGAAGAAGACAAAAAGTGAAGGCGGGTTAAACGTTTTGTTATATAAATTTTTTATTTGAGTAGAGAAGTTAATCTATCGAGACACGATTTTCAGCTATGATCAGAAGAAGTTACAGGATAGACAGGCACACATTACATAATAATATTGTACATATATTGTGTACTGCAGAGGTTTTCAGATCACTCAACTAGTCCTAGGACCTAATTCAGATTAATGTCATAGTACTGTACTGAATAAATACCCTATTTTTAACCTCAAGAACCATATGTTAAGGTTGCAATAATTCTTGTAATCAACTAGCAACTGTGCTTACTTCCGGATTTTGTTTTTGTTATTGTAATCAAATGGAACTGTGATCTCCTATACTTTGTCCACTGATCCTAGTCCTTACTTGTGTTGGTAAAAGTTGTAATTAAATGTATAATGTGGATGTAGATCGCGGTCTAGGAGCATTATCGAAAGTGTTATTTCTGGATGCAAAATCAAAGTAGAGGTGAGTTATTGTAATCGTATATATGTTAGTTGATCTATTATTGACAATTTGTTATGATGTCCATAAATGTTTCACAAAATAGCAACTTTTGGTATGGTGATATAAACTTAAGATTTGAGAATTTGCCTGAAAGTTGTTTAGCTTTATCGGTGTTACTCTTCTTGTGGTTAAGCATGTTTTTTGTTTGTCATAATGTTCAATATCCGTGTTTCTGCTCCAAATTTCAATTCCTGTTATTTTACACCCAATTGGTATCATAGATCAGTTTTCAACATTTTCAACAAATGCATCCAAGATTGTGAGGAATAAAATGATGATTACAATATGAATACTAACAAAGAAACCTATTCTTTCTATTCTTTTACAGGTTAGACTGTTACCAGTTGGAGACGCAATATGGATAGCTCGGCACAAACATTTTGAGAGTGAATATGTACTTGATTTCATTGTTGAGAGGAAGAATGTTGATGATTTGCGATGTTCAATCAGAGACAACCGTTATAAGGATCAGAAGTTGAGACTTTTGGTAGGGTTTTATTTGAGAGATTTGCTGTTTTGTCTTAACCTCTTTCTCATACCGCGGACACATAGTTGCTTTATTGCAGCAGGCGCTAAGCTATTGCTCTCATCGTTTTTTTTTTGGTCTAGAACAATTTCCTGACCTGCAGTCATTTTCAGACTGAATACTTTCGTTACTTTAGGAAAACAATGGTACTCAATGGTGAAGAAATCTCGACTTCATTGGCTTTTTGAGGGTTAATTTTTTTTTTGTCGTGATCCTAAATTTGCGTTAGAGATCAGAACACCTCTCACTAGATTCTGCTTATATCAAATAATTTGTTTTCTATTTTTTTCTTAATGGAATCAAAGGGTTTAACTCCTACCCGCTTGTTGTGACTTGAACCTAAGACCTAATAGCCTACTTCCTAGGTAGTCGTTCTCTTACCACTTGAGCAACCCACATCTATTTATATCAAAATAATTGCTTATTCGTAGTTGTCTGCAGTCTGCTGCACATTTGCTTTCATACGATTATTCTTAGTTGTTTTGTCTCTTGCCATCTACTGGACAAATTTGTTTGCTTTATTTGAATTTTATATGTGTTTGCTTTTCGTCATACATCCTGACATGTCCTCAAATCATCTATTGCTAGAGGTGTGGGCTTAAGAAGCTGATCTATCTCGTCGAAGGTGATCCAAATTCTTGTGAAGCGGCAGAGAGCATTAAAACTGCGTAAGTACTTGCTTTAATATTCCCGAAGTACTTCTCAGTCCATGTTTAAACTAAGAAAATAATCTGTGGCTATATAAATTTGCTTATAACTGAATTTAGAAAAGACTAAATCGCCCAACTTTGCTAAGGACAATCCCCTGTGTAATTATTGCTCGTTTCCTGACTTTGTTCATTGCTCATTCTCTGCATCCTTCTTTTAATAAAAGATATATCTATTGAAAACAAGCTATTTACTCCATTGTTCAATTGATTAGTCATTTAATAGTTGCAGGCAAGTTATATTCCACTTGTTAATTTACTGATATTGTTCAAGATTTAGTTTCAAAAAATTACTTTTTTTGTCACAGATTTGTTTTTGTTCAGATGGTGTTTTCAGTTTGTCTCCTAGTCTGATTGTATATGATGTGCAGATGTTGAAAACGCCAACTTATGTTTGATTGCTGTATCCATGTTATATTGTTTACTTATCATTATAGGACATCAAAGGATAATGATTAATATTATTTGATTCTACTTCTGTTAATAAATTTAAATCTTTTGCAGCTGCTTTACAACCGAACTTTTGGAGGGATTTAATGTTCAGAGAACTGCAAACGTGACTGAAACCTTGCGAAAGTATGGTTATCTTACAGAAGCAGTATTCAAATATTATAAAGAGTTATCCGAGGAACAGTTCAAGCAAGCTGGAGTTTGTCCTTCTTTTGATGAATTTAACAGAAGGTGCCAAGACCTGGATAAGATGACCGTCAGTGATGTATTTGCCATTCAACTCATGCAGGTATGAACTGTTCTGAAATGGATAGAAGTCATCCTGTATCTTTGGTCATTAATCTTCACATCTATTGGCATGTGACATGGGATGTGTTAGCATCCCTTGTTTACACTTCTTTTTTTGAATAAACACTGCATCAAGGCAAGCTATCAGTTTTGAATAGGTTTTTCCAGTGCCAATATGTTGAGCAAGCTTTACATCTTCAATTATGAATCCAGATCCCACAGGTGACTGAGGAAGTTGCTATAGCTATTCTTGATTTGTACCCAACGGTTTTTTCTCTTGCCCGTGAATACTCCTTACTAGTAAGTCCTTACTCTACTAATATGTGTTAACCTATCACTCTTAAAAGAAAAATGTGTTTACCAAATTGCTACTGTTGGAGAGTTGGAAATGGTCAATATGTTCATAAGGTTCCAAATTGAGCTCGGGGTTAAATTGAAAAAGAGGAAAGGATGAGGAATATTATGAGGCTGCTTTAGAAAGTTCCTTGGAACTGATATATTCCAGGATCTTTCATATGAGATTAATTTTTTTTTTAATTTTTTTTAAAAGATTCAAAAGGAATTAAATTCAAATGGGTTGAATGCAACAATGTATTGTGCACACTCGCAGGTCATCAACCATTTTTGTTTCTTCATTTTCGTGGCTGCATCTTATTGTAGTTGGTTTTGTGGATTTGAGCTAAGCTAAATGTTGCCTGGGCTTAAGATGAAAAACTGAGCTAGTTTTCAATCAGCCACATGAACATCATATACATTTTTGTTAGTGTTCACTTTAGCAGCATACTTGGATGATATCTTCTCTAAGGAGCTCTTCATGAATCCTGTTTTGTAGTTGATTTAGGCCAATTTGAATTTTATATCTTGTAGTCTATGTTTCTTGAGTGTGTCAACAATTGGACATAATATGAGTTTAATTCCTATTCTCTGTTGCACGAAAACATCTAACATGGTTTTTTTTTTTCAAGTGGTAGGAGGGTTGATTCAGAATTTTAGACTTTGTACTCGACATAGTAGCAATATCTTGTTTTGTTTGATCATTTTCAGATTCATATTGGAGTGATCAATTAATATACTTATCTACTCTTCGTCAACCTCTTGTAACTTTTAACTTTTTCTTAGGTCAAATAGACAGCAGACATTTTCTTTGTACTAACACGAGAATATATCTATTAAACCAGGAGGGTGATGTCCGTGCACAGGAGGAGATGCTTAAAACACGGAGTAACAATGTTGTAAATGCTGCTGCTAGTAAGAACATATTTCAGTTTCTTTGGGGCAGTTGATTGATATCCATCTCACATATGTAAAAATACTTCGTTTGTTTGCTCTTGTACCCTGCCTACCTCACATATGGTTCTATATTTGCACTAAAGACCAAACCTTAGTATGGTTCTTAGTATAGTTGCTATACCATATTTGTAAATATGGTTCTATTTTTTTTGAAACAAAACCTTGTTACTATCCATCTCACATATAGTAAATCTCCTAATAGATCATCTCACAGGTACCATTGAATTTATACTTTTGTAATGTGGAAGCTGTCCTCAACTTTTCTTGTGGCTGCGTTCACAAACTGGAAAAAAATAAAAGAAATCATTAAATTTTTGCAGTCTTTGTATATTGCATTATGATGATCAGTGTCAATTAACATGCATACTCACCTCTAATTTGATATCTGTCTTTGATGCATGCCCTCTTAGATAACCATATTCACTAATCCTTGATAAACTCCATGTATTGTTAACCTGTTTGATGGACACCATTCTTTGTCATGTAAAGAACAATGAAGAACATCACATAATTGAAGATAGGCCAAGAGAAAGACTTACACTACGAGGGAACTCATCCAATTTAAAGCCTGCCATCCCAATAATTACATGAACAGGAGCACTGTAGTTGCTGTGATCATATTTATAGATGCCATACTCATCTTTGCTAGGTGATCCCATGCATTTGTTCTTATAAACAGAGCAGGTTCGCTCGTAGTTATGGACATGACCAAACAGCGCCAGATCAACCTAATTCACATTTGAAATAGCTTATACATGTCAGAAAGAACATACCAAGAAAACCAGATGAAGAAACATAGAGAAAAAGACTGCAATAACAAGCTAGTAGGTCTGAGAGTTACTTTGCTGGCTAGAAGTAATGGTTCAACTTCGTCAACGAATCTTATATCAACACCCAAGATTCCAGGGGAAGATGTATACATTGGTCTATGCCTGCATTTTGAAAAATGTACATTAAATATGGATGAATATCTAGTGAAAATCTTGAGCATCATACAAGACAGAGTAACCAAAACCCTTGTTCAGGTGAGTGTTCTAACGTCTTAATATCTCCACTTAGATCGATTAATCCTTCATCTTGGGGCTAGGCAGTGGTTAACTGCCAGAATAATGAAAAAACCGCCTAAAGTATCAAGTTAGAGAAAACTCTAAAAATATGAATAATTGCATAGATATATTTGAAATAATCCGCCTAGCCCCGTCCAGATACCCGCCGCCTAAGCTCTACTAGTTCCCAGACCCTGGGCGCTAGACCCCCTCCCTCCGCCTGACTGGCGCCTGTTTGAACCTTGGTTCTGGTGTTAACAGTAGCACTGCATGACCAATGTTTAATAGCTAGTTTTTTCAGATTTGAATCATAAAATTTTCCAAAAACTACATAATATTTTGAAGAGATATGAAGTACGTTACAGTTACCCCATAAATATCAACCAAGGAGTTTTAGATCGATCAACTGAAGCCAGGTCCTTTTTCATCCATTCATACTGCAAGAACATACAGAAACACATCGAATGCATATGTAAGCGTTCTCTTGATTACTGGATATAACTGGTGGGGAACTATAGATAGGGTGCTTCAAAATCATACCTGCTCAGATTTTTGGGACCATTCATGCTCCGTAGAAATCACTGTGATATGAGCACTTCCTTGTTCAATGGAATACCATGGCTTATCCTTTGCTGGGGTTGGCATAGGAAAATAAGTCTCATAAGGGACTCCAACTTCCCCACCTGAATCTCCGAGAATGTACACTGATCCGGAGTCTATGTAGTCCCTAAACAGTGTACAACCAAGCACGTATACATGTTTTCAAATCCAACATGCATAATCTAAGTACAAGAATTCATTTCTTGTTGTAGCTAGAGCTGAAATGCTGAATGATATATAAAGAGCATATCTTTCGAAAGAGCAGTCAGCTAGACGTACCTCTCATGGTTCCCGATAGCTGTCATGTATGAAACTCGAGAAGCGACAGGGTTGATTTGATGAAGGAAAAAATCCCATTCAACTAAGAATCCAGTGGCGTAGCTTATGTCTCCAATGTGGAAGACAGAGTCTACAGTACCGGAATTTATTTCATCTGTCATGGCCTCAATCACTGAGAGGGATCCTGGCTATTCATGCCACAAGATTATATTTCTCTTTAACCAATTAAACCTTTTCTTGTTCTTCAAGGTATGTCAAAGAAAAATAAGGTACTATATGGTTTGAGTGAATGAGTGATAGGTATCAAGCACAATTGTTTTTGTCGTCTAAATTTTTGCATGCAGTGATAAAAAAAATGCTTCACGTAAACTATATACCTGAATGTAATGCTCGACAGAAGAATCGCGAGGAGCCTTTCCCATGTCGCCAAATGTGAGAAATTTGAGTTCATCAGATCCCCCGGCTGGAGGAGTCCGGAATTGGATTTGATTACTCCAGCCAACTGAATCACTGCAATTTTTTTTTCCAACTCCAAATAAGGATATACACATATATACACCTATCTATCTATCTGCAGTTACTAGCTAGCTAGGTGAAATATGTTTCTACCTTCCATATCTGTAAGAGTAAGTAGATGAAGGTTTAAGTTCTGTCATCACTGCTGAATGAATAAAGCCTGGATCATGCCACCCAAAGTCGTTGGCTGGATTTGGTGGAGTTGGGCCTGTAAATCAAGTAGAGTAAATCAAGAGCATGAAAAAATGAAATTGAAAACAAAAGGAACTCTGTAGACATATATGTGAAAGTATAATAATGAAGAACTCACCATGCATATCATCTTTTGTAAATGTAGTTACTGCTGATGTCTGAGATTTGCCTTGTCCATATTGTACTTGCTGAGGTTTCTTATCTCCACTGACCCATGTTACTCTCATCTGTAACACAAGGCACATCTTCATTCTTTTAGAACAAACTTACTCTAAAACTGCTAACATGTGTTTTTTGACCATTTAACATTTGAGCTTGTTCATTAAGATTAGTGTGATAGTAATCGAGCTAGTTACCGATGTTCCAGTTGAGTCTATGCTGGAGAGATGTCCATACAGTGGCTTGTTTCGATTTGCAAATTTCAGAGGGCCTGCCTGCTTCTTCAAAATGCAAGGAAACAAAAATCCACCAGAAAACAAGGCGAATTCGATGTCGGTTCTGATGTTAATGACATGAAATGTTAACGAACCACTGCAAGTGGACACTGCACACTCAGTGCCCCCATTCTGATACTCTTGGCATTTCTTCTTCTTGCATCTCAGATAGTCGGGATCATTGCTCATGTATTGTGCCTGCAAATCCAAGTTGATTAACGTTCTTTTTTAATTATTGGGAACTTACATGATATGTAGGTCAATCATATTTATATATATGTTAGAAGAAAGTATAGCATCTGGGGATGTAGCTCAGATGGTAGAGCGCTCGCTTAGCATGCGAGAGGTACGGGGATCGATACCCCGCATCTCCATTTTTTTCTACTATTGTGTTTTATTTGGGCAGATATAACCAATAACTCCACAAGGAAAGCTGTGAAAGACCTCGAAGCAAAGATAAGCTTGTTACGTAGAAGTTAAGGTTTCTTTAGCCCACTTTCCTAGAAACGTTTCACATTAAAGATATCAAATTGCATGTCTTGCGTTGTTTGACTCTTTTGTCTCTTATTCGTTAAAGCTGAACCTTTGGTTCTGTTAGCGTCTACAATCTTCAACCTTTGTTGACATTCATGTGGTGCTTTTGTGACCTAATTAACTAACTAACTACTTCGGACTACAATCTGTTTGCTATTTCTTCTCGCTCAAAGGTAAGAAAACACATGAAAGCCAACTCTTTTCTCACATGGTATCTACTCGATCTATGCCAAAAGTAGTGGTGTGAAATTGCATACATGTTGCCCTTTTGGTTAAATTGCTGTTGCTAACTGTGTTTCAAAGTTCGGCAGTTTTGATCCTTTAGTTTCACAAAGTTCCTTTTTCTATTTTTCTTTTTCTTTTTCAAGAAGATCTCTGTACGTAAAGACGTAAACCACTAGAAATTAGAAAGTTTTAAAGCCAGTTATGAGAATCTGGCTAAATTCAACACACACGAATCATACAATAGCTTCTTACTATATATGATTTTGTGAAGAGAAAGCTGTAATTAATATATACCATATATTTTCCAAGAAAAAAGAGAGGAGATAATTATGTCACCTTCACCGGATAATGGCAGAGAAGAGGAAGTTTACTAAAGTCACCAGTTTGTATATAAAGAAACGCATTCCCAGGACAGCTTGAGACACTGCAACAATGCATATAGATCATCATCAAAAGAACACCATAAATATGAATGATCGATATAACCTAATCAACCAAATGGGTACGTATAGAATTTGTAGAAACCATATGCATGCATGCGCGAGTAAAATCTATATATATATATATATATATACTTACTCAGAATTAGAAGGTGAAATCATTGCAACCCAATCATCATTTGAAGGGTGCAATATGCCGCTAACATTAACGGTCACAAACTCGTCATCGCCTAGGCCACCGGAACTCGAGTTGATGCTGATTTCCAGATAAGGGCTCCGAATCGGGCAGTAATCGAAAAATCTTCTGTTGAGTAACCTAAAATCTGATATTGCTGTGCGATTTAGGTGTTCGAGTTGTGACCGGACAACCAGAGGGTGCAAGGATGATGATGATGAAGATGAAGAAAGAGATGAATAAGCAGGAACAAAGAAGCCAAGAAACAGTATCACGAACGACACCATTTGGAAAGTCGTCACAGAGAAATATTGGTTCAGAGAATAAGGTAATTAAAGCTTATAAATAGTGGAAATTGGTCATGGACAATATGGCGTAACGTATACTGTTTGCTGGTTTTGTTGATGTTATGAAACATGGTAATTGGGCGGTTGGCTTTATATAAGAACTTGGTACGTGTTTGGAAACAAACATGGCAGTATGAGCATCTATATATGGCATAATATTCCTCATTACAAAATTAAGATAGAAAAGAGAGATTTATAGGTCATAGGTGATATGGGTACGTGGAGAAATGAAATTAGAGTTGGGCGAAGATTACGTTTGCAATATTTTGTTTCTTCAAGTAACGTTGTTGCTGGTAAAGCTTGACGCAGCACGCAGCTGTAACTTGTGTGTGAGAACCATGCATGCATTAGTTAATTTCAACTTTGATTCAAGCTAGCTTGTGCCGGCTGCCGGTTGTGTTTAGATGCTCTAGAATAATGTATGTCCAGTTTTTAGTATAGATATTTTTTCTTTAAGAAAGCGGACCTAGCTAACTGATCAATGTTCAGACTCCTCGATGAGACAAAGTTCGAGTGAATTAATATAATGTTATTATGGACTAATATTTCAAGAAGGAAGTTATTAGAAGTATGAAAGACCAATTTACAAGTGGATGTATCAAGAAACTCAAAGACTATGAAGACCAATTTACAAATTGATGTATCAAGTAGCTCAAAGATGTCGTTCTTCTGTTACTCCATTTGGTGGTTGGGGTTGTGTGATTATGTTTGGGAATGTTTGTGGAAGGGTGGGTGGTATTGCTGTGTTTTTTTTTTTTGGGTTGATTCTTTTCTTATGTGTGTAAGTACTACATAGGAGCTTTAAATTGCATATTTCTGAACTTCGAGACGAAACTCATCTCGATGCAATATATGTTATATAGGGTATTGTTCAATACTTCAATTGGCTAATGAAGTGTACGTGCCACCACGCTCACCATTCAATTTTAAAACCCCTTTCATTATTTATCAACGTAAGAAATGTATTTCTTGTTACCAGCTGTATTAGTTCTTGCAAAACAAAAAAAATGGTTGATATGCCATGCATATTTTCATGTAAATTTAAACTTTTATTAAAACAATTTATCTAGAATAAGAAAGAAATATTCACAATAACACAAAAATACATAATAATAAAAGTGGACAAAATAGAAAAAGGTCGAGTGACAATATTTGCACCACTGTTAGTTTTTGTAGCATCTATCTTTATACAATCAGTTGGTTTGAAGGAAATTACCATTTTATCGATATCGTAACCAATAACAAAATTTCCTTAAAGATTACCTCCCATAAGACCAATGTTTTCAGCCGCAAAACTTCCATTTTTACTGGGTTTCATCAATCCAAAGTATATTACACTTTGCTCTTTATCTTTTTCTTTTGTAAAGATATGTTCAACTGTTATCTACAGTTTACCACAATCCTCAAAATGTACAACCATATTTGGTATTTTTGGTATCTCTGTCGTGTTAAAGCAAAGCCCATCACTAGTTTCTTCGGTTACCATGAAACTCTTCAATTTTGAGTCAACTAACTTCTTAAGCTGAGTTATTATTGAGTCAAAAAATATTTCAAGTAAATAAGTCATAGGTGTGCCTGAGTTGACGAACATGTTACCTTTCTCTAGCAAAGTCCCAGATGAGTTAAATGGAACAAATTCCTTTCCGAGGGTAATTCCTTTTACTGTCACAAGATAAGCTTCCTTTTTAGATTCATTATTGACCAAAGCTGTTCACATCACCTTGTCCCCAATAACTTCACTCCCATTACCAAAATTGATCGTGCTTTCGATTTTGGGATCAGTATGTGAAGGCACTAAGCAATGTGAGAATTTTTTTGCCTCCAACATATGGAGAAATTTGAGAAACAAATGACAAGTCTCTATGTCCAAGCCCAAAAATTCTCATTTCATTTCCAGGTGATTCCATGTCATTCCAATTCAAATCATTGTTATTAACTCCACAACCAATAACAATATTATTCAAAGTGACAACCTTTCTTGAGGTGGATGTTAATGTCACTGTTTCTTTAGCCACAAAACCTAAAGAGAACGTCTCATCCATATAACTGTAGACGTAATAGCAACATCTATGAGAATTATTTGTGCAGCCAGCCATCTGGATTAGCCGAGATTTCGTCAAAAATTCTGCATTCGCTATCAAAACAAGTAATGTTCTTATACGTAGAGGATTTAGACGGATCAAATATCTCATATTTAGTCTTGTAGCAATGTCGACATGGCTGACACTGTGTCCACAATAGATGACTTCCTGTATCTGCAATTGCATAGATATTGAATGGCGGAGTTTCTACTGAGAACTTCATAAGATGTTCACCAGTGAGAGGATCATTTGTTAGGGGGGATTGTGACATTTCTAGACTCATCAAATGCTGTCATCTCATGTTCTTCTTGAGGTTGTACATCGGTGAATTTGGGGAGTTTCTACAGATAACATGGGCAGTGAAACCGCCATTACTACTGTTGGTATCTATTTTTGCTTCTACTGTGCTAGAATTCCCTGTATGGTGAATGAAAAAATAGTGATGATCACTACACTATAATATTGTAAATGAAAATAAGTAGTACTAAAATTTTTAGTTGTCATTATTATTCAAGGCAAGATATATTTGGTATGAGATGAAAGAGTTTTGGTGGTATCCAATTAAAGAAAGCTTTATATAGAAGGTTGTATGCTTGTGTTCATGGTAAAAATAAATGCCATTGGTCATACAGACATGAGAGATAATATGATCCGAAAAATCTTGTAAGATTTGGTAATGCTTTAATTTTAGAAGATTTAGAAGAAGACTCGGGTCATATCTTTTAAAAAGAAATCTTCACGACACTTGTTTTAGTAGTTTGTTTTCCTTTTTCTTCAGTGCCTCATTTCTTGGTTCAATTTTCAACTTTAGAAAGCCATGTGCATTACATTTCAACCGTGAATTCTTCTTTTGATTCAATTAAACACTAAAATTTGGTTTAAACCGTGACACACTCCAACTATGGGACTCAGATCCTCTTCTAACCAAGAGAACCTAATAATGTGCCTAACTCACAATATAGGCTGTCCATCTTCATTCTGTTGCCAAAATCTAATTTAGCACACTTTTCTTTCTATACAATACTGCATCATATTTTGTCTCCTCCTTTTGATTCCTCGTGTTCTTTGCTCTGGGCTGCTTGTGTTGTTTGTTCTGTTGCCAACTCTGTGTTTGGTTGATTTGATTAAGGCTAAAAATAAACGACAACAATCTTCTTCCCCTCTTTCTCAAAGATTATAGGCACTATACAAGTCGTTTCAAGTGAATGTAAAAGAAATTCTACACTGATTAAGCACCAAACTGAAGAAAAGAAGAAGAAGAAGAAAAGAATCATGATCGATGAGATCGACCAAGGTCGAAACAGATTGAAATTGACGCTTAGAGAAAATGCTAATTAACCATTTTCAAATTTTTTGCTAGTATCCAACTAATTTAACTATCATTTCCTCATTTGCTCCTCTTTTATTTCAAGAAATTTGTCAGAAACCAAGTAAATTTAAGGTCCCACCGATTGATTACATAGAAGCTACAAAAACAATCAACTGTACATGGATTTGATTTTAAAACCAATCAACTCCATCATGTATTCACCCTCCGCAGATGGCACAATGGTCGAACCTGTACGTATTGTGGTTGGTAAGGTCAGAGGCAACATTGGAAAATATGATGTATGCGTTGGTTTCACGCTTGCTTTTGTTGAATGAAGGGATGAGGAGGAGGAAGTGCATGGGCAGAGCTAGTGCAACCATGTAGTTTGATGGTGAACTTGTGGAGATAGGGAATGACTTTGTGCAGTGCATAAGAAAGAGGAAAAACAAAGAAATAACCATGGCCACAAGATGAAGCTGGATGGCTCAGATCATGCTTAGGCAAAAAGTCTCCAAATGTTGGGTCAAATCTTTTTGCAACACAAAAATAAAATGAGAAGAAAGAAAAATTCAAGAAATAGAAAATAAGAAGGGTTCGCTATTTTTACTTTTCAATAATTTTTAGGCTCATTTGACTGGACTTATACTATGACTTATTTTTCTCCAAACTTAGAGGTACCGTACCCAAACTACAATTGACATGCAAACTCATCCCTTCAAATTTTACTCTTCGTCTTATTTCTTAAATTGTGTACAACACATGTGAAATACTCATTTTGACTAGTTCGTGATTTGAACTTAGGGTGAAGGTTCCACGTTTTAAGGCTCAACTATAAGCCACTTAAAGTGGTCAAAATATAAATGATCTTATATATAAGTATGAAAAATTATTATGATATTGAATATATAATATGAATTTAGAATTAATAAATTTACAATTAAATTGTGAAAATAGATGTAATTCTGAAATTACAAATACCGAATTATATTGGAATTTGATGATGATGATGATAATGAAGTCGAGATGTGTATGCACATACTGTCCTTAAGACAATTACGTCTCCTCCACCGGTGCACAAGGCTTAGTATGAGGCTCGTCTCTCAAGATATAATGTCTGTTTGAGTCTCATGGTTGTACCACACAAGTACTCTTGGGTGAACTGAAACCACCTTACTTTATCACCGAAGGAAGTGTTTGAGAGACTTTGAGAGGAATAGATGCTTTTTGAATGTGTGAAAAATGATAAGAAGTGGTCGCTATTTATAGATTGAGGAATTTGATGGCTGGCTACCGTGGATTTTCGCATTACAAAAACTAATGGAATCATCCTTAATTCAATCACAACTAAAGTATATGAAAGAACAAAGGTTTTTCTATTTAATTCAGTAACTTATCCCAGGAATGTGATGAAAGACCAAATGTTTTTCTACTTAATTAAGCAACTATTTCTGAAATACGAAAGACCAAAGGTCTAAAACTCTTTTCTTCTGTTTCAAGTAGCCATCTAGCTATTTTTCAGTGACAATTTGTCATTCACCCCTTTAACCATCTTGTTATCTTTGAGTTTGTAATTGTTTCTTCTACTTGTATCAAATGAAAAAAAAATACATGCTGATCTCATCTAAGATAGTCTTGTGTACGTCCCTTTTTGGTTACTCATCTCTTTCATTTAAAAAAGAAACTGATTCTTTAGGAGATAATCAAAAGTGAACCCATCTTTGTTTGATTATTAATCTTTGATATGTGTGTCAATCTGCTATAACCACTATATGTACTCTTTGTGTTGTCTAAAACTTTGTCATACCTATAAGTCAACTAAAAGTAAGTTGAGTAGCGACAAGCGTGATACGTGGGGTCTGTATTATACCAATATTGTTTCAACTTAACCACTTTTAAGGTGTTGGATTTTATCCACAAAAGACATTGGTACAATTATGAATAGTCCATATTCATTTAAGTTGTAATTCATCTTGTCCTATTTCAATGTTGTATTTCATATTGTCCTATTTTAATGTGGGATCTCTACTCCAACACGCCCCCGCACGTGTAACCTAGCTCTTAGGTTGGCACGTGTAAGTACATTCAGGAGTCAATGTATCTTTTCGAAGGCCCAATTCATTCAGCTCGAACTAATTTCGGCCTAAATTTCAATTCGGGCTCAGGATGTAATTGGAGAGAAACTCGCTCTGATACCAAGTTGAATAGCGACAAGCATGGCACGTGGGGTTTGCATTGTATCGATATTGTCCCAACTTAACCACCTTTAAGTGTTGAGTTTTATCCACAAAAAGACTCGGTACAATTAGAAATAGTCCACATTCATTTAAGTTGTATTTTATTTTATCTTATTTCGATGTTGTATTTCATCTTGTCCTATTTTGATGTGGGACCTCCACTCCAACGTAGTATATCTCTAAAACTAATAGAGTATGTTAGACCTATACTTTGCATAAGTCTTTGATTGAAATGTGAAAAAGGTGACATGACCTTAGCTACATCTCTGAGCTTTTGGTGTTACTCAAGAAAAAAGGTGGGAAAGTTGGGATGTTGTTACCGAAATAGGCCTGCGGCCATGAAGATGTTTTGATCTGGTTTGTTTCTAACGACTAGTTTCAGATAATTGGTAAGGAAAGCTTTTATGCTTCCATCAGCTACTACGGTTCCCAAGAGACACACTTCTATCTTGGTTACCTCACTCTACTGCCACTCTTCACTCTCTATAAAAAATCATTTCACTTCTCTATATCTCTAATTCTATTTCACTTTACCAAACCCTCATTTTTCACCTTCTTCCTCATTTCCATCTTCTGCCTCTCAAAGGATTCTGATAGCTAGGTGTAAGAACCCTGCTTACTCTCATGGAGCTATCCCCAATTGAACTTCACCCTGCCTTTATGCAAACACATCTCTGCCCTCTGATACTATTCCAACGACCAATCCTCTGATTCCTGATCTCAATCACTCTGTTTCTGAGTTTTCTATGAAATTCATAGAACCGTTCTCGCTTAAACCAGCTGCCACCTTCGCCGTTCCCACTAAGGATGCTCCTGCCAGTCATGGCAACCCTTCAGACTCTGATAAGTTTCCTTTGAACTCAAGGAATAGGAAATCTGCCCCAAAGAAGACTGTTTTGAAGAAGCTCACCTCTAAAAAGGTGCTAAAACTTTCAAACCTCTCTGAGGAATCCATTCATTGTAACTCATATGAAAATGTTGAAGGATTGGACTCCGATCAACCATCCCTACCACCCTCACCCACTGCGTCTGGTCCTTATAATCAAGTTTCCAGAAAAGGTGCCAGAAGGGGTCCTAGGAAGACAATAGCACTAATCATACCTCACTTGGGTCCAGGGTCTGACCATAAGGAACCACTAGCGAAGGCCAAGAGAGTTGCCTCAAAAGCTACCTCCTAAGACAAGAAAATCCAAAGGCTACAACAAGTTTCCTCCTCAGACAAGGCTACGTGAGGTATCCAACATCTTCATTCCTTAAACTAGCCATTTTGTTTCTCTAAAAGCTAGGAATCTCAATGCTACTTTCACAGCTACTAGGCCAGTAATTCTTGAGAAACCCTTCAATTTTGATGGTCTGCCTTTAGATTTCCATGACATAATAGATAACTTAGGATGGGTAGATACTCTCAAATCCTTTCCTAGGGCTAACCTATCTTGGGTTAGGGAATTCTATACTAACTATCCTAGCACCATGCCTGATCAGATTGACATTTAGTCTAACACACCTCTTTGTGTAACTGTGAGAGGTTGTGATATTGATGTATCTCCTAAAAACCTTGGTATAACATTTATTGACATTACTCTTGTTAAACAAAACATGATCAATCTAGAATGAATGATATCTAACAAAGTGAAGAATGAAGCTTCAAAGATCATCAATGAAGACAAGTTGACCTACGACTAAATCATAAAGGCGAGAATTATGTTTCTTTAACGTCTTCGATTCAAGAAATCGTAAAGACAGAGTAGAAGAAGAGTTTTGGATACCCTGAGAAAAGAATTGCAAAGTTGTGAGGAGGGAGAAGAGATAACTTTTATCACAAAAAAAACTTACTTTTCATAGCTAGTATCGATTCTTCTTTTTTGTTCATTTTCTTCTTTTTCAAGCAGACTGACCTTCGTGTACTTTGTCAACCATAACTTCTTCCAGAGATGATAATGAAGATCTGGAAGATGTTCTAGAAACTAGGTATCTAGGGACTTCCATGCATATAAAGATCATCATTTGGTTTGTTCTGAGCTGCTCGAAATTCTTTGTCGAAGTTGGCTGATATGCACTAGGTATGAGACTGAAGTAGTCGATCTTGAATTTGGGGATGAAAAATTGTTTTTAGATTTAAAATCTAGGGCTAGAACTCATGCTAGATAACGTGTTGGAATATAATAGTATTTGCAAGAAATATTGTTGTTGCTATTGATGTATAGAATACATGGTATGTATAAAGTGACTTGAGTAGACAAGTCCCAATATGGAATGGAATGTCTTACTTGGTCACAAAGTAATAGGAGTCCTAAATATAAGAGATATTGTATCTACATCTAAGTCTACCTAGGAAGGTAAATCAAACCACATAATATATAAGGTATTAAATTGATCTTTTTAATTTTCAATAATTTTTTGTCTCATTTAACGAGGCTTATAATATGACTCTTATTTTTCTCATTAACTTAGAGATACGTAAACTACAACCAATGTAAACTCATCCATTCAAAATTAGTTTTTGTCTTATTTCCTAAATTGTGTACAACGCATGTTAAATACTCATTTTGATTGGTTCGTGATTTCAACTTGAGAAAGAGGTTCCATGCTTTAAGGCTCAACTATAAGCCACTTAAAGTAGTCAAAATATAAATGATCACACACTACTTTTAAGTCAATTACGCCGCCTCCACGGATACAAAAGACTTAATTAGTACATGATAGTAGCATATTTGTGCAACTATGGTTAATTATTCTCATTATTTAGTTATTAATTGTCATAGTCTCAACAATAGTGACTTACTGTAAGTTTTATAGGTATTCTGAGTGAATAAGAAGAAAAGAAGGATTTATAGCAGAAATTGGAAAATCTACCGGTGCAAATTAGACGACTTCAATTCAACAAAAGACTAAGACCAACTTAGACAAACCCGATAATGATCTTTACATGCATGGGAAACCCTAAATGTCTAGATTCAAAAACATCTTCAAGATCATGTTTCTAGAGGAAATTATTAGTTATGACCGAGTTAGTTCTCGACTTCATGGAGGTCACTCTGCTCTAGAATATGACTTTTGACGAAATTTATGTTTAGAGGCACAAATCTCACTGAGTAGCCTTATGAGGGATTTGTGTATGATATTCCCATTCAATATGGACGTGGCTGGTGAAAATAAGTCATAGAAATCAAGAACCAATAGTAGAATCAAGAAGATGACTTTTCTTCCAAGGCAAGGAGTCACACACCTACAAAAAAAGATGATTCAAGGAGCAACGTAAAAACCCTATGTAAGATCTCTTCCTCGTTCTCTCTACTTCCCCACTCTTCTTACCTCTTCTTCTCCCTTATGTTTAGTTAGTGTTTCTTTTAGTTATGAATTAATTGAAGCCCTAGATATGTCTTTGATTTCGAACCCCTTCCAATTTTGAAATAACTATTGAATGAGTTTTATTTTGCTATTATATCATTGATGATTTCTATATTCATGTTTCTTTGAGTGTAATACGCTTTGTTGGATGACCTAAGATCTAACATCTTGAATATGTATTTCACCGCTATATCCTTTATTGTTCTAGAGAGATAAGCAAGCCCTTTGTGATAACCCATGTGAAATAATTCTTTAGTGATATTAAGGCGACCGCTATATCGACCTTAGAATCTATGTTGTTTCTCAAACATTATTAGATCATAATGACTCTAGTAGAGTAGATTAGGATGGCTACATGTACCAATATACAAATTAGGGATCAAGATAAGACAATACCGACATTTTACTTGGTACGGCTAGTAAGAGAGTGTAATATAATCGATGTCCTACCAAATTTGGCCCGATTGTGGGATTTAGTCATCTATAACTATTTAGGTTAGGGTTGGGGTAATCGATATTATTTAGATCTCTATTAGATTCTTCTTAATATTTACATTTCTATATATTTCTGTTTTTGTTTACTATTATGCTTTTACAAATTTAATTCAACACTCAAATCAAACCCAAAATTCTTGTAAATTTACGTAGTTGTCCACCACTAAGTCTACATTATGTATCTCTTTTTCTCTATAATTTTTATAGGTAATACATTAAATCTTCATCTGTAGGTCGAGTTTGACAGATGAAAGGACCCAACCCGGGCTTAGTTGCCTAAACCGGAATCAAACCCTTTCGAAAACACGAACCAACAAAAACCGTAGAAATTTTGGCAGAGTTTCGCTACTAACGTAGAATTATCATTACCTGCACGCGGAAAATACACTTCATCCTATGCCACAAAAATCAAACCGTGGGCACCAATCCCATCTGGATTTCTCAATATATCAACAATAATGTAAAGTAGTTAATATATCTGTACTTTACTGAAATCCGGAGTAAAATCGTATAAAATATACAACAGAATACTCAGAGCGACTTCTAGTATACATATACAAATAGTAGGTTGAACCAAGAACCTACCATCAAAGAAACATCGCTCGAATACTATGCCTCCGACCACGACGTGCGACACTAGAATCCGAACTGCAAACTGGGCACGGAAACCGAAAAGCCCAGGGGAAAGACATGAAAACCGTTAGAGTGAGTGGACAAAAATAAATGTCTTTCACCAAGTAATATATGTTATAAAAACATATGCGAGTCAAAATGCATAAAAATCGTATGGTACACGAGGGAGACTCTAACTCCTCACGCGTACGTACACGAGGGAGACTCTAACTCCTCACGCGTACAGACACGAGGGAGACTCTAACTCCTCACGCATGCAGAGCATGCATAAAAATCCCATGGGGTCGCTCGTGGACACATCCGTGCTAGTACAGTCCGAATCACGGGATCCCAGACCCACACGTGATTCTTGCCAGAAAGGCCTTAGGTCAAAGGTCTGCCTCCCCCCGGTAAAGGCCTCGGGTCAGGAGTCACAGCCTCCCCCGGTACACATCCTCGGGGATCAGCCGGAATGCGAGTGTATCGATACAACAACATATATAAAAACTGTACTCTGTGTAAATCAAATCGTAAATAGTTCGATGCAAATGCATGAAACAATATATAAGTGTATATACGTAATATATACTGGTATAGGCACAATCGTATAACACATGCTCATGTAAATCAAAATCTCGTATGCATGCTCAAATTCGTAAAACGTGTATAAAGACTCGCAAGCAATCCGTGAAAAGAAATTGTACACTCACAGACTAGCGTAACGCAGTTCGCGTTAACCCGTGATCCGTCGGAAAATCTCTCGCTAAACGAACGATCACGAACCCCTGAATAATCATAAAATCCATTCCTCAAAATCATAACTCGACAATTCAAATCAAATCACGAGAAACAACCGTTCTCGGAAACACATAATCCAATAACGACGAATCGTCGAAAATCCGATAATCACACCTCAATACCTCGCTACAATTTCGGATGCTCAAATCGAGAAACGAACCTCCCCACTGCGATCGGGGCGCGATTTCAAGTGAAACGACATGCAACTTGTCGAAAACCCCAAAAAGTCAAACTATTGACCGTTGACCGCCGTTGACCACCGCCGGCGGCGGCGGTGCCACCCGAACGGGAAATTTCACGGCGGAGCAACCACTATTCCATTCCAAATCACCTACTGAGCAACTTTCACAACTTCATCGAAGGCCAATTCTCACTCTAACTAGGTCAATTTCATGAAAACCTGAATTGTCTCACAAATTTCAAATCCAAAATTCTCCATACACAAGTGAAATTAGATCACCAAACTTACATGGTAGCTTCTAGGTGATGAGAGCTTCAAAGCCCACTCCAAATTGCAGCTCAATTCGGCCGGATTCATGCAACCCGAATTCACCAATTTCCTTCCATTTTCTTGCCGGAATTTCTCCCTCCTCCGGCGTCCCACGCCGTGAGAGGAGGCCGGAGTCAAGACCGGAAGGCCGAGGCGGAGAGAAAGGGACCAATCCCGTGGCCTAAGGTGGCCGGACGGCGTGCCACCGCCGTGGACCGCCGGTCACCGTTGTGAATCTCTCTCCACCACGTGTTGACCGAGTCAACACAGTCAATCAAAATAACTTCAGCTTTTGACTTTCCCAAAGGGGAAACCACCATAAATAGCTTTCCATTTTTAGAAACTTCCAAAATACATTTTACGACAAACTTAAAATACCCACAACTTTCACATCGTAATTCCGATTACAATAAATCTCGCGGCAACAAACTCGACTCAATGTATTCTTCAATTATCACCCGAAGTCAAACACTTTGACCAAACCGATAAGAAGTCAACGGTTCAACCCAAACACATACTTTAACCGACTAAATAATCAACAATCGGAAATATTCAAAACATAATCCTCGTAACTCGGAATAATCCGGAAGTTCCCACGAGCTCGAAATTAAATTCTCAACAACTTCCGTGAAGAAGCCGAAACCAAATTCTCGTCCGGTAATTTAGTCGTTAAGAGGGCCACTAATTTAACCCAATTATATCGAAACTTCAAATATTCATAATTTATTCACGGAAATCTAACAGAATATAACCATATAAGTAGCAGTAGCTGCGAGGATGAGATCTTTTCTGGTCGAGAGAGGGCGGCACCGACGAGGTTGTTTTGCAGACGTTGGGCAACGAGACCGTAGGATTTGGGCATGGGGTGAGGACCGCTAGATGCTGGAGATGGCGCGCAACTGTGTGAGGGGCCATGGATGTTGGGAAGAGGATGAGTCGGTGTCTTCGGCCATGGATGATAAATTGAGTTGCAAGAGAGAGAGAAAAATATATTAGGCCTGGATTCAGTTCGGTTCTGATACAAAATTTTAAGATCCAGAACCAGAACCGTTTGCTTACAATCGGTCCGGTTCTGTGAAAATTAAGGATGGAACCGTTTGGAACCGAAACCGTTCGGTTCCGGTTCCGGTTCTAGTAGAAGATCCATTTGAAAAAAAAATCGAAAAATTAACAATGAAATTTTTGTAAATTGGACTTCAAAATCCTCTTACTTTCTATTTGACATAGTTGCATATATAATCTATCTATATAAAAACGTATAATTTGCATATTAAATCACATATGATCATCAACATATCAACAATGTCATTCATCAAGATCATATTTGCATCATATCAGTCATTAAATTAAATTTCATAGGCCTAAACAAATTGTGACAAGTTGAAATTAATTGAATTAGAAAAAATAGAGTAAGTGTTGAGTTGGGCCAGTTTATTTGGGTTTGGATATTTAAGATTTATATAGTTAGACATATATGGGTTGTGTTAATTATAAAACGGTTCTTTCGGATCTGATTGTTTTTTGATATCAGGATCCGGAACCGAACCGGAACCGTAATGGATCCGGAACCGAATTTTAGAAAACACAATTTTTTTTAGAGATCCAAAACCGAACCGTACGGATCCGGTTCTTTCGGATCGGTTCTTCGGTTCTTCGGATCTTGTAGCCAGCCCTAAAATATATAAGGAAAAAATGGTCTTTCAATTTTTTTTCTTCCAATAAAGTGATACATCATCAAAAATAATGGAGTCGTGACAGAAATGTATGGAGACATTACACTTGTAGCGTTTTAAGAATTTAAGTATTATTTTAATAACTTTAAGAGTTCAGGTACACATTTGGTTGTGAATATTTTCCTAAAGTTAAACTTAAAATTAAATTTATTGGGAGGAGACATGAAAACGTTCTAAGATGAAGGGATAGTTTAGCCATATTGTCTTGAGGGACATGAGCAAAAGAGGTGATAGAACCGAACCGAACCGAACCGAACCCAACCCAACCCAACCCAACATAATTCCCCAGATCGAGTACCTTTAACACTTGGGCGCAGTAAGCAAGATGTCAAAACAAGCTCTCTCTCTCTCTCTCTCTCTCTCTCTCTCTCTCTCTCTCTCTCTCTCTCTCTCCCTGCCGCCAGCCTGCTCCTTCTACACGGACAAGGGAACTCTGGCAGCCTCCGCTTCAAATTCGTCCTCGGCGATTCTCAGGTATCCAATTTGAATAACGTTGAGGTACTAGTATGAACTAAAACTGCTCCTCTTTTTAGTATAATAAGAGGAGGTGCTGCTTTCACTCGGTAATGCCAGTGAACTTGTTGTTACTTTGGTACTTTGATATGCTACAATGTAAATGCATCAAGTTGAATTGAAGACTTGATGGTTTGGTCGGAGTATATGTATGCATTTAGCTCATATCTTTTATGTTGTCAGTAAAGAATAGGTTTTGTTAGAAGCATCAGACATTAATTAGGCTCTCTCTCCCTCTTTATTATACCATTGTTATTGGTTTTGTTCAGTTTTACTGTTTTAGTGATGCTTCTATATATGTTCTACTTGGTGATCTTGTTTTAGTCACAGTGATCTTGGGAGCACCAGAGATCTTATCTTGCATTCTGATGAGTTTATTTCAAATCCATATTTTTTTTAATAATATTTACATCATAGTGATGCAAACTGGTGAAAGTGTTGCTACTCGGACCTGATTAGTTGGCTGAATAAATGTTTGGTTTTGTCCTTTTTCATTAGGCTATTGGAATTGTGGGTGAATTAATCACACGTAATTAACTTGGTGTGTGAGGAGGCCTTGGCATCAATTTATAATCTGCGCTCGTCTGGACTATCAACCAATTTCTTCTACTAATTCTAGTTTGGCATCTCTACTTGAGGTAAGAATCTAAAGGCTGAACCTTTATGCATATCTTTGTTAGTCTCTGCTCAAGTAGTGAAGAAGCACTCAAAGTTGTTTTCCTACAATCTTGTACCCATTGTGTCTTTGCTTACTGAAATCAGTCCTCAGTGCTCATCATCAAGTTTGGCTACTGCATTTCTCCAATGGCGAGCACTAAAGTTCAGCGGATTATGACCCTGTCCATTGTGCGTGGTGGTCTTCTCTGTCTTCCCCTTTCTGTGTTTTCGTATTCCCTTTTTTTATGCTATTATTATAAGATATTTGCCGACAAATTTTCTTGTATTTACTCTATGATTTAGTGTCTGCACTATGTGTAGTTGGGGTTATTTGGTATTTTTGTGGGTTAATTTGAGACCTCGTTGACCACTGTCTTGAAATATTATTAGAAATGAAAAGCTACATACATGCATAATTTTAGCTGATTAGTATGATGACCCGAATTTTTTTGCAGTTTTTATTGTGCATAATTCAATTTCATGAATGAGAATGATGGTTTACTTCATTTGTTCGTTTTCCATAATCTACATTATCTCATAACTTAGACATACTCATACTTCTTGAGCAAGAGTCCACATTGAAAGTGTTATTATTGTGTTAGGGTGAGTCAACTTTTCTTGGCATTTAGGAGATTAGGTATTTTGCTTGGCCTTCTACTTTCTATCTGAGTCACGTATGTTACGTGTACCATTTTGGGTCTGACGTCTTCTTATACACGTTTTCCTGGGCTGTATTTTGTGGTGTGAGACTTATTTAAAATGAAGTTTAGCATCAATTGAGATAATTAATATCTTTGATATGAAGATTTGTTTGAGAACTGTCGAGAGGGCATGTTGAAGTATAGTGTCTTGTATTGATTGTTGAGCTTTCCAGTTTGATGAATTCCTGCATGAATTAGGTTTCGTAGTTAGTGGATAACACAATTTGCTCAATCAGTAATATCCTGGTCATTCACACAATGTTTAATGCTTTGTTTTTGTTCCAATTGTCTCGAGTTGTGCGGTTCTTTCCTACTTATCATGATTGGACTTGCATCACTTTTCATCTTATACTTTTGACTTTCTGAATTTACAGGAGAACTACCATGGTACAAGAAATGGTTTGAGCCCCTTGAGGTTATACAAGCAGGGGTTGTATAACAGTACTACTGCTCATATATATCCTAAAAGATTCTCGGCCATTGGAAATGATAAAACTGATAGACCCAATGGCCAAGAATGCCTTGTTTTATTAGGTACGAATGGCACTCATACAACACTTTTGCATCAAATCTTGCTAAGCAGTGCAAGAACTGGTGCATCTGTTGAGGGAATGGCCTGCCATGCACATATTATTCGCATTGGATTACAATCAGACACTATAATGTCTAACATGCTCATTAACATGTATTCAAAATGTGGATTACTTAGTTGTGGTAGGAAATTATTTGATGAGATGCCTGAAAGAAGCTTAGTCTCATGGAATACTATGATTGGTTCACTTGCCCGGAATGGGGAGGAACAAGAAGCTCTTACTCTTTTCTTAGATATGCAAAGAGAAGGACACCAATTTAGTGAATCCACCCTTTCGAGTGTTCTTTTTGCTTGTGCTGCAATGTGTGCTGTGTTCGAGAGTAAACAGCTGCATGCTTTTGCTGTTAAAGCTGCAATGATTTTGAATGTCTATGTAGGGACTGCATTGCTTGATGTTTATGCAAAGAATGGTTTGATAAAGGATGCAAGCTTTGTTTTTGAGTCGATGCAAGAGAAAAGCGATGTGACATGGAGTTCAATGGTTGCTGGATATGTGCAGAATGAGCTCTATGAAGATGCTTTGGTGTTGTTTCACGAAGCTCGAAGGTTAGGATTAGAACATAACCCATTCACAATTTCTTCCACTATTTGTGCTTGTGCTGGTCTGGCAGCTTTGATAGAAGGGAAGCAGGTGCATGCATTGTTGTATAAAACTGGATTTAATTCGAATATATTCATTGTTTCCTCTCTTATAGACATGTATTCGAAATGTGGTAGCATTAGAGAAGCTTACACTGTGTTCCAAGGTATGGAGGATAGGAACACTGTTTTATGGAATACCATGATTTCTGGGTTTGCTAAACATGCTTGCTCCCTAGAGGTGATGATCTTATTTGAAAAGATGCAGCAGAAAGGTTTGCACCCAAGTGAAGTAGCATATATATCTGTTTTAATGGCTTGTAGCCATATGGGATTGGTTGAGAGTGGAAGAAAATATTTCAACCTCATGATAAATGAACACAATGTGTCCCCAAATGTGGTTCACTATGCATGCATGGTTGATATATTTAGCCGGTCAGGGTTGATTCCTGAAGCACTTAATCTGATTGAGGCAATGCCTTTCTATGCTACTGCTTCCATGTGGGGTTCAATGTTAGCTGCTTGTAGATTCCATGGAAATCTTCACTTAGCTGAGGTAGCAGCTAAGCATTTGTCGGAAATTGAACCAAACAATGCAGGAAACCTCATTTTACTGTCAAATATTTATGCAGCAAATAATAAGTGGGAGGAAGTTGCTAGAACTAGAAAGCTCCTCAAAGAGAGTGAGCTAAAGAAGGAAAGAGGGAAGAGTTGGATTGAAATCAAGAACAAAGTTCACTGTTTTATGGTTGGTGAGAGAAACCATCCTAGAATTGCTGAGATATACTCCAAGTTAGACCATTTGGTGGAGGAATTGAGGATGATGGGTTACAAGGCTGAGATTCAACATGATCTTCATGATGTGGATGAGAGCAGAAAACATGAACTTCTGAGGCATCATAGTGAAAAACTTGCTCTTACTTTCGGGTTGATGTGCTTACCCTCGAATGCGCCTATCAGGATCATGAAGAATCTTAGGATTTGTGGGGATTGCCATTCTTTTATGAAGATTGCATCAAGTTGCATGGAGAGGGAAATTATTGTAAGAGATACTAAAAGGTTTCACCATTTCAATAGTGGTTGTTGCTCTTGTCGAGAATTTTGGTGAAATTCTTTTTCCCTTCACAATCTAACTACTACTTACACTAACAAAGTAACAATGTGTGCGTTTTCCCACAAGCAAAGAGTGCGCAAACGATTATTTGATGGCTTCTAAAACCTGTAGTTTGGAATTCTCGATATGAGTCGTAAGATATTCAAATTTCAGAGAAAGAAAAATGCAGCAATAATAACTCAACTAAAGCCAATTCATTAAATAATAAATACATACTTCAAGTAGGTTGTTGTGCTTTTAAAAAATCAAGTCTTTCAAACAATTTTAGGTGTTTAAATTAAGAAAAATCAACTTTAATTAAAAATAAAAATTACTTAATTACAGGCCAGTGGCAGCAAGCCAGCAACCCATCAAAGTAAAAGCTGCTTAAATTAACAGTTGATTTTTTGAACATTCCCAAACTAGGCATTTATCTTATTACTAAACATTCGTCAAACGGCTAATTATTACGTGTAAAAATGTTATTATATATACTGTATATACTCTTAGCTTTTGGCTGCGTATTGTGTCCACTCAGATGTTCTCCATAGTGATAAGACAGTTATACAACCTCCGAGTTCGACTAGGAATATCTCTACGGATCAACAAATCAGTTTATAGATTCTCTTAACGATAAAGCTTTAATTTGTAACGTCAAATATATGTTGATAATCTATTGTAGATTGTAGTCATCTCTAGTAACAAACACATATCGTGTAGTATGTAATCTCTATATAATGGCAATCATTCAGCATTTGAATTCAAGCTGATCAAACTCAAATTCATTCTATTTTTGTTTCTTCATGGTATCAAGAGCTTGATTGTCTTATGACCAAATTTTATTTATTTTTTCGATCCTACCTTACACCACAAATGGCTTCTAGTTCTGACTCCTTCCTGTCTTCTGATTCGAACAAATCCACATCGCATATTACTCCTTCCCCAGAAACTCACCCCAATTCATCTATCTCCAATTTCCTCTCTCTTAAACTTGATAGTAACAATTATCCTCTCTGGTTGGCTCAAATCACCCATCTACTGAAAAATCAAAACCTGCTTGGCTATGTTGAGGGGACCATCATTTGTCCTCCTTCCTTCAAAGAAGATGATGAAGGCAATCTCACCGACACCATCAATCTTGCCTATGATATCTGGATGGCCAACGATCAAATGATTCTTGGCTGGATCCTAAACCCTAAACCTTAAAGACCATGCAAATACCTGTTGGCAGTCCTTTAAGACCTGGGTTAGCCGGGCCGCCATGTCGGGCTCTAATTGCGCGCTGATGCAGATCGTGCGCTCCTGGTGTTCACGGGATAGTTGTATCGTGCGTTGCCCCTCCCGTTCTTCGGCGGGCCGGATAGTGTTCAGTCTGTCACGCGGGTCATCAGGTTGTTGCTCTTTAGGGGAGCACTCCGCCACTGCGAGTACTTCCAATCGTGTGTTATCTTTGTCTGGTCGAATAGTTTTCTCCACGAAATCATACCCTCTGACCATGCCGATTCCGTAGTCTGTCGGGAACTTGGCCATGAGCATGTGGCCTGCAATGATCAACCTCAACTTCGAGATACCTGGTCGTCCGAGGATCATGTTGTAGGACGTGTGGAGGTCTATGATAACGAAGTCTGTTCTAATTTTGCTCTGGGAGGTTCCTAGTGCACCGATGCCGAATCGCATGTAGTCGCTACCGAGGGGGTAAGTGGTCTCACCTGAGAAGCTGGCGATGCTCTCATGATCCTGCATCATCTTGCATTTTGGGCGCTTGAGGCCTTCGTATGCCTCCCGAAAGATGATGTTGACGGAAGCTCCGTTATCGATGAGGATGCGCTTGACTAAGTATCGGTCCACCATTCCGTCGATGACGAATGGGAGAGTGCTGTTCTGGCTGCCTTCTTCCTCGTAGGTGAAGGTGATTAGGGGCCAATCCTTCTTGACCGCCTTCTGTGGATTTCCTGGATGTACCGCAAATACGTCCCTAGGTCGAGATTCTTCCCGGTCCCGTGGGAATTCGGCCTTCTGTTTCCCGCCTGTGATGTTGTTGATGGTGCCCCTTGTTCGTATATCTGTGACCAAGCGTTCCGCGTTCGTTGCTCGGAAGACCAGCGTTCCCTCCGTGTGCAATAGTTCGATTTCCTTGGCTAGGATCTCGCAATCATTGGTGTTGTGGGTATTCGAATCATGATACATGCACCACGTTCCCTTGTTGTTTCGCATAGGGGTGATGTCGGGTGCCCTAGGAATGGCCGGGCGAATTTGTCGTTTATTCTGTTTGAGCACTTCCTCATTTGTGCCCTGGGTAATGGAGAAGACTGTGCGTCGCTGGTGGGGATCTCTGGGTGGTGGGTTTCACGGTGGTGAACGCTCGCGATGCGTTTGCTGATACTGTTTGTGGTTCCTATGTTCGCAATAGTGGTCTTCGCGCTTGCGGGACGCGGTGGGCTGTGCTTTCGGTGGCAGATTCTTGGCTGTATGGGGGGATGACGGGCAATCTTGTGTGTAGCTGTGTGTCTTCGAGGTCGGTGTCGTGCTTGGGCCTTGCTCCCCGTACACATGGGTTTCCACCAACGCCTTTTGGACGATTAGGTCGATGATCTCGTCATACCCGAGGTCGTCCTTTCTGACCATCTTCTCCAGGAACGAGGTTCCCTTCAGGTTCTCTAGTAGCGCCATTTTTGCTACGTTCTTGTCGAGGTTCCTGCACGTGTTTGCAAGGGCCCTCCACTGGTTGATGAAGCCGGATAGGTTTTCATTGTGCCCCTGACGAATCTTTAGAAGTGTGCTGGCAGTGTTGTACTTGCCCTGTAGCCGGTATCGCTTGAGGAAACACTCCGTGAGCTCATCGAACGAATGGATGGATCCCGTGGGCACCTCGTAGAACCAGTTTCGTGCTTCTTCTGCCAACGTCTCCTGGAACAGGAAACAGAGGGTTGCGTTCGAGTACCGGGTACCTGCTGTGGCGGATTGATATTCGTCAATGTGTGTTCGCGGGTCTCCCTTCCTGTTGAACCTGCTGATCTTGACGGTTTTGGAATACGGATCCCTGCCTTGCGCCAGGATATCGTCCAATAAGGGGCTCACACGGGGAGTGTACATTCCTTTTGGCCCGGTGTGCGTGCTTTTCTTGAGTGACATGATCTCGACCTCCATCTCCACCATTCGCCGGAGCATGGCGTTTCTAACTGTCGTGGTAGGTTCCTCGTTGTCGTACTCCTGTAACCTTTCGGGCGGTGATGGAGGTCCTGGGAGCCGGTTGTTTCGCTGTCCCCACGGTGGGTCTATCCTGACAGCTTGTCTGCTCGTTCCTGGCTCCTCCGTTGGTCCTGATTCCTCTCATTGAGTCTTTTGGCTTCGGATGAACGCGTCAAGCCGATCCTCCAAGCGCTGTCAGATTTGGCATTTCTGGTTTCTTTCGGTTCGGGCCATTTGAAGTTCCTTTACGAGGTGGGCTGCTGCTTTGTCCTCCGTTAGGTCGTTGATGCTGCTGATCGCGTCGACCGGCGCGTCTCTCGTCTTTCGGGTGTAATGTGGTCTGTTGCCATCTTCGCTGCTATGGTTTTGGGTGGTTTACGATTGCTCGATTCCCACAGACATCGCCAATTGTTTCTACCAAACTCCGTAGGAATTCTAGTAGAAGTGCGGATGAGGTCAATTCAGATGATCTGAGTTGCTGCGCGTATATCGTCTTTTACCTGTTGTTAAGAGTAATACACCAAACGGTCGTTAGGAGCCTTGACGGGTTGTTCCCGCCTTCGACTCTCCGACGCTCAAGTTAGTGTATGTAGCATAACAATAGTATTGGTTGAGTAACGGGCGTACCTTGTAACTGTCATAAATGTGTTGTTTATATTGGCGGTTGAGTATGGAGTCTTTTGTTGCTCTTCGATGTGGGATCCTGCTTGTTTGTTCATGATCTGTCCTGGTATCTTCCGTTTGTTGTTCCGAGCGCGTGGGCTTTCGAATGGTGTTGCTTCTTTGTTTAAAGTTGAAGCCTGTATGTTGTCTTGCGTTTGGTCTGAGCTGTGTTGACCCGTTTGGGGTGACTAAGTGTGCGACAATTGTGTGTTTACAGGATCACGTACTAACAATAGTGCCTGTTTTTGTAGTGTTATACATGAAGGTCGTCGGCTATAGTATAGCCGACGACATGTGTCACAGTTGTCGGCCATAGTTACTATAGCCGATGACATAAGCCAATGTCGTTGGGTAAAGTGTGAAAAAAATTTAAATAAATAGGCTCATGTGAAAACACTTTTTCCAAAAATACATGTTTAACTAATTAAATAACATAATCAGACTAACCGCTATATTCAGAAGTGTGAAAAAACTTTACAAAAACAGACTCATGACCAACAAATATGTTTAACACAAATTCATGTTTAACTAAGGCTCATAATCAGAATCATCACTCGAGTCTTCCTCGGTGTCCGAGCTAATTTATGGTAATATGTGCCGCTCCTCGTCACCGGAGTCTTCGTTGTCTTCATTTGGATTAACATCAATAAGATTTACATCTGCTCGAGGAAGTCAAACCACACTACCCGGTCTCACATTATTAAGGCGAATTGTAAAGAATTCAGGAATATATATATATATTGCTCATTTCTTATACGAGTAATAATGAATTGTTTTTCTGTTAGCATTAACATTCACATATTCCACAAAATTCCACATTCCAATGTCATATCTTCGATCCCATTTTGGAAGTCAAATTCAACTCTTGTCCATCCTAAAAATTTCAACTGTATATATATATATATATACATATATCAATCTTTAAACTACAAATTACATTAATTCTTCTACTCCCTAATTACAAATTAACACACACACATATATATATGCATACTATATATCAAAAATTAACATATAATTATATATATATATTTATTGAATTCAACTCAAAATCAAATCAACTCAACTCAAAATCAACAATCAACACACACATATATATACGTACATATATATATGTAACGGGATATAGCTTCACGAACTCATTTTGGATAGCTTTCGACAACACCCAACGATTTGAGAGCGTTTTGTGTTTTTTTCACCAATTTTTTTTGAATGATTGAGCTGTTGTTCAGATCTATAATAAAGAACTATAGCCGACGACTTAATATCGTTGGCTATAGTTCGGCTTTAATCGAAACTATAGCTTATGATTTTCCTTTCACAAACACCGACTACTTTTTTTGTGTCATCGACTATAGTATTATAGCCGACGACCGAAAACTACAGCCAACAAACCATTTTTGTCGTCGGCTATAGTATAGTATAGACGACGACATAAAAAATCGTCGGCCCATTTTTCTTCATTTCGTCGGCTATAGTACTTATTCTGGTAGTGTATGGGGTTACTGTTTTTACAAGATAAACCAAAGGTCACGAATAATAAAAAAATATTAAAGAAATATAAAATAAGAATTGATATTGTTAATTTATAATATGTAAGAGCATCTTCAATGATACTCCCTATATTTTTAATAGATTTTTTGAAAATATAGCTAAAGCTTAAATTTTTAGGGAGCACAGAAATTTGTACTCCAACCCTATTAGTGAAATAGAGAGTATGAATCTTATTGTAGAACAACGTCAAATTGGAAGCAATTCGAGAGTATCTTATTGATAATCAAAGAACTCCTTATATAGGAGATTACAACAGTTATAGTTACAGGAAGAGTATTAAGAGCCATAATCATCACCATGAATGTGTAGATTATGTAAGTGTGAGAAGTTTTTGTAACTAGAGAAAACTCAGTGTCAAGAGCATGTTAGCTAATAGCCATCCTCAAGTGCAAGAGGTACAATTAAAGATAGGGAGATTACATAGAGGTTGTTGACCCCACAAAAATTCATCAATCCCTTCTGAAACTAATTGCATCTATAGACAAGCTAGATGGACTATGTAGTTAAATTGACGACCATCACCAGTTTCAATTTGTCGTCTAAGTCCATACCCAAACATTAACCTAAACCCTAACCTCTAAACTTTAACCCTTATGCACTTACACGATAAAATTGGCATAATTTGTCGTCTAGGTGGTCACTTAGACGACGAAGTTGGTAGATTTCATCGTCTGAGTGCCCCCTAGACGACGAATTATACCAATTTCTTCGTCTAAGATGAATCTCATTTCCTCCAATCAAAGAGCACAACTATGTATACCATCTTAAAATGGATATTTTTTTCATCGAGGGCATAGAGTAAACAATTCTTTGACTGTGAGTGTCGACGGTTTGAAAATCGAACTTACGAAAATTCTTATATCAACGTTTCCGTTTCATTAAAATTTCAGTTTTATGGTTGACTACGTTGATCAAACCCTTCACGAACTTCGTCATATTCATTGAAAATTCGTCCACTTATTTATTATGTTGTGATGAATATATCTAACGGTTGTTTTGTCCAAATTAAATTTCATTAATATTGATGTTGAGTGAATATAGACATACAAACACTTAAGTTATACAACATTAGTAGATATATAACAAGTTTTTAGTCTTAAATCAACTTTTTATGTCAAATTTCAATTAATTTATATCTAGTTGATAAATTAAGTTTTTACAACAAGACAAACACCATAACTTCGGAAATGGGTTTACGAATTATTTTTACGATCGGTTTCCATCTTTTTAGCTATTTTTAGATATATAATCACTAAATTCAATTGATGGAATCCTCGACTAATCCGAATTTGGTTGAATTTTTTTCAACAATATTGTATAAATGTAATGGTTACATCTAACAGTTGATTTTTTTTTATGATTTTTAAGGAATTACCTAAAATTAAATTTTCAAATATTTATAAAAAAAAATAAAAAATCACTTAGGCGACGAAACCCAACAGCTTCTTCGCCTAAGTGAATTTTTTATATTTTATATTTATTATTTTTAAAGTATCTGAAAATTATTTTTTTCCGCCAAAATTTTGGGAAAATTTTAAACACTTAGAAGACGAAATATGTTAATTTCGTCGCCTAAGTAATTAATTTTTTTGTATATATCTGAAAATTGATTCAAAATTTTTAAATACTTAATCGACGAATATATAAGGTTTTATCGTCTAAGTGATAAAATTTGGCCTTTTTTTCCGCCAAAATTTCAAACCACTTAGGTGACGAAACTCTAAGATTTCGTCGTGCAAGTCCAAAAAGTTGGTTGGTTTTTTTTCCGCCAAAATTTTTTTGCCAAAAAATTCAAATCACTTAGGCGACGAAACTGTTGTGTTTCGTCGCCCAAGTAAAAAAATGGCAATTTTTTTTGAAAATTTAGAACACTTAGGTGACAAAACCTAAAGGTGGGATTTTTTTCGCCAAATTTTTGCCCGAAATTCAAATGACTTAGGCGACGAAATTTGTTGGTTTCATCGCCTAAGTCGTCGGCTATAAAACCCAAAATTCACCCTCTTTTCTTTCCCAAGTTTCACTCATCTCTACTCCTGTCTCTTTCTCTCACTCTCTGTTTCTCTCTATCAAACCATCATCATCATCACCACCACCTTGTCACCACCTCAGCACCACCACCACCTCGATCGACACCGCTACCACTACCACTACCACCACCACCACCACCACCTTGATCGATACCACCACCACCACATCACATGCCACCACCACCACCACACAACACGCCACCGACACCACCACCACCTCGGCACCACCATACCACACGCCACCGGCACCACCACCACCATTAAATTATTTATTTATTACGAATAATTAATAATTAGCATATAATGAATTAATTAACATTTAATGAATTTTTTTCATTTGTTTTAAATTAACCACTTAGACGACGAAACCCAATAGTTTCGTCGTCTAAGTGGTTTATTTAATTTTTAAAATTTTTTAAATCAACTTTTAGACGACGAAAATCCTAAAGTTTCGTCGTCTAAGTGTTTCATCTTAGATGACGGATTTTTTCTTTTGTTGTCTTAGTATTCATTAAAACGATGAATATTTTCGTCATTTTTTTTAGTATTTTTTTATCGTCTAAAAACTCAGACGACGAAGTTTGTTTCGTAGTCTAAAATGTCACTTAGGCGACAAAACTTTTTATTTCATCGTCTAAGTACTTGGGCCACGACACTTAAACGACAAACCATAGGTGACGAAAAAAGTCACTTAGGCGACGAAAATATTTCTTCGCCTAAGTGAGGTTTTCTGGTAGTGATAGGGAATTGTGACACTACTTTTTGTGCCCATTTGTTGTCGTTGGGGGGAACGACACAGGCCACCTTTGGCCTACGATGTTCGATGGCGCCACCACTCGAGGTGCCCATCGCCATTCCCTTTTCTGAACAGACTTCTTGGTTCTTGCTTCATTTTACTCGAATGAATAGATGTCCATTACAAATTATTATGTCACGACCTGGTTATCCCAATTTTTCATTTCAAAGCCTATATGTGTCAGAATCCCAGATGTCACCTCTTAGGACATGGTTAGATTCAACAACTCGATAGTTGTTATACATAGCCCATTTTGATGATACATATATTTCTCTAATATTTGGGTTCTTCCATAATCATTAGAGGTGATGCATAATAATGCAATTTCATTCTCACAATTTTAAATAAAACTCATTGGCGCATATGTCTTTAAAACTCAAGAGACACAATCACATATGATCGACAAGGCACTAAATTCATAGATAGTTGTATATACTCTATAGCACATGGTCTGAGTAGTTTCACTATTAATGAGAAACTCAAGTTGTCAGAGAAACATACATACAAAGCTTGTATCAGAAAACATGATTTCCACAAATCATTTTCTGACCTTTGTGTATTCAAACAAGCATAACTTCGTCTAGAAAATAGATATTGATGAAGTATATGAACTTTTGGAAACTAGACATCTATAGCTTTCCAACCATATAACTTTTGGAACCGTAAGAAACAACCTGATTATCTTCGAAATATATATCATAACCTGCATTTGCACCGTTGGTGGAAAACACAAAAGTTTTAACATCGTAACCAACTTCATATTAGTGCATGCATGTGCACATCACACTAGGCTGAGGCTGGGCCAATCAGCTTGATTGCCTCCAGATTGGTTTGGAGGCTTTAATCCATTTGATTTCCTACGACTCTAATTTACTGTTTCAGTTTCGTATTCTGTGTTCTTTATTTTTTTTCAACAACAAAATCATCTTAGAATTATCTGTAAATTTACGTGGTAGTCCGTCACTGAGGCTTCTATGTTTCTATGTTTTATTGTGATTTTAGGTCGAGTCTAAATAATTTAATAAATTATTTCTTTATCTGTAGGTTGAGTCTGCCAGATTTCTGGTATTAGTGTATTGAGTCTTTTAAAGTGATTAGTCTCATAAGTCCTCTGCGAGAATGACCTCTACTTCCATAACACTACATTGACATATTTTGAGCATACTTTGATAGTTAGAAGGGACTATCTTTGATAGGTGATTTTCTACCTATCAATAAGGAGCCCCATTAGAGATACTCTAAGAATTACATAATTAAGGTCATTGAACTAAAATGTATTCTACATTTTCCATAAACTAGATCTTAACATGATATTCATTCCTCACTTTGGAACTGAGCATAATATTCATATGTCATTTTGGTCATTCCATTAAGAGGAAAGTTAAGGGTTGATAACTCTATTAATTTTCATATTAAGTACCGTGTAATAACTTCAGAGAATTGAGTACAACTTAACTAAAACTAGTATAGTTAACGAGAATTTGTTTACCAATCTATCTGATTAATTAGCGATCTTGACACAAATTACGCACCGTAAGAGGGGTTTGGGGCTTTAGTTATTTTTTTATATATATACCTTAACTCAAGATCGAATACGTGTTAAACAAATTAAAGAGTCTATAAATAGTAGGTTTATATGCATCTTTGAACAATATTCAAACTTCCAATGAAACTCTCTCTCTCTCTCTCTCTCTCTCTCTCTCTCTCTCTCTCTCTCTCTCTCTCTCTCTCTCTCTCTCTCTCTCTCTCTCTCTCTCTCTCTCTCTCTCTCTCTCTCTGTGCTGGAGATGCACCACCATTGGCAGGCTACCAAACCGGCCATACAAATAGTCAATTTCTTTGTCCTAATCTCATCTATTATTTCCCTATAACCTTAGAAGCTATATGTCTTTTCTCTTGCTCGATTTTGAAGGCTCGAAAACCACAAGAACCATATAAGTAGGGCATGACTCTTTTTAGGCCGAATCGACCAAGGAGACCCCCTAGGCTTTGTAACCCTTTCCACCATGAAGCTAACTATACTTTGGTTGCCTCTTAATTCATTCGGTGTTGGCCAAATCAAAGATTTGAAGATTTTTGTATACTTGATATCAAAACTAAATTCAGTTATTTCTGAATTGAATTGGGTGATATTGTAGAAGAGAAAGTTATTGTTAGGTGAATTTTGAGTCCATTAAAGTGTGAATCAAAGGAATTGGAAGCGCCGCCACCACGACGCCACCACTGGTGTTGGCTAACGACGATGCAAAGTGGTCATAATAAGGGAAAAACAAGAAATTACCTCTTTTTTTTTACTTCAGATCCAAATATCCTTGACTTTTGGCTTAGTCTAGAGCCAATAAAAACTAGCCACATTGTCAATGCAAGTGGACTGCTGTGTGCCAAATACCTCTGTAAGGGAAACTCCAACATGAACTTAAAGTTGGATTTGGACTTAAATCTAAGTTTTTGGATCTCCAATGGTGGAAAAGAGAGGCTAGAATCCAGAAGTAGAGCTGGAATTGGAGTTAGAATCAACTTTGAAACCAAATCCAGCTTCCTTGGGACCTATTAAACAGTAAAAACATATAAAATAAAAAGGCAGTCACGCACAAAGAAACGTGCAAGGGCACGCAATAACGACAAAGAAATCATAAGCTTGTTGATCATGTATGCTAAGATGCGTACGCGCTGATGAATATTTGAGTTTACATGGCGGGAACCTTTGACAACTGCATTTTTTTAAGGGTAACGCGTGAGACGTCAGTTCTCATTAAGAAGAGAAAGTATGAACGATTACAACTACGACTACCCACTTAAGAGCGTCGAGAGAAAGAAGCCGTAGTTTAAGCAACCTAAGTAACTAAAGTCACTTAACCTACCTAAATAATCGAAACCTAGCAATAAGCACGAGGACTAGTAACCAATGACGTAACTCGATGCGGGATGATAAATAATACTTATTCCGCTCGAGCTTATTAACTAATAGAAAAATAAAATCAATCATTAGGAAACAAAGCCCATAACTACAGGAGTACGGCCCATGATGTGCATAGCCTCCTGGGTCTCAAATGAGACGAACCCAAAACCTCTAACAATTTTCAAGCCCATTCAAAAAGGACTTTTGCCCAATCACACGAATACAAACCCTAGGCCCAACAAAAGCCCCATGGTTTGATTGGTTGACCATCCAAGGAAGACTTTGACTGGGAGTACACCTCCCAACATATGCTACAGAGGCAAGACCTCTCATTATCGGACACCTATCGTCTGCCGGAACCACCGAGGGTTGAGTTTATACAGCATGGGATGACGACTCCACTGGTATAGCTTAGATTGCCTTCCTCGTCAAGATGCCAACCTTTGGCATGCCGACTATTGCAACGCCGATGACTCCCCAACTGATCGGAGTCTCCTTGTGTAATGGTATAGGACCACCCTTCACCAACACAAGTGACCGGAAACTAAGTCCACCACCCACCAAGTCATCCTTCCATCACCTCCGATGCCAAAAAGTCGAGAACCACTGCGAGCCAATCCCCGCAGTGATGAAACATTCCCATCTTGTTTTGCAATCTACCCCCATACGGGAAAGGGTGAAGGCAGTGGTGAGACAACATCCAATGATGTGCTCCGTTCTTCTGGAACTGGCGAAGGAACTAAAGCAGTGACCCATCAAGGGTAGGAGACGATGGGAGAGAGGCGATTGCCTCTTAACCCTAGGAGCGAGAGCAAATTCATCCTTACTTTTGTTACTTTGTGTTGTTGTCTTGGTCAGCTGAGTTAAATAAAGCGGTCCAATTTTTTTGATTTCCAACAGCTCTCTTCCTCAACCAAACAGCTACTTTGATCAAGTCAAGCTATAATTGGATTAAACTCGGCTGCCACAAATAATTACTAATAGATAAAAAATTCAAATTAAACTTCAAGAAAATTAATATTCAAAAATGACATGTTAACACATTAATTTTTTTTTGATAAGTCATTAAATTGAAGTTAATTTATATGACTATATTATATATATATACCATTTAATTTTTGATAAGTGGATAAAAAGTTGGGGGCTATTGGGGTTTGAACTTGGGTGGTGAGCGGGAAAGGCACACTGCCTTGGCCACTAGATCAATGCCTCTCGTATGCCTCGATGAGCTTCTGCTTCTCCTTCTCATTGTCGACCCTCTGGCTCTCAAGCTCAACTTCGAAAGACTCGTGAAGGAACAAAGTTCTTAGTGGTGCTTGTCCTCAGGCTTCTCCTCCAGCTTCTTTTCTAAGAACGAACTGCATGGTTATGCTCGAGCTGTGCCTTGGCAAGATTGGCCATGAGGCTAGCGACTTCAGCTTCATATAAGGTACATTGCTCGGCCAGGGCCGAGTCTTTGGAGTTTAGCTGGACGATTTATTACTACCTCTTGCAGCTTACCGTACTCAGCCACGTGACCCTCAAGGATCGATACCTTTTCCTCGACCATCTTAGGCTTTGCTTTAGCAATAACAGCCTTGTCTTGGGCAGCTTATAAACGATCAGGAAGAGTACCCAGAGTGACGGTAAGGTTCGTTGCAACCTGTATGAATGGTATAAGAAAGCATTAAGAACAAACGGCAAGGGAAATACGATTAGTGCATAGCGAAATTGGGAAAAGCTACTTTGTACAGGGAGGTCCAGGACATCATCATGAGGTCTAGAAAGTCCTACTCCTTGAAGTCCTCATGCACGTTAGCAGATAAGGTCATTGCTGCAATGTCGACACGGTCAAGGCCAGAGTAGAGGTTGGAGATGGTATGCTTCCCAATCGCAAGAGGGTTAACACCACGATCAAACTTGGCAACCTCCTGCTTAGTCAGATCTCGAGGGGGGTTGACCATATACCCATACTCATTATCCACACGCTTGAAATACAAGTGGGGGAGTAAGGGGTTAAAGCCCTCGAGAAGCTCGCCTTGTATACCTTGGAAACAGATGATATAGGTATCTAAGAAAAATCCCAACTATGCTTGAGCAAAGAATGATCATGAACATATAGCAAGGTACACGATTTAAGTAAGCATTGGGATAAGATGAGGTAAGATCACATACCAAGGGAGAAAGCATCTTGTTGAGACAACTCGGGTTCCTCTGTACGAGGCTTCTTCCTCAAAGGTGACGGAGGTGGCATCGAAGCTCGTTTCTCCGCAGATGGAGTCTGCTTCTCCATGACGGGACCAACAACGACAGGAGCCTCCTTCTCGAGGACAGAGTCTTTGCCTTCCTTTGGAACAACATCCTTGGGAGCCTCCAGGTAAGCATTCTTGATAATGCGACAGCGAGCCTTGGGGACAACGAGGGTGACCTGGGATTTTGGTGGTTTGGCGGGGGTTGGAGTAGGTTTGGGAAGTACACTTGATACTCCCTTGCGAAGGACATGGGGAGATCGAGGAACCTTGAACAAGGCAGTACAATTTTCATGGAGCAGGGGGGTGCTTATTCTAGACCCCCAGGAGAGAGATGCTTATAGCTCCACAACCATCAAACCTGGCAAAGCTTGGAGGGATCTTGAGGTTGTCATTCACTCAATCATGACGGAACTCGACAGTGCGTGCCACTTCGTCCAAGGGCTTGATGGTGTTGATGATAGTAGGGACAGTGTGGCCAGCTTCACGACTAAGGTTCCCCCAATATCCAAAGAGGAGGATTGGGGTCTTCTTCCAATCTTTTGGGGAGTGAAGGGGATTGAGCATAAGGGTTTCCTTCACATATATGAAGCGGTGGCTGAGGTAGAACTAGTTGATTCCAGTGTGCTTGACTTGGAAGTACACATGGAATTCAAGCAGGTCTATGCAGCAGTTAAACCATCGGTTGAGGCGATCAAAGCAGGGCAAAATCCTAAAGGAATCTGGACACCAGTGCTCGATGGCATACCCATAAAATCCAGGGCATCGCAGATAAAGGTGGGGATCAGAAAGGTGAGGCCAAAGACGATCTAGAACAAATGAACTAGCAAACCCAAACCATGAGCTTTCTCAAGCTCCGATACTTTCCCTTGTCAGGGACAAGGGCGAATTGGAAATCTTTACTGGAGCCCTGGTGATACGTTTGGATGAACGTCAACAGAGAAATTCCCGAGACTTCTTTGTGGCCGCCAACTTGGAAGAGCGCAGACGATGAGTGAGGTTGGTAGGATCAGCATTGGAGGAGGAATTGATTGTCTTATTGATTTCAACCTCGTCCACAAGGCTCTGAACCTTTTCCTCCTCGGCGGGAATGGCAACGGAGACTAACGATGCGGCGAAATGACCCATCTCAATGGGCAAAGGTATTGTGCACATAAGGATGGCAATGGCGAGCGGCTTGGATCTGTCAACTACGTTGTCGGCCATAGTGTTTCGGAAAGGCATGATGATGTGTTCAATGACCTCGTCGGAGGCTAGAGAAGTGTTGTTGGTAGTGTTTTTGGGGGAAGCCATTGGTTTGGAAATCTGGGTTTTTTAAGGTTTTCGAATTCTGGGAATTCTAGGTACTTGGAAAGTTCAGAAATTTTGGGAGAGTGAAGTGAAAAGAATTGAAGGATGGAGTGGGTTGATTTATATAGATTGAAGGGGGATGAAGATTGGGATGTATTCGTTAGAAGGCACATGTTGGTTAGGATTCTAAGGAGGAATGGATTTGAACTGGAAGAGGTGTAATGATGAAGAGATTGAATGATTAAAGAGTGATGATGAAGATGGAAGAGTTGTTTCAGCTTTCGCATAGGTATTGATGGGAAAGCTTGAAAAAAATTAAATCCTGAAATGCTAAAGGTATGATGATAGCAGCAAGAGGACAACACGTGTCGAACCTCATACTATTATGGAGGTATTTGCGAGAGTCAGTTTTGGCCACAGAGAGCTTGAGGGTTTTGGGCCCTCAAGGTCCTCAAGCGATAGAGGTCTGATAATTAGAATATTGGGCTTGGGTCTGTACAATTAGGGCTCCGAGTGGAAATCGATTATCTAGAGGATTCTCGAAGCATTTAGAACGATGAAGAAGCCTCTGGAATGTGCGTAAGATAGTGTGACAATCCTAATGTACGATATGGATCTCGAGGGAATGAGTCAGATTTGTACGAATCTTTGAGGGATTACACCAAAGGGCATGTGGTAATCATGAGGTGTGACTGACCCTAGATACGAAGATCCATTCCTTAATGGATTCCCCCTCTCAGAAAGTAAAGTAGTCCGACTCGAACAAGAACTATGCTAAGACCTAGTACGATCTCTATATATAGGTCATCCCGACATGGTTCAAGATAACGTTATTCTGGGCTTATTACTCTTTGATTCTTGAGAAAGTATCTGACTTAAGCATTGGAGGGTCTAAGTATGGTACCACACCGTACTCCAACTTGTTTTACAGGTTCACGAGAAAGCAAGCTTGAGGAAAATCCGAATCTGCTCTCACAATTCTGATCCCAATATCTGCTTCTTGGAGCATTCCCACATCATTGGTGCCATCACCAATTGCAAGTGTTGTTTTTTGACAAGCCTAGTGATCTTTTCATCCATTTCACCCCTTAAAACATATTAGTTCCGAAATGAATGTATAAAAAAGAAAAGATGAAATCCTTAAGATTGCAGTTTGTAACATACCAGTGCCTTTTGTTTTGGTGATGAACGGCAACAGATAACAGAAGCACATCCAATTGCAAGATTTAGCAACATTGACTTTATGTCATCAATGATCAATGCATATGCCTCAGAACCTCCACTTGATGCTTTCAGCTGGGCCATTTCCTTGGTTATCCGACTGAGGATACTTGCTCTTGATGCCTATAATATGAGTCAAATTTATCAGCATCATATGTACATTAACTTTAAGTAGATGATAAACAAAGATTTACATAGAGTTAGTAAATAGTATTAAGTTTCACCGTGGTGATGGCATTCTTATCTCCTTGCTTTTCCAGCACCTGAATTTTTGGAGTCTCCGAAGTAATCATAATCTGCTTCATTCCTTGTCTAAGTAAGCTACATGCATACCTACAGAATAATAGTTCAAGTCAGAGACCTGTATGAGTTGAGAAAAAAGGGTCCCCTAAGCTTTAATGCCCATGAATCATACCCAATTTAGTCTCCATCTTATCTCCAGTCAAAACCCAAATCTTAATTCCTGCTAGGGCAAGCCTATCAATGCAATCAGGCACCCCGTTCTAAAATTTGTCAACATCAGTTGCACCAAGAAGTATTAGATCTTTCTCATTTTTATTTGTTACTTCAACAACCAACTCTTTGCGGTCTGCGCTGATTGAGTTCTTGGCTATGAAGAGAAATACATCAAGCAGATCCTGTAAGAAAGGCATATCGGAATACAAAGTGTCACTTTTTTAATTAATCTAGTGTAATTAAACAAAACGCAGACGATTTAGGTTAGAGACGTTGAGAAATAAAAAAAATAAAGCAATATACCATGTGATAGCTCAGAAGCTAGGGTAGGTACATATGAAGAATGTTTGCAACTAGGACTGCAGCTGTAACATAAATTTGCAACCTACAATACAGCATTTTGTCAACTGTCTATTACTGCTTCATTATACAGCTTTTAGATGAACTGGAAGGAAAAATTAGAAAATAAAGCATCATTACCTTTTCAGTATCTTGTTCTCAATGAATTCCCAATTTCAAAAACTTTCAACAACTGTTTTGTAGATACATCACACCTCTTCAGTTCATAGAGATTCCATTCACACATGGTCATCAACTTCATTATACATGAGCCAAATCTTTAGTAAACAATCTTGTTTAGTTGTTTAGTAGCGCCAAATCTTCTTTAGTAAACTATTTTCCTGTTCACATTTTCTTCAAATTCTGTAATCTGTATATAAGGTTACTTCTCAATTTGGAAAGTAACTAAACTAAATATCTTCAAAATAGTTGAGAACATTGAAATTCACTACTCCTTTCAGGAGATATTTTCAAGAAGCAACTTAGAAGCAGACAGCATTACTAACAACCTCATGAAATGACAGTTATTATTAATCTAGTATATACTCATAGTTCATAATTCCAATTTTCGAGTGAGCTAAATGGTACCTCAAATTTATCAGGGCACGAAGAATTACATCAAGAATTGGGTAACTGGAATTATAGAAATGAACATCTATCTAATCAAACTTTCAATTTTTGGGTAGGTTATCTAGTTCAGAAATTGATATAGAAATAGAGACACAAGACTATAAGTAATGGAACCTTGATCATCAAAACTTCAAAAGTGTCTAAACTAATGTAAGACAATAAGCAATGAGACAAGGTAAATTAAATCAAATTTATGACAGCAAAAGCAAATTGCACCACACCTCTTGGGAGCATACTTCACTCATTTGCTTGCTAATTTCGAAATCCAAGAGATTTATCACTAGACTTCCTAAGCCCAGCTTCATTAAAGATGGTAGGAGAATATGCACAACATCCTGCAAAATTTCAATGATCGCTAATAATATATCTACACTCTGTTGGGAAGAAAACAAAAAACAAAAAAGTTGGTAAGAAAGTGATGGCCTCCATCTAACCTGACCGACGAGTATAAGGTTGATGTGTATTACCAGTTTTCAGCCATCTAAATTACAGTATTAGAAGTTTAGAACAAAGAGAGACTAGAATTAATAAATGTATACAACTTTGTTTTCTGCTTTAGATTAATTTCAGTAGCTGGTGTCTTGACTTTTGGCACCACATAGTACTTAATCCACATTTTGCAACATCTTAGGTTCTCTAAATAGCAATTTCAGTCATCCATATTTCGATTAACTAGCAAGTACTGTTCCCACACCATAAGATGCCCATGCACTTGACACTTCTGAACCTCACTGGGGATTTGTCAACTGTATTGTAAAGGTAACTTAATCCATACACTCTTGCATGTATAGAAATCAGAAAAAGATAAAGAGAACAAGTTTCACGAGGAGATTGCAATGGTGCAAATCAAAATAATAGAACAAATTCACGTAAGCAATAACAAGTAATGATACTTGTAACTCACTAGGTATCTGTTACCTTTTCTATAAGCTGTGGGTTCAAGCAATTTTCTGCAATCCATAAAATGCGGGTTAGATTATGTTCAGACTGCAAAGCCTCAGCCCATGTAACAACTTCACTACTCCGAGGACCCACAATTAACAGTCTGCATCAATAATATTACTGTAAGCATGGATCGTTAACAGTGTTTGTAACTGTCTTTTACTGGTAAAGCTAGTACGATATAATGCACGTTTCAAATGAAGTGTATTTAAGATCCAACATTCAAATAACTAGAAATGAATAAACCATTTATTATTTCACAACAGAAATAGATGTTGTATCATGATCACAAGTTGACAATAATGATTACCCCTATGAAACTGTAAACAAACTAGAGGACTAGGATTGATTCAATAATGTATCAATTCCTCGGACATAGCTTATGATTAGTCCTAGTATGCCACACATAGAATAGCTTGTAATAACATGCCTAGAAAAGAATATCAAGAAGTGAAGCAAAATACCCAGAAGTCAAAAGAAAAATTAATCCCATCACATACCACAGGACATACCAAATCAGAACATGAAAATGGATAACATCGTATGCATGTTCCAAACTAAAGTTATGTGAAATAGGATTCATAGATAAAACCTATATTTACCTGCAAACTTCACATAAGCACTGAGCATCATCCAGATACATCTGCTTCACAATTAGTTCGAGTAATACATTAGTGGAGACTATCTGTTTCATGGGAACTTCGTGACAGGCATGGTTTCCAATAATTCCAAGGCCAATTTCCTGGAACAGAATGAATACATTTAAAAAAAATGATTGTTATAAGTAACACAAGTTAGTTTCACAAAGAAGTCCTGAGAGAAAGATTTAGACTAAAAGCATGAAAACCATACCATAGAAGAAGAGGAATGTCTAACCATAGTACGGACGGATTGTGAAACCATAAGATTTGCTAAAAGCACTTCAAGCACAAGTTTTGCACATGTACATATAAATTTATGTCTAGCAGTTGCAAAGAAGAAAAAGAAAATTACTATTCAGAGAATCAAAAGTATTAGTCAGATACTTTGAAAGTGGGACATGATCTTACAATTCCACACCAACTCTTTCCAAGGTACTTAAGACTGTTGACATTGCATCTGATATTTTAAGAAACAAACTATGAGGTGTTTGGTGACAAAAGGCCAGAGGCTATGTAATTATAACAAAATAAAATTTGACACTATCAGTAACTCAATGTTAAGTGTGATCAATTATGAGTCGATGTCAAACATGACTACAATTTCTGGTTTGTGCATCTGATGGACGTGACTTTTTATTACTAGCTAGGTTCCACATTATCGCAACTGAGTATATCATATCCACACAAAATCAAAGAAAATAAAAGTTATCAAAAGGATGATTAAAACTCCACTCACCGTGAGTTCTGCATGAGTTTTATTTGCAGAAAGACCCCACAGTATGCAACCATACTCTTCCCAAGCATCATTCCCCACCGTTACAGCATGACCAGGTTGTTCAGCTTTATTTTTTCCAATGAGTGTGGGACAACAGAGGTAGTAAGAGCATCTTTTTCCAGGTCTTCAGTACTTGAACCTTGCCCAGGGCCACAAGAAACATAGCGTGAGAGTCCTGATCATTACTTGCACTAGCTGGCAAAAGTTTCCTTACCAAAGAGATGACATAACTCGGATCTGCTGTCATCCAGATGTCGAATAACTGCAAGCACGCATGAAATAACATTTCGAGAATTAAAACTACATTGACTAACAATGCCTGAAATCTAGGCAACTCGATTTATTGAAGGCAACTCAATTTATCAAAGGCAACTCAGTTTTCCGAAGGCAACAAAGGCATCTCATTTTTTGAAAGGCATCTCAATTTTTGAAAGGCATGGATTTATCGAAAGGCAACTCAGTTTTCCGAAGGCAGCAACCGAAATTTTCCTAAGGCATCAAAGGCAACTTGATTTATCGAAAGGCAACTCAGTTTTTCAAAACCAGCAAAGGCAACTCAATTTATCAAAAGGCAACTCAGTTTTCCAAAGGCGGCAAAGACATCTCAGTTTTTGAAAGACATCAAAGGCATCTCAGTTTATCAAAGGTATCAAAGGCAACAAAGGCAACTGGATTTATCGAAAGGCAACTCAGTTTTCTGAAGGCAGCAACTGAAATTTATCGAAAGGCAACTCAGTTTTTCAATCGCAACAAAGGCAACTCAATTTATCGAAAGGCAACTCAATATTTCAAAGGCAATAAAAGCATCTCAGTTTTTGAAAGGCAACTGTATTTATTGAAAGGCAACTCAGTTTTCTGAAGACAACAACCGAAATTTTCTGAAGGCATCAAAGACAACTTGATTTATTGAAAGGCAACTCAGTTTTTCAAAGCCAATAAAGGCAACTCAGTTTATTGAAAGGCAACTCAGTTTTTCAAAGGAACCAAAGGCATCTCAGTTTTTGAAAAGCATCAAAGACATCTCAATTTTACAAAGGCAACTGAATTTATCGAAAGGCAACTCTGTGTTACGAAGGCAGCAACCGAAATTTTCCGAAGGCAACAAAGGCAACATGATTTATCGAAAGGCAACTCCATTTTTCAAAGGCAACTCAATTTTTCAAAGGCAACAAAGGCATCTCAATTTTTGAAAGACATCAAAGGCATCTCAGTTTATCAAGGGCATCAAAGGCAACTCGATTTATCGAAAGGCAACTCAGTTTTCCGAAGGCAGCAACCGAAATTTTCCGAAGGCATCAAAGGAAACTTGGTTTATCGAAATGCAACTCAGTTTTCCGAAGGCAACAAAGGCATCTCAGTTTTTGAAAGGCATCAAAGGCATCTCAGTTTATCAAGGGCATCAAAGGCAACTCGATTTATCGAAAGGCAACTCAGTTTTCCGAAGGCAGCAACCGAAATTTTCCGAATCAAAGGCAACTTGGTTTATCGAAATGCAACTCAGTTTTCCGAAGGCAACAAAGGCATCTCAGTTTTTGAAAGGCATCTCAGTTTATCAAAGGCAACTTGATTTATCAAAAGGCAACTCAGTTTCCCGAAAGCAACAACTGAAATTTTCTGAAGGCATCAAAGGCTACTTGATTTATCGAAAGGCAACTCAATGTTTCAAAGGCAACAAAGGCAACTCAATCTATCGAAAGGCAACTCATTATTTTAAAAGGCATCAAAGAGGCATCTCAGTTTATCAAAGGCAAGGAAACCAAATTTCTCAAAGGCGTCCAAACAACCCAGAGTTTATCAAGCAATGAAAGGCATCTCAATTTTTGGAAGACATCAGAGTCATCAGAACCAACTCAATTTATCTAGGCACCAACTCAATTAATCAAAGCATCAAAACGTTCAGAACCATCAAGTCATCAAAGGCAACTAGAACTTCATACTCCAAATCAGAAACCCAAATAAATCAACAAGGCTTCGTTACAATCATAAATATATATATATATATATATATATGCAGAAGATCGAATTCAAAGGCAACCTACAATTACTTTTGAACCCTAATTCAGAAAAACCCCCAAATTCAAAATTCACAGAAGCATCGAAGAGATTCAAGAGATACCGTTTGAGATATTCAGAAACCCAAATCTGAGTTTCGTTTCGTTTCGTAATCGATCTTCTTCGCATAATCCCGCTTTGCATAAAAAGTTGCGGTGCCTCTCCTCTCCCCTCGTCTCCTCTCCTCGATATGTGGCAGTGAGGCCATCCATGTTTGTGAGAGCAATCAGTTTAGAACGGGAAGAAGAGAGAGAGAAGCAATGAGATTTGAATTTTGAAAACGAGAGTAGAGGACCCTCTTCTGGTTTTTTTTTTGTTTTTTTACCGTTGCTGGCTAGGCTAGCTCGTTTTGGGGCTATGACTCTCTCTCTCTCTCTGTCCTTCTCAATTTGAATTTTGAAATTATATCGAAGAATAAGAAGCTGGGAAAAATGAAGGGGCAACAAGGGTTTTTAGTATTATAACTGTAGAATTACTTATGTGGAAGTACTAATTATAACCCATGTTAATTATGTATCTCTACTAATATAAAGCCAAGCGTAGCTTTTGGTGTCATCCCATACCAAATTATGGAAACCCAAAAATACCCCTATGAAAAAATAAAAGCAGCCTCAAGAAAAAAAAAACAGAAAAGAAAGAGAAAGAAAAGAAAAACCCACGGGAGACAAAAAAAAGGTGAACAACAATTTTGCCCAACAAAAACTGTCATAGAAGTGGATAAAATAGTGGGTAATCGTCTCCTTCAATTTTATTTCATTTCATTTTTAATTCATTTTTATTTTAGAATGCTTGATCACAAAGAAATGTATTCTTTTTCCAAAATGTATCGACTATGGATTTCCTAACACTCATGAGATTCGGTTTATAGCTTTCCAAATCCAAAGTTTAGGTTTTTGGGTTTCTCTCTATTTTGTTTTATTTCAAAATTGTAAGACTTGATTTCAATTGTTGCAAGAAATTTATTTAAATTTTCATGTCATGGAGTATTCGTTTGCAATCCAGTACACTTCTTTCTTTTTTTGAAAGGGTGTAAAATTTTATCTCCACTTGAAACTGATGATAGGTGTACAGAACTCCACCAGATTACTAGGCACGCTAAAAAAAGAAGTCTTAAAGTAGGTCTATACTAGATAACATCATGACACATAAACAGAACCTAGACTAACATATTGGAGTACGTAGCACGAGAGACCTGTCAAACTTAGGTTGTACCACTCTATAGTTATCCAAGGGCCCTTTCTACATAGAACCCAGAGTGCCTGGGTCCACCTTTTGCCTCTTATGCCCAGTCTTCATGTTGGATTCCTCTGCATCCTTGACTGTCTGGTAGTACCAGTTGAAAAATTTCAGCTTCTGCAAAGAAGTGATGTCCTTCCGTGATCGCGGTCCCTTTGCAATTTAGAGACGATTGGCCGCACGTTTCACCGACTCTGCAATAGCTGCACTACCCCATGTGTTTATCACCATCTCTTGGTGATCATCTCTTTCATTATTTCATTATTGTATATATCTATTTTCCTTTATGAGAAAGATATATTACGATTAATCATAAATAATACTTATCATTTTTCGCATTTATATTTTTAGTTTCTGTGATGTTTTTGGATTTATGCTATTATGGGCTATAATCGATGTTTTGTAGTTCTTTTTTTTAGGGTAAAACTAGATGATTTCTATTTAAACAAATCAGTTTGTACAACTAGCAATCATTATGGCCTTAATAGCTAGAGATATATTTCCAAACCAACTCTGATTACAATGATTATGCAAACTATTGGAAGCTAAAATATGAGCACGTGAATTAGATTCTCTAAAGACATGAAGTAGCTTACTCCCATGAAGCCTGGATAATAAGTCGACAATGTCCTCGACCACTCCGCCAAACCTAGACAAATCCTCTTGTGCAGTCAAAAGAGTAGACTCATACCTAACAATCGGACTTCAATAGGACATGGAGCAGCTAGTGTTCAACAACAAACTCGCAAGCCGCCCTCAAAGAAAGGGCCTCCACCAACTCCGGAGTGAAGACATAACTCACATGTCGATTAATTTCACCAATAATCACCCCATTTGAATGTCATAGAACTATTCCCAAACCACCTGTATAGGAGCTCGCATAGAATGCTCCATCGACATTCAATTTAACACCCCCTTGAGGAGGAGCCTACCAGTGAGTAATAGGGCGTAGAGCCTTGTTCAATCGCTTCCTCCCAAAGACTGACCACATAGTAGAAAAGTAGATCTTGATTTGAAAACCCACTTGAATATATAGCATATTTCACTTTACCATGCATGCCACAACCTCTGATTTCTCTCTTTACATATGGACCACATCAGCACCAAAAGAAGAGAGAATTCTAACGGAGCAAGTCGTACCGCACATAAGAAGATCCATTCCTCAAACACCATACCTAAGAAGAGTGGTAATTTCCTTCGTAGATCAGGAAACTGAGCAAAAATGGAGGCAGTAAAAGGGCATCCCCACCCGATGTGTCTAACATCCTCTTAGGGACAATCACAAAGAAAGCAGCCTGTAGTATTGGGAACTCGGCGGGGAAACAAGGTTAGCAATAGTAGGTAATATGCCTTTACATGCATGCCACATATAAAGCTTTACCTTCCCTGTTGGAACCTTAGCCCTCCAAAGCAGCTTCCAACTATCAACAGTTGGGGATGTGCTCCCACTAGGAGTCACAAAGCGGATTGTAGCACAAGCCACTTGATATGCTATTTTTGTAGAAAATTGGCCTTTCTTCTTGAAGTGCCAGCACCACTTATCACTCACGCGGTGAAAGCTAAGTACTCATAATCAACCTTACCTCAGCTTCACAAAACCACTCATGTAGAAGTTGTTCATTGTAGTGGAAATTTGGAGATATCAGTTCACTTACCCAAGTACGTATTGGGGATATGCAACCAAGAGGCCGAAAGGGAGAAGGTCTCAGGATCCACATGGACTCTTATTAAGGTATCGAAATGTACTTGGCGCCGTAATGTACCCACGTTGATGCTTTGTAGTTCTAGGCAAGGAGTAAAATATCGAATATCGAAGATATATCGACTGTCCAAAATACGGATATTTCGACGGAAATATCGATGAAATATCGATGAAATATCGATTCAATAAAAAATCGATGAAAATTGAGATAAATACATGAAAATTTATATTTGAACTTTATGAGATTCTTATATGATTAATATGTGTTTTGAAACTTGTAAATTGTGTTTGGTTGATTATTTATAGAGTTTATTTGATTGAGCTTTTGGATTATTAGCGTGGAGGGTTTTGTGCTTTTGATTTAGTGCGATCAACATATATATAAAATCAAAATATCGAATAAATTCGAAAATGCCAAGAATTTCGGCGATATATCGGAAAATATCGAATATTTCAAGAATTATCGGACAAAAGATATTGGTATGTAGAATTAATATCGGAAAGTCCAAAACACGGAAATATCGTAGAAATATCGAAGATATTATGGATATTTCATTCCTTGGTTCTAGGGTGCTTTTGTTTCAGATAAGCAAATGTTTTTTGCAATCTCATTATAGTCGGTTAGATTGAGCATCATTAAATGTACTTTGTTTATCTATTCACACTTCATTATTTACTTGTAAGGACCCGACTCCAATTTAGTTGTCTAAATTGGATTATGCCCTAATGATCATTAGAACCTAAACATGTTAATACAAAAGTAAACTTAAGGGAAATCAATAATTCTATAAAAAAAAGTTAGAGAAATTAATTTCCCAAAACACTCATAACAGCCATTAAACTCTAAAGCAACTATGCTGACTAAAATGTTAACGCATAGGATCAACCATGGATCTTACGACGGATACTGTTATGTCTCAATCTGCGTGCGCGTTTGACTTTAGCTTAAAATCTACAACCTGGGCGGATTGAAACCGAAAGGACCAGCGAAAAGACATATAAAACATGAAAATCGTTAGAGTCAGTGGACGAAATAAAACATTCGTAAGAAATAGTAAAACATACTTTATGCCTTTTCACCATAATCATATTGTAAAAATATAGCGAGTCTATGCAAAGCATAAATATATCATAACAGTGTGGAGGTGTGCATAACGTAATCTCGAGTCGAATGTTTGTTGTGACCTTCCCGAAGCACCTAGGTGATCAGCCGAAGCTCCATATGTATCGATGCAACATGCGTAGACATAACGTGCATAAAAATGGAAAATCATGTCATGGTGCCCCCGTGCATAAACGTAAATGTATCGTAGTTTTTATATATATATAAGAGAAAATTGTTTGTTTGGTCACTCATGTTTAATAGATGAGCAGATGAGACATAATGGTCACTCATGTTTGACAAATACCACTTTGTTCATCCATGTTTTACTTTGTCATTCAAATTATTCACTTTGTACATTGTAGATGTTAAAAACCACATAAGTGATACACACATGTGTTACTTAAATGGATATTTTTTTCATTGCCAAGTTAATAAGCTTACTGCTATGCACTTTACAAATAAATGCACATGCTTTTTTTAATATCTAAAATATACAAACTGACTAATCTGAATTACAATGTAAAACATGAGTGACCAATCTGATATTTGTTAAACATGAGTGACCATTATATCTCATCTGTCAAAAAAGAGAGAGACCAAACCAGCAATTTTCCCTATATATAATCGTAAATGAAATTGTAATGATCTGAACCAAAAGTAACACTAAACTTTATGATTTAGGTTTTTCACGAATTATTCACGTCGTAAAATTTTATTAACGACTTTTCTTTTGAGCGAGAATTTGATCCGACTTTCTTCGCGGAAGTCGTAGAGTATTTAATTTCGTGCACGTGAGAATTTTCAGGGGTTTTTTCTGGTTACCGAGCTATTTCTTTTAATATTTGGAAGTTTGTTGTGAAATTATGTATTTTTAAATATTTTCCATTGCGGTTTATTTTGGGCCGTTGGATCTTGATCAGATCAAATGGTGACCGTTGATCTGATTTGGATTTTTTTGAGTATAAATACTGATTTTTGGTAGAAATATTGAGTAATTCATAGAAATACAGAATTTTGTACAAAATACGTATCAACTCGTATTTGGCCCAAAACGGATACCAATTTCGACCCACAGGAAAACTCCACGGTTGCCGGCGTTCTTGGTATGGATTTGAAGCCCTTCATCTCCTCTTTCCATTCATGTATTCATATTTAATTTTTGAGTGAGTTTTGGGATCGAACTTTGGCCGGAAACCCGTGGGATTTCGGGTTGTTTCGCCTGAGGCTTTTCGGCCGTTTTTCGTTATGGTGGTGGGGTGGCTTCTGTTGGGTTTGGTCCAAGGACCAAAACCCCCTTGGTTTTGAGGGACGAGATGCCTCACCGGTGACGAAATCGACCTGAGAAGTTTTCCGGCGATTTCGGCCACCGTGGCTTTCTAGCTCGATTCTGGCCAAACGGCGCGGAGTTGGGTCTCGGTCTAGTTATCAATGTTGTTGGGTTTGTTGGGATCTTTCCAACGAGGGGTCATTTGCCCCCATGAGAGCTGTATGTGCTGGAGGCGCATGTGGCTCACACACCATCGCCGTTGGTGGAGCGTGACGGCCACGCGCCGCCGCCCGCGGCGGAGCTTCGGTGAGGCAGAAAACTTGAGTTTTCCGAGGGGTTTCCGGGAGGGTTTGTATACTGATTTTCTTGTGTTTTAGTGGTTTCTGATATCAAACAAACTTATTATTTGTTCAGGAAATCGCGAGAGAGATTTCAGCGAGAGATCTTCCGCCGGGCCTAAGAGCTAGCCGTATACTATGAGTGGACACATTTATTTTCACTGATTGACATGTGAAAGGACCCAACCCCGGTTTAGTTTCCTAAACCGGAATCAAACCCCTTCTGAAAACACGAACCAACAAAAACCATAAAATTTTGGCAGAGTAATGCTACTAACGCGGAATTTCCATTAACCTGCACCCGAAAAAAATACACTTCATCCTATGCCACAAAAATCAAACCGTGGGCACCAATCTCATCCGGATTTCTCAATATCATAACAGTAATGTAAAGTAATCAATAAAACTATACTTTACAGAAATCCGGGGAAAAATCTTATAAAAGTATAGCATAAGAATGCTCAGAGCGACTTCTAGTATATATATACAAACAGTAGGCCAAACTAAGAACCATAAAAGAAACATCGCCCGAATACTAAGCCTCCGACCACGACGTGCGACACCAGAATCCGAACTTCAAACTAGGCAAAGAAAACGAAGAGCTCAGGGAAAGACATATAAATCGTTAGAGTGAGTGCACGAAAATAAATGTCTTTCGCTGAATAATATATGTTATAAAAACATATGCGAGTCTAAATGAATGAATATGACAAAGTACATGAGGAAAACTCTAACTCCTCACGCGTACGAAGCATACAGCGTAAAACTCTGAGGGGTCACTCATGAACACGTCCGCGCTAGTACAGTCGGAATCACGGGATCCCAGACCCACACGTGATTCTAGCCAGAAAGGCCTCAGGTCAGAGGTCTGCGCCCCCCCCCCCTCCCCCCCCCAGTAGAGGCCTCGGGTCAGGGGTCACAGCCTCCCCCGGTAAACATCCTCGGGGATCAGCCGGGATGCAAGTGTATCGATACAACAACATATACTGTGACTGTACTCTGTGTAAACCAAATCATAAATAGTTCTATGCAAGTGTATAAAGAAATATGTAAATGCATATACGTAATGTATAATTGTATAGGCATAATCGTATAACACATGCTCATATAAATCATAATCTCATATGCATGCTCATGCTCATAAAACGTGTATAAAGACTCGCGATTATTAGTGAAAAGATATTGTCCACTCATAGATGAGCGTAACGCGATACGCGTTAATCTAGTGATCCGGTGGAAAATCTCTCGCCAAACGAACGATCACGAACCCCTGGATAATCATAAAATCCACTGCTCAAAATCATAACTCGAAACCTCAAATCATATCACGAGAAACAATCGTTCCCGGAAACATATAATTCAATAACGACGAAATTGTCAAAATCCTATAATCACACCACAAAACCTTGCTATAATTTCCGATGCTTAATTCAAAAAAAAAACCTCACCACTGTGATTGGTGCGCGATTCCGAGCGAAACGACATATAACTCGTAAAAAAACACGTCGTCGTCGCCGCTGCCGCCAGCCGCTGTAAAATCATACCGGCCCAGAAAAATGCAACATATACATGGATTTGGAGATCTTGACATTTCCAACAACTTTCTAGTTAAAAGTTAAGGCCAATTTTGATCGGAAAACCTCCAAAACTCATCACAAAGTTCCAAACCCTTACCGGAATTTCAAACCGATCGATCTCTCTCCTCCGGCCATGAAAACCTCCCAAACCACTTGCAATAGCTTCCTCTCCTCATGGCTAACAAAACCCCTCAAAGAGGAGCCACCAACTCGGCCGGAAAAGCCACCTCTGACCACCGCCGAATTCGCCGAAAATTCACTCAACTTTGCCGCTTCGATTCTCCCTCATCCAGTCACCTCACGGGTCGATCCACCTCTCAAATTGAAGAGGGCCACGAGCCCAACAAATTCTGTGAAGGGGCCCCAGCCAACCGTGGCCGGAATCAACCTCCATGGCGGCGCGAAATCTTCTGCCCAAATGCACCAAAACGGGTCGCCCATAACCCGTGGTCAACGCGGGTCAACCCTACTTTCCACTTTTGGAAACTTTCCCAAATCGTCACGTATCGCTTCCGTATTTATACCGTACGCGTATCGAACCCCAAACGAATAAATACGACAATATTCGACGCCCGAAAATATTCACAACTTATTCCTCGTAACTCGGAATAATCCTCCGGAAGTTCCGACGAGCTCGAAATTAAATTCTCTACAACTTTCATGAAGAATCCCAAATCAAATTCTTGACCGATAATTTAGTCGTTAACGAAACCGTCATATTAACCGATTACGTCAAAATCGCGACTAATCGCGAAACTCACAAATCAAGTCGATAACCATTCCAATTTCGGTTCGGGTCGATCAACGATCCAAAACGGATCACAATCACGATTCGGATGGATTCGAATACGAACGGATAAACTCGATGATATTCCGAAATTTCAAATATTCATATTATATTCCTCGGTCGTCGAAATAATAATCCGGAACCGCTCACGAACTCGAAATCACGCGTAAAACAACTCTCGAGAAGAGACTCAACTGAAATTCTCGGCCAATAATTAAGTCGTGATCAAAGCCAGCAAATCAATCAATTTACGGACAACTGCAATTACGCGCAAACTCGTGGATTAAGCCAATTACACTACTGATTCTGTTCCGGGTCGTTCCAAATCTACCCCCCTTAAAAAAAATTTCGACCTCGAAATTTCCAAGTCTGCAAACTGAAAAGTAGGAATACTGCCTCTGCATACAGTTCAACTCCCAAGTGGCAACCTCAACCGAACGACTCTGTTAATGGAAAATATATCTGTACCTTCAAATCCCGAATCTGAACTGGCTCCTCCACAAATGCCAAGTCTTCCTGTATAAGGAACAGATAGGGTACAAAACACGCAACAAATCTAAAATGTAATTCCACCACACGGAATACAACACACATAAAGGCCAACGCTATAGGCAATGCCAAACTATACGGCACAACACAAATTCGCCCCATGATAACCTACGGACCAAAATAACGTGGCAAACACATAACTCAACCTGCTCACATCAACATAACTGCACTGCCGAACTCGAGCAACTAATAACTTGTTCCTGCTAATTCGAAGGTCTGCAGCAGTGCATTCCTCTAAATCAGGATCAAACGTCAGCTCAAACCGAACTCGCTCCAACACAATGGAGTTCAACATTGTTTCTCATAAACGACTTCATACAACGTCATAATCATACTGGTCTACAAACTGGTACTGCAAGCAATCTCGAACAGTTGAAACTGCGGATCCCAAATCCTTCGGAACTGCAATACAAAGGACCACAACATGCCCTCCAAGGTTTGAATAGTCCTCAAAGATCGCCCACCAATCTGAGGATAAGAAACGGTACTAAACTGTAATATGGTCCCCAATGCTCACTGCAATGCTTGCCAACACTCTGTTGTAACTGATTATCTCGATCAGCAAACTGGAACACAGGTGCACCACGAAAATGGATAACCTCCGCCAAATACAGCTATACCAGCCTGCCACCAAAATCTTTTCCGAAAGTACAAGGAAAAGAACTGACTTTATCGAATGGTCCACAATGACCCGATAACTAGTATCACTAACCGAAGTGCGTACTGACACACAAAATCCACAGTTACAAGCTCCAACTTCTAATCGGAAATCTCCAATGGCTATAACTTCCCAACAAGTCTCTGCCTCTCTGCCCTCACCTGCCGACAAATGTGGCATCTACTCACATAAGTTGCTATATTCCTCTTCATGTTGCGTCACGAATAGTAAACTCGAAGTATCTGATACATCTCTGTACTACTAGTGCATAACGCACGTAAAATAATGAGCTTCAACATCATCACACCCCAAACTCAGCTCTCATAGCTCGCAACTCGACTAACACGGAAACTTGAGCCACACACATATGAAACAATGAAGCTCCCGATTTCCGATTGAATGCATCAGCAACAAAATTAGCCTCTCTCGGATAAACTCAAATGTGCAGCTAAAATCATTAATCGACCCCATTCATCTACGCCGCCTCAAGCTCAAATCTGGCTGAATATGCAAGTAGATGAAACTCAAGTGATCAGTGTACATCTTACACTGTGCTGTACGCCACAATGGTAGTGTCTTGAACTCTCTGATGCTAACATAAAGACAGCTACTCCCAAATCAGACATAGGATATGCAGCTTCATAAAGTTTCCATTGCCTGGAACCATGAGCCACCGCTCTGCTATGCTGCATCAAAACATAACCAAATCCAAATCTCGATGCATCGCTATAAACCACGAACTCGCCACGGTCGTCAGGTAAAGTCAAAATTGGTACAACGGTCAACCTTTCCTTCAGGAGTAAGTAATTCTCCTCACACGCATCGGACCACTCGAACTTGACGCCTTTCTTCGTCAATCCGGAAAGTGGAGTAGCAATCTGAGAAAATCTTGCATAGAGCGTCGATAGTAACCTGCCAAACCCAAGAAACTCATGATCTCTGGTACAATGGTAGGTGTACTCCAACTCAACACGACTCTATCTGATCAAGATCCACGCTGACTCCCTCAACTGATATCACGTGACCCAAAAATTTCACGCTAACCAACTAAAACTCGCACTTGCTGAACTTCACAAACAACTGATTATCTCGTAAAGTCCGCAAAACCGCTCGCAAATGCTTCTTGTGCTGGCCCAGAACTCCTGGAATAAATCAAGATGTTGCCGATGAACACGACCGCAAACTTGTTCAGAAACCGTATGAACATCCGGTCCATCAAGTCCATAAAAGTTGCGGGGGCATTGGTCAACTCAAACGGCATAACCAAGAACTCGTAATGCCCGCACCGTGATCCGAAAGTTGTCCTGGCCACATCTGACTCTCTGATCCACACCTGATGGTATCTGGACCTGAGATCAATCTTCGAAAAGACTGAAGCTCTCTTGAGCTGATCGAACAAGTCGTCAATCCGAAGTGGAGGATACTTGCTCTTTCCTGATGCCTGATTCAGCTTCCGGTAGTCGATGCACAACCTCGTCGGACCATCCATCTTCCGCATATACAATACATGAGTACTCCACGGTGATACACTGGATCGTATGAAACCTCCTCCAGCAACTCTCGAAGTTGAATCAGTAGCTCGCTCAACTCCGTTAGCGCCAAACGATAAGGTGCCTTTGATATGGGTCCAACACCTGGTAAAAGCTCAATGATGAAGTCGATCTCCCGAACTGGAGGAATACCCGATAGCTCTTCCGGAAACACATCTGGAAACTCGGGAACCACCGCAATATCACCAATGTCTGGCACAGTAGCCGTAGTATTCACAACATGAGCTAAATATACTACACAACCCTTTTCATCATCCGCTTGGCCTTCATCGCTGAAATCATGCATGTCAATGAGGTATTCTTTTCACCATGAAACAATATTTCGGGGAACCTTGGTCGTCGAAACACAACCTCCTTCTTGTGACAATCGAACATAGTCCAATGTGTCGTTAAGAAGTCCATACCCAAAATTGCATCATAATCAACGATATCCAACAATAACAGATCCGCGGCTAACCCATATCCTCCAACAAAGATCCCGCAACCTCCGGATGGATGCAACACTCTCCAAAACCTCGGAAGTGGAGATGCAGGTACAATAGCCATGGATGTCAAGCGACGGTAACCTCAGAGAAACTCTGTCCTCACACAGGGTCGTGGCACGAACTCCGGCATGCCCAACAAGCCACCCACATCAATTACGACTTACTGAATAACTCGTCTAGAAGTCTACATTGGTCAAACTCCAGAAATAGCATCATGACCTCCTCATGAACTCTGAGCTGCCGAACCACTAAAAACAGCTGATTGAGGACGTTCCATCATAGCGTGACCCTCCTGGCCACCAAAATAGCATCTGAGAGTGCCCCTCGGACACAAATCACAGCGATGCCTGCTGTGTGGAAGGATCACCAACGATCACCCAAACTCATGCCACAGGAACAAGTCCACTACTCTATGATCTCCATCACCACCAAACGGATCTTCTGCCTATTCAGATGACCCACAACAAAATCGAAAAGGACACAGCCTGGTGAAGTCACTGATCCCGAGGTGCCTGAACTCAACCTCATCAAAATCTCGACTAAGTTCACTTCCCTCAAATCAACATGTCGGCAAACCGCGTAAACCTTTCCTTCCCAATGTCCTCGCCTCTGAGTGCAGCACATCAAACTCATCATGGTTGTCTCGAGGCATAACAGTTAAAATCCCTCTGATGCTCAGGCTCAAACTCATCTCGAACCTCATGCATTGCTTCCTCTGAAGCCACATAACACTTGCAAACTAGAACAAACATGTGAATGATACATCTCTGCCTCAGGTGGTTAAACACTCCATATTCCGTTATTAATTAGCCTGATTGAACCATTACCGTAAAAACAATACCCTGAATGTAGGTCATGGAGTCGCAACAGGAACTCACACAATACCAGCCCACCAAATACAATGATCTGACTCAGGAAAAACATCAACTACCATAATTCTCTGCTCTGAGGCAACATTTAGAATCCCATACGCGCACAGCTGGGCAAACCATGCCACACATAACTCTGAATCCAGAATGCTCATCCAAACCCACAACTCACTGTCAAGTCGCGCGTCGACTGATCCTCAATAGGATCCACAACCGTACCGACACAGAAAGCACGTCAAGGAGGCATCCTAATGAATAAGACATTATTCACAACAAACAGGAAGTAATCATGGAACTTCAAATATTTGAAAGCATACAACACCCGGAGCATTGATGAGTATCCACCGGCCGATCGGGTCATCGCTCTAGACATATTGTACATTCTCAAATATCCTTAGTAAACACGACTATAGAAGTCTACAGAACCTAAAACCTAATGCTCTGATACCAAACTGAAAGGACCCAACCCCGGTTTAGTTTCCTAAACCGGAATCAAACCCATTCTGAAAATACGAACCAACAAAAACGATAAAAATTTCGGCAAAGTAACGCTACTAACGCGGAATTGCCATTAATCTGCACCCGAAAAAAATACACTTCATCCTATGCCACAAAAATCAAACCGTGGGCACCAATCCCATCCGGATTTCTCAATATCTTAACAGTAATGTAAAGTAATCAATAAAACTATACTTTACAGAAATCCAGGGAAAAATCGTATAAAAGTATAACATAAGAATGCTCAAAGCGACTTCTAGTATATATATACAAATAGTAGGCCAAACTAAGAACCTACCATAAAAGAAACATCGCCCGAATACTAAGCCTCCGACCACGACGTGCGACACCAGAATTCGAACTATAAACTGGGCAAAGAAAATGAAGAGCACAGGGAAAGACATATAAACCGTTAGAGTGAGTGGATGAAAATAAATGTCTTTCGCCGAATAATATATGTTATAAAAACATATGCGAGTCTAAATGAATGAATATGACAAAGTACACGAGGGAAACTCTAACTCCTCACACGTACGAAGCATGCAGCGTAAAACTCTGTGGGGTCACTCATGGACACATCCGCGCTAGTACAGTCAGAATCACGGGATCCCAGACCCACACGTGATTCCGTCAGAGGTCTGCACCCCCCTCCCCCCCCCCCCCCCCCGGTAAAGGCCTCGGGTCAGGGGTCACAGCCTCCCCCGGTAAACATCCTTGGGGATCAGCAGGGATGCAAGTGTATCGATACAACAACATATACTGTGACTGTACTCTGTGTAAACCAAATCATAAATAGCTCTATGCAAGTGTATAAAGCAATATGTAAATGCATATACGTAATGTATAATTGTATAGGCATAATCGTATAACACATGCTCATATAAATCATTATCTCATATGCATGCTCATGCTCGTAAATCGTGTATAAAGACTCGTGATTATCAGTGAAAAGATATTGTCCACTCACAGATGAGCATAACACGATACGCGTTAATTCAGTGATCCGGCGGAAAATCCCTCGCTAAACGAATGATAACGAACCCCTGGATAATCATAAAATCCACTGCTCAAAATCATAACTCGAAACCTCAAATCATATCACGAGAAACAACCGTTCCCGGAAACATATAATTCAATAACGACGAAATCGTCAAAATCCAATAATCACACCATAAAACCTCGCTATAATTTCCAATGCTCAATTCGAAAAACAAACATCACCGCTGCGATCAGTGCGCGATTCTGAGCGAAACGACATATAATTCGTCGAAAAACATGTCGCCGGAAAAGTCGCCGCTGTCGCCGGCCGCTGGAAAATCATACCGCCCCAGAAAAATGCAACCTACACATGGATTTGAAAATCTCGATATTTCCAACAAATTTCCAGTTCAAAGTTAAGGCCAATTTTGATCGGAAAACCTCCAAAATTCACCTCAAAGTTCCAAACCCTTACCAGAATTTCAAACCGATCGATCTCTCTCCTCCGGCCACGGCAACCTCCCAAACCACTTGCAATAGCTTCCTCTCCTCATGGCTAACAAAACCCCTCAAAGAGGAGCCACCAACTCGGCCGGAAAAGCCACCTCCAAACACCGCCGAATTCGCCGGAAATTCACTCAAATTTGCCGCTTCGATTATCCCTCATCCGGCCACCTCACGGGTCGATCCACCTCTCAAATTGAAGAGGGCCACGTGCCCAACAAATTCCGTGAAGGAACCCCTGCCAACCGTGGCCGGAATCGGCCTCCACGGCGGCGCGAAATCCTCGGCCCAAATGCACCAAAACGGTTCGCCCATGACCCGTGGTCAATGCGGGTCAACCCAACTTTCCACTTTTGAAAACTTTCCCAAATCGTCACGTATCGCTTCCGTATTTATACCGTACGCGTATCGAACCCCAAACGAATAAGTACGACAATATTCGACGCCCGAAAATATTCACAACTTATTCCTCGTAACTCGGAATAATCCTCCGGAAGTTCCGACGAGCTCGAAATTAAATTCTCTACAACTTTCATGAAGAATCCCAAATCAAATTCTTGCTCGATAATTTAGTCGTTAACGAAGCCGCCATATTAACCGATTACGTCAAAATTGCGACTAATCGCGAAACTCACAAATCAAGTCGATAACCATTCCAATTTCGGTTCGGGTCGATCAACGGTCCAAAACGGATCACAATCACGATTCGGATGGATTCGAATACGAACGGATAAACTCGATGATATTCCAAAATTTCAAATATTCATATTATATTCCTCGATCGTCGAAATAATAATCCGGAACCGCCCACGAACTCAAAATCATGCGTACAACAACTCTCGAGAAGAGACTCAACTCAAATTCTTGGCCAATAATTAAATCGTGATCAAAGCCGACAAATCAATCAATTTACAGACAACTGCAATTACGCGCAAACTCGTGGATTAAGCCGATTACACTACTGATTCTGTTCCGGGTCGTCACACGTGCGAGTTTTTGTTTATACACTTATGGTTATGCACGTATGGGTATGTATTTACAACTATACATTTTATGATTTTATGCCGTATGCTTATGCATTTACGAGCATGGTTTATGATTATGCTTTTACGATTATGCACTTGCATGGAGGCCATATACAGAGATATTATCAGTGAGTTTGCATCGATGCATTGGTTACTCGGTTGATCCCCGAGTGGCTCTAGAAAAGGAGCAACACTGCCCCCCTGACATTCACGTCATCTTTGTGTCAGCATGCACCAGACGACTTTGGATGATCGAAAGTGAGTAGACTTTGGTCATCGCCTCCACATGAGCACATTATACTCGAGAAGGGTCAGTGGTCCCCCTCGATGTATTCTTACGATGTTATCGTATTTTTGACTCGCATTATATTTATTTGGATTATTAATGAGAAAGGGATGTTATGTTTGTTATTATCAGTTTAAAAATGAAATTTATTTTCGTCTACTCATTCTAACAGTTTTATTATTTTATATGCCTTTCCCTGGGCTTTTCGTTTTCCTTTTTGCCCAGTTTGCAGTTTCTATCCTGTTGTTGCGCGTCGTCATCTGAGGCCTAGAGTTCAAGTCACCGTTCTTTTCTAATAGGTTCTTGGTTTAACCTACTAGCTTTGTATATTTGTAAATTAGAAGTCGCTCTGAGTACTATGTTAGTTTATTTCCTTTGCAATACTTTTTGAGTACTTACTGGATTTTGACTACATTATGTATAAAGAAATACTTTCACTGTTATTCAGTAGTTTGTGAATCTGACAAATCCGGATGGGAATTGGCGTCCCACGGTTTGACTTTTCTGGACTTTTTGGAAGTGTGTTTTCATTACAGGTTTTTGGTTTACTTGTTTTATAAAGTAAACTCTGGCAATTTTTTTTAAAAGTTATGGAGTTGTTAGGATCTAATTCCGGTTTAGGCAACTAAATCGGGGTTGGGTTCTTTCAGAAATCATGAACAAAAAGTAGATTCGTGATCAATAGTGAAAAATAAATGTCCACTCATCTGGATCATCAGTAATTAGCTAGCCCGTTGATCCACTAACTTCAGAAATTCTACTCGGTGTCCCCTTTATAAGAAAAACGCACTTAGACAACGAAACCATAAACGTTTCACCGTCTAAGTGCCCATTAGACGACTGAAAAAAATTTCGTCGCACAAGAGAGAATTTTGTCGTCTAGGTTTACACTTAGACGGCGAAATAGAATTCGTCGGCTAAGATTTTACTTAGACGAGGAAATAAGCATATTCGTCGACTAAGTGCATACCTAGACGACAAAATATGTGTCGTCGTTAGAATACACACCCAGATGACGAAATTGAGATTTTTGTCGTCTAAGTGAGAATCTTAGATGACGAAAATATGGTATTTTGTCATCTAAAATCATTTCCCAAACCTAAACCCTAAACCTTAAACTCTTTCCCCTAAACCCCGGAAACCTTTAGACAATGAAACCCTGGATTTCGTCGTCTAAGAAGTACTTAGACGACGAAACCCTGGATTTTGTCGTTTAAGTAGTACTTAGACGAAGAAAACCAACCACGTTCGTTGTCTAAGTAGAGTTTCACCAGATGCTCTCTAAGAGCATGACCATATATACCATATTAAAATATATTTTCTTTTTATCGATGACATAGAGTAAATAATTCTTGGATTGTGAGTGTCGACGGTTCAAAAATCGGAGTTATGAACATTCGTATATCAACGTTTCAGTTTTATTGAAATTTCAATTTCATGGTTGACTACGCCGATCAAACCCTTAACGAACTTCGTATCTACAAAAAAATCATCCACTTACAAATTATGTTATGATGAATATATCGAATGGTTGTTTTGTCTAGATTCAATTTCGTTAATATTGATGGGGAGTGAATCTATACACACGAACATTTAAGTAATACAATATGAATAGATATATATAACAAGTTTTTAGTCTTAAATCAATTTTTTATGTTAACTTTTAATTAATTTCTATATAGTTGATAAATTAAATTTTTACGACAAGACAAACAACTGTAACTTCGAAAACGGGTTTACGAATTATTTTTTACGATAAAATTTGCGTTTTTTTCGATAATCACTAAATTCATTCAATGACAATCTAAACTAATCCTAATTTGGTTGATTTTTTTCTACAACATTTTATAAATGTAATAGTTACATTTGACGGTTTATTTTATTTTTTTATAATTTTTAAGCAAGTACTTCATATAAATTTTTCAGATATTTATTAAAAATAAAAAATAAAAAATAAAAAATAACTTAGACGACGGAAATTCATAATTTCCGCCTAAGTGAATTTTTTATTTATTATTTTTAAATAAATATCTGAAAAATTAATTTTGGAGAAAATTGAAAATGCTTAGACGACGAAAATTATGTGTTTCGTCTTCTAAGTGATAAAAAAATTAGGCCAAAATTTAAATCACTTAGACGACGAAATTAGTAGATTTCGTCGTCTAAGTCAAAATAATTGGCGGGTATTTTTTCTCCACTAAAATTTTGCCAAAAAATTAAATCACTTAGACGATGAAATATAACAATTTTCTCGTCTAAGTAAAAATAATTGGTGGTATTTAAAACCCTTTAAATTCATCATTTTCTCAATTTCTCTTCATTTTTTTCTCTCTCAATTTACTCTTCTCTCTCTCTCTCTCCCTCTCTTTCGCTCCGCCACCCCCCCCCCCCCCCTCCCCCCCCACCAATCAAACCACCCACCACCACCATCACCATCCACCATCATCATCACCACCACCACCCGACATCACCCCCGTGGCCGCCACCACCTACAACGTCGCCTCCACCACCACCACCACCTATAATTATTTTAGTTTTAGGTTAATTTAGTTTATTTAGGTTAGATTAATTTATTATATTATATTATGAATTATGTATTTAAATACATAATAATTTAAATTATTTATTCATTATGAATTTTGTATTATTATTAATAATTAGCTTTCAATAAATTTTACAATATTATGAATATTGATTGTGACGACCCGAATCAGAATTAGCAGTACGACCAACTATGTACGTGAGTTACCGCGTAGTCACTGGTATCCGACGGTTGTTTGGAATCGCCGAGCTTGTTAACGACTTAATTATTGGCCGAGAATTGGAGCTGGGTCTCTTCTCAAGAGTCGTTCTACATGTGATTACGAGTTCGTGGGCGGTTCCAGATCGTTATTTGGACGACCGAGGAATTAGTTATGAATATTTGAAGTTCAGATTTAAATGGTGGGCTACTTAACGACTAAATTATCGGACGGGAATTTGGTTTCGGCTTCTTCACGGAAGTTGTTCAGAATTTAATTTCGAGTTTGTGGGAACTTCCGGAGCATGATTTGGAGTTACGAGGAATTAGTTGCGAATTTTGCCGTTTGTTGATTATTTAGTCGATTTAATGTGTGTTGCTTTGAAGGGTTGACTTTTTATTAGATTGGCCGATATGTTTGACTTTGGGTGATTATTGAAGAGTATGTTGAGATGAGTTCGTGGCCGCGAGAATTATAGGAATCGGAATTACGACGAGGAAGTTACGCGCGTTTGAAGTTCGTTGAATTGGATAAACATGAAGTTTCCAAAAATGGAAAGTCTATAAATAGAAGTTGCTATTTTGGGCAGGTCAGACCTTTCCTATTTGGGTGTTGACCGAGTTGACTCGGTCAACTCGGTGGAGAGAGGAAAAGAACGACGGGGCCGACGTGCTTACTTCCGGCGAGGGACTTCCGGCCACCTCCGGCCTTGGGGAAGGACCCCATCGATGCGTCTCGGTGTCCCCATCATCGCCCCGGTCTCATTTTCCGGCGTGGTCCACGGTGGAGGAAGCTTTTCCGGCGAGAAAATGGTGAGATTTTTGATGATTCGGGTTCTTTGATTCGGGTTGAATTGAGCTATGAAATGGATTGGGCTTTGTAGCTCTTCCCTCCACGAATCTAACTAAATTGATTTGGAGTTTCAATTCGGTTTGAGTTGGGAGAATTCTTGATTTGAATTTTGTGTTCTATTTCGGTTTATCATGAAATTGGATGTGTTAGAGTGAGAATTGAACTTCGGTGTAGTTGACAAAGTTGCTCAGTGGACGATTTTGAGTGGAATTGGAGCAGCTCCGCCGTGAAATTCTTCGGCCGGCAGCGGCGCTGCCGTGGGCGGCGGTCAACGGTCAGAGTTGACTTTTTGACTTTCGGCAAGTCGCATGTCATTTGACTCGAAATCGCGCCCCGATCGCAGTGGAGAGGTTCATTTTTCGAGTTGAGCGTCCGAACGTAAAGCGAGGTATTGTGGTATACATATACGGATTTTCGACGATTCGTCGACTTTGGATTGTGTATTTCCGAGAACGGTGGTTTCTCGTGGTTTGATTTGTATTGTCGGATTATGATTTTGAATATTGGACGTTGTGATTATCAGGGGTTCGTGATCGTTCGTTTGGCGAGGGACTTTCCGCCGGATCACGGGTTAACGCGATACGCGTTACGCCAGTCTGTGAGTGGACATTTCTTTTCACGGATTATTTGCGAGTCTTGATATACGTTTTATGAACTTGAGCATGCATATGAGATTTCGAATTACATGAGCATGTGTTTTACGATTATACGAATATACTTATACGGATATACGTATACGAGTATACATATACTTATATGCTGTTTCATGCATATGCATCGAAATGTTTATGATTTGGTTTACACAGAGTACAGTCGTGGTTACGTTGTTGTATCGATACACTTGCCTCTCGGCTGATCCCCGATGGTAGGCTTTATTCCAGGGGAGGCTGTGACTTCTGACCCGAGGTCTTTACCGGGGGGAAGCAGACCTCTGACCTGAGGCCTTTCTGGCTAGAATCACGTGTGGGTCCGGGATCCCGTGATTCGGACTGTACTAGCACGGGTGTGTCCACGAGTGACCCCGTGGGATTTTATGCATGCTCCGTATACGTGGTTAGAGTCTCCCTCGTGTACTCGGACGCGTGAGGAGTTAGAGTCTCCCTCGTGTACCATTTGATTATTTATACTTTCGACTCGCATATGTTTTTAATATATATATTACTTGGTGAAAGACATTTATTTTCGTCCACTCACTCTAACGTGTTTATTGTCTTTCACCTGGGATTTTCGGTTTCCGTGCCCAGTTTGCAGTTCAGGCTCTGGTGTCGCATGTCATGGTCGGAGGCATAGTGCTCGAGCTACTTTGTTTCATCCAGTAGGTTTATTGTTCTACCTACTGTGGTATGCGTATACGATTATGTATTAGATGTCGCTCTGAGCTTTCTATTGAATACGATATACGATTTTACACTGGATTTCAGTAAAGTGCATATATATTTACTACTTTACTTTACTGTTGATATATTGAGAAATCCGGATGGGATTGGTGCCCACGGTTTGCTTTTTGTGGCATAGGATGAAGTGTGTTTTCCGCGTGCAGGTAATGGTAATTCCACGTTAGTAACGGAACTCTGCCCAAATTTCGAAAAGTTTTTGTTGGTTCGTATTTTCGAAGGGGTTTGATTCCGATTTAGGAAGCTAAATCGGGGTTGGGTCCTTTTATTGATATACAAAAAATTAAATGAAAAATTCATGAAATGCTAATTATAAAGGGAAATTGGCTAAAAATGTCACTCAAGTATGACCAGTTCTAAATTTTGCTCACTCATGTATAGAAAATATCACTTTGCTCATTATCGAATTACACTTTTACTCACTTTGATCACTCCAAACCGGGGAAATTGGCAGTGTCACTCTAATTTCCGGCGAACCAGAGCTCAATCTATGCGAAATCAACCAAACAACAATTTTCTCAACTACACCTAAGTCCAATTCATTATGGAAGTGGTTAAATTAACCTTTGAAATCGAAAACACCAAAAACTTCAAATGTTCAATTCTCCCTCCTCAAAATGAATTGAGGCTCGACCTTGGTATGAAAAGACTCACAAGGAAGAGATCTACAATGCCCAATAGGTTTCTTTGGCCGATTATAACTCGAATTCAAAACCTCAAATTTTACGAAATTCAGAGTGAGCAAAACAAATAAAAGTATAATTCGATAGTGAGTAAAGTAATAATTGCCATACATGAGTGAGGAAAGTTTAGAACGGGCCATACTTGAGTAACATTTTTAGCTATTTTCCCAATTATTAAATTACTAATTAGCATTTCATGAATTTTTCATTTAATTTGTTTTTACAAAATCAACCACTTAGACAATGGAAATAATATAATTTCGTCGTCTGAGATGTAACACTTAAACGACGAACTTATAGTATTTCCATCGTCTAGGTGGTTTTGTTTAATTTTTTTTTTTACAAAATTAAGCACTTAGACGATGAAAACTATAGTTTTCATCGTCTAGGTGTTCACTAAGACGACGAAATTTTTTTGTCATCTAAGTGTTCACTCAGCCGACAAAAGTAAATCCGTCGTCTAAGTGTTCACTTAGATTATGGAATTTTTGTTTTTCGTCGTCTAAGTACTTAGACGACAGTACTATGACAACAAACCTTAGACGACGGAAATTCTTTCGTCTAAGTACTTGGGCGACGAAAAATGTCACTTAGATGACGAAATTGCTTCGTCGTCTAAGTGCGTTTTTCTGGTAGTTGTGACGACCCGAACCAGAATCAGTATAGTAATCGGCTTAATCCACGAGTTAGCGAATAATCGCAGTTTATCGTAAATTAATTGAATTGACCATTCAGTTCAGGATTTAATTATCGGGCGAGAATTTGAGTTGAGTCTCTTCACGAGAATTGTAGTATGCGTGATTTCGAGTTCGTGGGCGGTTTCAGATAATTGTTTTGACGACTGAGGAATATGTTATGAATATTTGAAATCGCGTAATTTCGTTGTGTTTATCCGTTTGGATTTGAGTTATCCGAAATATTTTTGTGATTCGAAAAATTGTCGAAAACACTGTTTTGGGATGTTTGACCGGCGTTGACCGAAGTTTGATCGTTGACTTTCGTTGACCAGAGTTCCACCGCGTGTTGCGAACTGCCACCGTTGGACTTCATGATTTCGGCCACCTCCGGCCTTGAAATTGGTATGGTTAGAATCCTCTCTTGATTTCATATGGTTTAGAACTTGGATTTTTGTGATTTGATGAGGTTATGAGGGAGAACGAACTCGGTGAAGTTCATGGTTTTTGCCGGATTCGGGTGGCCGGCTCCGGCCACTTTTGGGGTCGGGTGTTTGGGGGGAAAGGTTCCCCTCATCCTTGTGAAGCTTTTGGGTGAAGGAATTGTGATTTGGTTGAGGTTTGAAGCTCGCCGGAATCTCACCGGAATCCATGGATTCCGTGAGTTTCAAGCTCAATTCCGGCCGATGGGCTTGGAATTGGGTCTCGGTGTAGAAGAGAAATGTGTTGGTCTTGAGGAGGACTTGTGATTTGGAAATTTTGGCCAGGATCCGTCACCATTGGCGCCGCGCCGCCGGCGGCAGCGGCGGTCAACGACGGCGCTCCAGCGAGGGAGTTGACTTTTTGGAATTTGACGAGTTTTATGTCGTTTTGCTCGTAATTGCGCCCCGATCATAGCCTTGAGGTTTTTGAATTGATTTGATTATCGGATTTTAAGTTGAGGGTTTATGTGGAGAGTTTGGGGAATTTCGATGATTATTGTGTATCGAGTTATATGTTTTCGGAAATGGTTGGTTTTCGAGGTGTGGTACAGAGTAATGAATTGTGATTTTGATTAGTTATATTTTGTGATTATTCAGGGGATCAAGATCGTACTTTGGGCGAGGGATCTTCCGCCGGATCTCGGGATTAACGCGTTTGCGCGCTGTGCTTGTCTGTGAGTGGACATTTCTTTTCACCGATTAGTTGCGAGTCTTTATTACACGTTTTACAAGTATGAGCATGCATATGAGATTATGATTTATACGAGTATGTGTTTTACGATTATGCATTTGCGAATACGCAGCGACGAATATGCTTATACAATTATGTATTACGTATATGCATTTACATTATGCTTTATACACTTGCATAGAACTATTTATGATTTGGTTTACACAGAGTACAGTCACAGTATATATTGTTGTATCGATACACTTACATTTCGGCTGATCCCCGAGGACGTTTACCAGGGGAGGCTGTGACCCCTGACCCGAGGCCTTTACGGGGGGGGGGGGGGGGGGGGGCAGACCTCTGACCTGAGGCTTTTCTGGCTAGAATCACGTGTGGGTCTAGGATCCCGTGATTCAGACTGTACTAGGGCGGACCGTGTCCATGAGTGACCCCGCGGAATTTTACGATGTATGCTCTGTACGCGTGAGGAGTTAGAGTCTCCCTCGTGTACTATATCATATTCATTCACTTTGACTCGCATATGTTTTTATAACATATATTGTTTGGCGAAAGACATTTATTTTCGTCCACTCACTCTAACGATTTTATTTGCCTTTCCTCTAGACTTTCGGTTTCCTTGCCCAGTTTGCAGTTCAGATTCTGGTGTCTCACGTCGCAGTCGGAGGCTTAGTGTTCAAGCTACCTTTCTTTTCCAGTAGGTTTCTTGTTTTGCCTACTGTTGTATATTTTTGTATATATACACTAGGGGTCGCTCTGATTACACTACTGTCATATTTCATATATTTTTCCCCGGATTTTTGTAAAGTACAATTTTGATTATTACTTTACATTATTGTTATGATATTGAGAAATCTGGATGGGATTGGTGCCCACGGTTTGGCTTTTGTGGCATAGGATGAAGTGTATTTTCGGGTGCAAGTTAATGGCAATTCCACGTTATAGCGAAACTCTGCCGAAATTTTTGTGGTTTTTGCAAGTACGTGTTTTCAGAAGGGGTTTGATTCTGGTTTAGGAAACTAAATCGGGGTTGGGTCCTTTCAGTAGTGCCTTAAAGTAACCCGTAGATCTAAATTGATTAATAGAAGTTCAATCATGCAACTAATATGAATAAAGGAAACCGAGACGTAATATCGATCGGAAACTTAAATTATTTCCAACAACTAATTAACGCTGTCATAACTCGCCCTCGTACTTCATGAGTCGTGCCACAATCTAGGTTTCATAATTCATACTTCGTACACCACAAAGTTTCCATTTCGACTCAAAACGTCTACTTAATAGTTTGTCATATGTCGAGTCGCCTTGATTCCTGTGCATAGTTGAAAATGTTACAAAGGTGATCGAACAAGACGAAACTACACGAAAACTATCATAAATTGACCTACAAAACATCCCAAGAAGAATTTGGTGTTCTGGTCACCAGAGCTTCGCAGCACACGACCGCATGTGGGGCCCACGCGCAACCATAGGCAACGATTGGAACGGACAAGCACAGATTCCGTTGACCTGCACATCTAACTGATCATCTTGACAAGCCCAAAAACATTCATAATTACGACAAATGCCAATTCACATAACAACATTCAGAATTTACCTTGAGAATTCGGAGAAATGTCCAACCGACATCGATGGAGCACGTTGTGACTCGAGACCAGTGTCAAATGACTCCTGAAAGGGTGGGGATGAAAACCCCCCAAGGTCTTGCCATTCGTCACCGAATGAATCGCCGCCGTCGACGATGTGAAATCTGGGAAAGTCGATTCGGGGAAGGAGAGAGCTTCAGGTCGAGGAAGGAGAGCGCTTCTGATTCAGGGCAATGACGTGAGCCGAGGTGGCCAGACAACGAGGATTTGATCGGGTCAGTGAATCGGGTCGGGTCTGCAGTCATGTTGGAGATTCGAGTCGAGCTAAATGAGTTCTACACATCCAGGTAGAAATTTCGAATTTATACCCATGGTGAATAGAATGATCAATGGTCCAGATCTCGTCGATAAAAAATCTGACAGTCCAAAATAATTTACCACTGGTAGATTTTCAATTAATCACATAAATATTCCCAACTTCCAAAAGTCATATAAATTAACTCGAACCTCCAAAAAAATTCAGTAAAAGTACACATGAGCTCACGATAATATTCTCTATAACTTCTTTGAAGAAAGTGAGTCCATATTCTTAATCTTTGAAAAGTCAATTTTTAGTCGCGACGAATCTCAATAAACGTGACGTATGAATCTTAGCTCATTAATTAACGCGACTAATGATGATTAACTCACTAATTTAGGTTGTTACAATCTACCTCCCTAAAAAAATTTCATCCCCAAAATTTACATCACAAATGGCAAGGATGCGATGATACACATGCTACTTAAAGATCACTGTGTTCTCTGATACCTCATACTCCCACACATCGATCACCAATACTAGCATAACACTATACCGCAAGGAAACAACACTGAATTCTCGTTATGAGCAAGACATCACACTCTAGGGTGCGATCATATAAAAGCGGTATGCTAAGAGCTTTCAGCATTTGTTGAATGCGTAAACCCCGAAATTAGAAATCTTGAAGTGATACCAAAATTTGTTGAATGATATCCTCCCAAGCTCAAAAATAGTAATAGAAATCTTCTATGCTTCCCAAAGTTTCTCTAAAGCCTCTCTAAAGCTTGCCACTCCCGCATACGAATGAAAATGTTGAACTGCGGAACTATAAACAAAATACAAATATTTCCTATGCATGGTTGCATCGCCTATAATTGCGATCACAACGATTAATGATGTCCAACACTTTTGTATCCGTCTTCATATCTTGAAGCATAAATTGTTAGTCATACCCATTGTTTAAAAAAACGGGTTACTTGGCCGAGTAATCGCCAAGTACTCGCTGTTCGGCTGGAAACCAAACTAAATTCGGTTTAAATGGGCACTTGAGGTGGACACCGAGTAATCGCCTGGTTACTCGGCCGATTCAGTCAATTCGGACTGGTTACTCGGTCAAACTTGATCATTGTTTTTTTTATTGAATTCAAATATCAATCGAGAGAGAGAGCCCCCCTAAATCAGTCTATCTCCCTTTCCATTCGCACTCACTCTCGTTGTTCAGGGTTTCTCTCAAACTCTCACTCTCCCATATGTCCGGCCGCCCGCCCTCTGTCCTCCTCTCACGTCATCCGGGTGGCCACCCGACGCCTCCGTCTGTGACGCTTGCTGCCACCACTGCTTGCTTCAGTAGTTCAACCAATTCACAGCTTAGTACTTAGTGCTTAGTTCAATCTTGTATTTGTGTTTGAATGTTTGATTACTTTGAATCTTTGATAGAATGTTGTATTACCTGAAATTTCTTATTTTACAATGTTTTCTAATATAACTGTTCAATTTGTTAGGTTATTTATTTGTTGTTTGGTGCTCAGTGATTGTTTCACAATATCATGGTGTGATCGACTGAATGTGATTATGGCTTCTGAATCTTCATAAAGTACTTCATTTTCCAATTCAGCATGGATAGTATTTTAGTTCTATGATCATTATCTGTTTGTGGTCAGTGCTGTGAACTGTTTGTAGTTGCTAGTTCTGTGTTGTTTCTTAATCAAGAATGGTTAGGGACTTTTAAACTGGTATGTACATTTTCTGACAAGAATTGTTCTGAATGACCCAATAGCATATATGTTTCCACTTTCCAGCATAGTTGATTCTGATTTTGAATAATGTTCTATTATAAGTATCATCTTTGGTGTTTGTATTCTGGATGTTTTTTGAAGTATGAATGTGCATCTAGTTTCATCTTTGATTAGTTTGCATAGATGCCATGCATGTGCCTTTTGGGTACGTGTTGTATGGTGTACTTTGAATCTTTGATAGAATTAGTGGTTAGCCATGAGCCCATTAACCTCGTTGTCCTTGCATGATGAATTGAGCAACTGACTAAGTGATTAAGTGATAAACTGATGATTAATAGATTAAGTGATTAACTAACTAAGTGCTTAAGTGATGATTATTAAGTAATGAATCCAGTACGTAGTAGACACTATAGACTAGTAGCTAATGTTTTGGACTTTTGGTTTTCACTTTTTCTCGATTAGCTACTCATAGTAGCTATGCTTGTTAAAAACTTGAAATGTTGATTGATGTGGATCAGTAGGTAGTAGACAATGTCATGTATAGACTGTATAGCGTATTGTATATGTTTTAATTTTTGAATTTTCAATTGTTATTGTGATTGTGAATTAGGTAAAATGGCTAGTAATCCGATGTCGTCATCTTCCTCTGTATCCAATGCAATTTCTGAAGCTTCATCATGGAAACGTAATTCAAATGATATTTGATGGAATTATGATGTAATGATTGATCATGCTTGCCCAGAAAAAGTCAAGTGCCTTTTATGTGGATTGGTTTGTATCGTAGGGATAAATCGATTGAAACAACAAATTGCTCATGTTAAGGGAAATGTGGCTTCATGTCCTAATGCTTTGCCCGATGACAAAGCTAAATGTTTAGCTACACCCGGTGAAGGAAAGCATAAGAAGAAACAAAAAACTAAGCATGATTAAGAAGTGAGGGAAGAAGTTCACATTGGTGAAGAAGAAGAAGAAGAAGAAGAAGAAGAAGAAGAAGAAGAAGAAGAAGAAGAAGAAGAAGAAGAAGAAGAAGAAGAAGAAGAAGAAGAAGAAGATGTTGTAGGGCAAAGAAATAGGCCAGTAGGGCAAAGAAATAGGCCACATTTTGTTGGTCCTATGGATAGGTTTTCAAACCCAATTGATCCCGCTTCCTTATTAGAAAAAGGTTTACAAACAAAGATGCGGCAACCAAATATTAATGAAACACTTTTCGAGGAGAGAACACAAGGTGTGCATCGATTTTTAGCTAGATGGATGTATGAATCTGGTGTAGCCTTCAATGTGATTGATTGTGATAGCTTCTTGAGGTTTCTTGAAGAGGTTGGTAAATTTGGCCCGGGCTACAAACCTCCAAGTCAATACCAATTGAGAGAGTCATTGTTGAAGGAAGAGGTTGAGAGAACAAAAGAGTCACTTAAGAAGCATGAAGAAGAGTGAACTAAAAATTGTTGCTCTATTATAACCGATGCATGGAGCGATCGAAAAAGAAGAAATATTATGAATTTATGTGTCCATTGCAAAGAGGGTACTGTCTTTGATTCTTCTATAGGAGCTTCAGAAGATGCACATATCAGAAAATACATTTTTGATTATGTTGACAAGTGCATAGAAAGAATTAGGCCACAACGTGTGGTTCAAGTTGTGACCGACAATGCTACTAACAACATGGCGTCGGCGGATTTGTTGAAGGTGACAAGGCCAAATATATTTTGGACTTCATATGCCACTCACACAACTAATCTTATGCTCAAAGACATTGGCAATCAAGCTAGGTTTAAAAGTATCATTGAGAAAGCAAAAACATTCACTATCTTTGTGTATGCACATCACAAGATGTTGGCATTAATGAGGAAGGCCGCGGGACAACAAGATATAGTGAAACCGGGAGCCACTAGATTTGCATCTTCATTTCTAACCTTGCAAAGCTTACTTGATAAGAAAGCGGAATTGAAGAGCATGGTTACTAATGAAGAATGGGATCAATGCAAACTTTCCAAAACGGAGAAAGGGAAAATCGCTTATGATACCGTGGTGAGTGCTAACTTTTGGGGTGATGTTTACACTTGCTTGAGAGTATTTTCTCCTTTAGTTAAGGTGCTTCACCTTGTTGATGGGGGCAAAACCTCAATGGGATTTGTGCATGGAGAACTACAACAAGCAAAGGAAGAAATCAAAAATGTGTTCAACGGTCAATCAAATTTGTTTGATCCAATCATAGGTGCAATTGAAAAGAAAGGTAGTGAAAGAAATGATTGCTTTTTGCATTTGAAGGGTTATATCTTGAACCCTTACTATTTCTACAAGGATGCAAGCACTAATAGAGTTCTCCCATCTCATATGATGCATGCACTTATTGATTGTGTTGAGAAGTTCTTTCTGGGTGATCTTGATGGACAAGATGAAGTGTTAAGTGTAGAGTTTACTAAGTACACAATGAAATTCGGTATGTTTGGAACACCGTTGGCCGAGAGGGGATATCAGATGATTGGGGAAACACATAATCCGGGTATGCTATATAATTTTGCTTTTTAGTTATTATCTTATTGTGAGCTATTGTGTGTGTTTATAACCTTAAATTTTATACTTAATTGTTTATTTGTATTTTTGCCTCTAGTTTCATGGTGGTACAATTTTGGAGGTCACGCACCTAGATTACAAATGATGGCGATGAAGATTCTCTCTTTAACAACAAGTTCATCCAGGTGTGAAAGAAATTGGAGAACATTAATTTGAAGGAGTAAGTACATTTTTTTGTTTGGTGAGTAGCTTATTTATGAAGAAAAGCATCTTATATATTAACTATTTTATTTCCATTTTATTTTAGGTACATACAAAAAAAAAGAAATAGGCTTGGAACAACAAGGTTGAACGACCTTGTATATGTACAATTTAATGTCAAGATCATTAAGAAGAAGAAAAGAATGAAAGACTCACTACTTGCAAGTGATGCTAGTCAAACACAAGGATGATTAGTTGTAAATGGTGAGGATGATCTTGAATCCGATCTTACTTGGGATGGAGATGATGGTGTCCAAGAGTTTACAATAAGAGAGCTTGATGATGATGATTTTATTTCTGATGATACCGAAGTTGAAAAAAATGAAGACGTATTTGGAGGTTTTTAATAATATGGAGTGTTTTTTATATTTGAAAGATAATTTCTTATGCTTTTATTTGAATATTAAATTATATTTTTAATAATTTTGATCACTTTCATGACATTTTATTTTGAATTTAACTATTTTATTTTTTGATTAATGACATTTTATATCTTAATTTAATATATTAATAATTATTTTATTATTTAAAAATAAAAAATAGCGACTCCGAGTACTCCCCGAGTACTCGGTTGAGCGGTAATCAGTACCAAAATGAATCACGGTCGATTACCATTTTTTTGAACATTGGTCATACCATATCTGAAGCGGTGCTAATATCTGTACAATTACTTAACCATCTAATTGTCCTATCGTGAAGTTATACAAAGTTGGCTTCTAACCGAGAACTGAAATCACAACATAGTCTCCAACCCAGATGATGTCTTTATATCTTACACTTGAGCTTTCCAAAATGAGTTCACCAAAACCCTAACTTCACAAAGCTAGACAACAACATATATAACTTTCACTCATATAACGATATTGGCTGAGTTCGTGGGAATAAAAAAGATTAATTCTAGAAGGATCCATCCAAAAACTTGTAGTGTCGTGATAGCTTTGAAGAACGATACATACATAATAATCCCAAAAACATGAACGCCATTAAAATAACATACATCATAACTCCCATCTTGTAAGCTAGAAAATTTTCCATGTACCCTAGATTCCGCGTAGACACGCAAAGTATGGACTAACTGAAAACTCAACAAGCCAAGCGTAATTCGCATCTTCATCAATATTCGAAGAGTATTTAATCAAAGCTAAATCAGTTCTCAATATGCAAAAATGCAACATGGGTAGAAATCGAAGTACTAAGGTATAATCACGCGTTTGTAAGAAGTCTATTCATCTCATCTAAAGGTTAGCTTATATGAAGCTCTAAGCCTCTAACATATACCAGTGAAACATCGCGAATGAGAAACCTCCTTGACACCACTTATACGTTACAACGTTCAAAATAATTTTCATCTTGTCTAACACAACTATAGATCCATGCATATTTCTGCCGAACGTGACCATAATGTCTCAATGTCTCATATCTTATACGTTATAAAACACATCTCGTAGGAAGTTACTTGCTAATTTCTAATCACATGATTTTCCTCCAATTCATTCATGAGAAGTATAGTGTGCAAGTAATCCTGTTAGCATTATCCACGCGTTATCATATTTAGAGTGCTCCTTGCCTCGTTGGACACAAAGAAAGATCCGTGCATAAACTTGTAAATCATAACTGTAATACACATCTAGCACAACGTTAATTGCTAATTAGTGATGACATGATCACACTGCAAACGTGGTGCCACATCTGTTCGCACATCAAGAAAGAAGTGAATTCCCAAATGAAACTCATTGTTGAAGATGGGGGAGTTGGAAAAATAGCTCATTGCTAAAAATAGCTCTAGCTATCCAAGTAGCACCCTCACTATTGGAGTTGCCCTAAGTTTGTAACCAATGCATGGCCATTTAGAGTTGGGCCGTATTATTTGGGCCCTCTAGCCCTCTCCGGCTATACCCTCCCTCCCTCCTCGGTTCTCATCACACTTGATTCAAGATTTGGCCACTCCATTCCTCTAAGGTCTAATACTCCGAAACCTTTCTACGACCCCGAAATCCATCGCAAATTTGCAACAATGGCGAGCACTAAAGTTCAGCGGATCATGACTCAGCCCATTGTGCGTTCTCGTCTCCGTCTTCTCTGTGTTTTCTTCTACTCTTATTTTTTTTGTTGCTATTTTTATAAAAATTTTGCTGACAATTTTCTATGTGTGTTTTGTTGTTTCTTCTGGGCGGGTTTCGCTACTCCAGAATTTGATTTTCAGGTTCCTTCAGAGTGTAAGTCACTTCCCTTTGGCTTTATTTGATTGATTTGGGGTTCTTGACAAAGCTTGTATTTAGGGTTTAACTCCGTCTCTGTTTGATTCTGCTTTTGGTTTCAGAAAGCACGAATTCAGATTTGGCTCTTTGAACAGAAAGACGTAAGGATTGAAGGTCGAATTATTGTAAGTTTTTTCTTTTTCTAAAATTTTAATCTTTTTCCTGATCTTGCCTTTAATTGAAATCTAATTCAGTAATTACAATTATGCTTGCACATATATTAATATTCTTGGCTTAGACTTGTGTCGTTTATAAAATGTGAAATCGTGTTGATTGGTACATAAGTATAGTAGCCGTGGAGGAGGATGGTAGGGACTAAGGAGTATTTGCAGTGTAAAATTTAGTAAACAATATAAAAAGCCAAAGGTGCTCTCTAATATCTATCATTCACATTTATGCATTCGAAACCAGATCCTTCTAAGCATGGAGACTTTTTGTTAATGTAGTACTGTCATGTGTTATTATTCTCTTATTGAATAGAATGATGTCATTCTAGGTTAAAGGATGTATCTGCAAGACTGTTGATTGTGTTAACTAGGTACTATGGTAGCTTTCTGTCAAAATATACCAAGAAATAATGAAATATTGGGTGAGCTGATTTCCTTAATAATGTGATAGTATGCAACTCACTTTCTGGGTACAATGTAAGTGTTTGTTGATTTCTTTCTTCCATATCTCAAAGTCAAGCTTACGCTGTAGGAGTCTCATTTTAGCCTCCAAAATGACTCAAAATGTCTTGAGCCAGCTAGTTTTGCAACCCATACACACAACTGATTTTAGGCTACTGTTCTAAGCTGCTGTCTTGCTGATATGAGATAGCAAAATTTCTAAACAGACTCTAGGCATAACAAACAAAGACGTAGGAAAATGTAAGTTGGTGGAGCAAGATCAGTATAGAAGGAAGAACTACATCACTTGTTTCCCTTCTGGATAGTGAACATCGCCAACTGCTTTACACTTTAGTGTAGTATGGATGAGAAACTGGTATGACATTCAAAATTTTGGGATGACATTCAAAATTTAATTAAGACTCACCTTATACCTGATGGCTTGAACGTATTACTCCTGATTCCATAATCAATACGGCATTAGAGGGTATGCTTGCTTTAGTTCATCTTTGTTTCTTATATATGAAGTTGCATATCTTCTTTTCTTATTTTTTGTCGAAAAAACCTAAAACGAAATAGCATTAGTCTCAATTAAACTGTTGACACAAAAAAAAATGAAGTCAACATAAGAGTGTAATCAGCCTTGTATATGCATATGCTCCCCTGTGTTAGGTTTTAGCATTTATCATGGGTATCTGATCTGACCTGAGTCAAATGTTTTAACTTCTTTGGTGGTGATCTTGGTTTGACAGGGTTTTGATGAGTACATGAATCTGGTTCTAGATGATGCTGAAGAGGTGAGCATGAAGAAGAATACCAGAAAAACACTGGGTGAGTACCTCGTCTTGCATTTTTTAGAGGTCTTATTTTTGTGCCAACTCACAATTGTTTACTTTATCTTCTTTAAATTTTCAGGAAGGATTCTTCTCAAGGGGGATAACATAACTCTGATGATGAACACGTAAGTGAATTTCAAACTCTGCTAGTCTCAATTTCAATTGAACTAATTTCTTGTCTCACTCTTTTCTATTCATACTAGAGGGAAATGATGATCAATCTCAGTAATGCTTCAACTGTGGTCATTTGATGAATTTGACGGAGATCAAGCTATTTGGACTTCTCTAGTGAAATGTATTTTGGACGCCAACTATCCTGTATAAGTAATTGTACGACGTAAACGGACAACAGAAATTTGTCATGTGAGATTGTGTCTGATGTGTTTTATTAGGCGATTTTCTTAAGTATGTCTACTGATAGATTTGGTGAGTATCTAATACCTGCATTTGTGACTGGTATCGTTGCTTGGCCTACTTTGGACATTGCTTCGATTTAGTTGGGGGTTCCAATCTTAAAATGCCCCCAAGTTCAGCACATTGATATCTATGTGGTCAAGTTGAAATGGTTGAAAGCATGGTAGGTATCTATTGCCTTGTCTCGGGGGTTGTCAATGGGCTTGGCCTGGGCCGCCCAAGCCCAGGCGGGGTTGAGTTTTTTTGAAATTTTGAAGGCCACAGGCTTTTTAGGCCCCGGGTCTTGGCAGGCTTTTCTAGTCGTGTAGGGTTGGATTTTTTTGTGTTAAATAAAAAATCTTTCAATTTAGTAGTGTTTAATCATTCAATATATAAATATTTATACACACTAAATAATTTATATGTTTAAAAAAATGATAATATGATATTTAGTATATGAATAAATAATATTAAGATAAATTTGATTGTTTATAAGTATATATTGATAAGATAATCTATAATATATAAAATTGATGGGCTTGACGGACTTGGCCCTACGGGTTGGGTCGGGCTTTGGACCTCGGCCCAAGCCCGGCCTTAAGTCCATAGGGCTAGGCTTTTTCGGGCTTAAATTCGAGATGGGTCGGGCTTGGGCTTTGTTGCCCGCAGGCTTTTCGGGCCTATAGGCGAAATGATAACCCCTACACTTGTCTGATGATGCTCTTAGCATAAGGGTCCAAGTAAGGTCGCAAGATCGGGAACATTATTGGCCGGTTCCAGAAGTATGATGTCCCTCTTCTTAAGGCTGGTACAATGAACCTTCTGGTGGGCATGGATCTCCGACAAGGAGTGGCGGTAAGGAAGCATTTCTGTTTTACTCCTTCCTGTGTGGAGATGATGAGTTTTGAGTACCCTGATGGGGGATTTTGTGAGCATTGTGGATTGTTTGTGCATGAGGCAACGAGCTGCCATATTTTGCAGGCAAGGAAGGCAAAACTGGTGGCCATGAAGGAGGCGACAACGACCTCAGCACCTTCGGGGTCAAACCCTAACCCTAGTGGTCTGTCGTTGTCTTCGCCATTGGGTTTTGTGGGCAGCAAACAGTCTATGGTGGTGGCGACAACTGAGCCGGCGGTGACGGTGACTAAAGAGAGGGTGGTTCCTGTGGCGAACGCGGCATTAGAGGCCATGCATGTTGACCACGTGTCACACATGCAGATGCCTATGGGGAATGCGCAGGGGCAAGTGCCTTACATGCAGGATAACCCTTTATTTAAGGGGGGTTCATTAACTTTGTCTGATCCTTTGTAGGTTACAGGTTCATCGATGGGTGATGTATTACGACCAGTTGGGGTTCCCCCAGATGCTTTTAGAGGTTCGAGTGCACCTCCTAAGGCTATGGTTCCTTAAGTCAGGTCCGAGCATGCTCAGATATAAGCGGAGGAGCGTCGAATGGTGTTAATGTAGTTTCGAGGACATAGCTAGATAGGGTGTGGGGCCACTTAGTTTTATGCGTAGCTTTTAGCTATTTGCTCTACACTTGGTCATGTTTAGTTATGATTGTTGAGTACCAGATTGAACTGTAATAATGTAGGTTACTTTTAAAAGGGTCTTTCTATCGGGTCGGACACGGACGTCTCTCTTTGTAACTTACCATTTCATAATTCTACCGTTTCGGCTCAAAAAAAGGATCCAAAAGTAAGGTGGACCAGACTTAAACACGATAATAGTGTTGTAATACAACAAGAAGAGGAGTTAGCGTTTTGGCAAATTGTTCACATTCCAAACAATCCTGTCAATCTCTCTCCGTTCCTTCTTTTGTTTTTAACACACCCTCCAATTTCTTTTTGCCAAGTCTAACCGATTCCTAGAGGACAAATCGAGTCTTAGTACCACGTAATAATCTAGGAAAGTCTTTTTGGTTTAACAATAGCTGGCCACAAGGTTACAAACTTCTTTGGTTAATCACCATCATTAGTCATTGTTAAGGTCGATAACACCGTCTAGAACTAGTTAAGGTACCTTTCATGCTAACCTATAAACCCAGCTCAGGTGTCTTTTAAGTCACAACTCACAAGACACAAATGTTAAACTAAATAATATTAGACATGTGGAAAAGCCTCATTCAATTTAGGACTCAAAATTTATTTTAGAAAATAAAATAATAATAAAAATGAAATATGTGTTGGAATATACATCGTAAAACACATTAGTTAGTTGGAGAGCCAAATTTCATCATCTTTATTCATAGAGAATGCCCTCTTATATAGGAATTTATATTACAAAGTTCTAATAGGACACAGTGATATATTACTTGATTACCAAAGAACAGAATATCTCTATGATTATAGCATATCCAGATACGGTAGGAAATATCACACCAAATTTAGACATATCTCAACACTCCCCCTTATGATGTTCGTACATAGCTTTATGCTTCTTCTGGATGTTAAATGCATGCTCCATGGCGCCGTTTAGTTGTCTTACTAGAAATGTTCGTTGAGCCAAAAACCGTTGTAGAAGAAAACTAGATCTCGAACGAAATACAACTATAAATAACATGTCTTGTATGTTGAGAAACGACAATGATCCATAATATGAAATTTTCACATTGAGGTATGACACATGATATTGCCTCATCAAAACCTTTCCAAGTAATAAAAACACTTTGGGACAAAAACAACATTAGAAGGAAAAAAAGTACAACGTGTCTTTCACATCCGTTGGACACGAGGTTAACTTCAAGTCCACCTTGAAGCAAACGTCTCCCCCTGATTTAGACAAACCATAGGAGGTCAGATGATGACGCAATTGTAATATGCTCATGATCCGAAAATGTCATGAGAATGTGGACTTAGGTATGAGCCGGAGCAAACATGCTAAAGTATTTCCATATATATTTGTGTGTAATCTTAAACTAACTGACAATATAACAAAATTAACCTTATGTTTGTGTAATGCAACCCACATTCATTAAATCATAAGAATAAGCTTGTTAGTACGCTAAACTAGCAAGAGACCCTCTGCGAGTGATATCTATATACTAGCTAACGTAGTGACTACGATTACAAGAATATGAGAGGTATACCCTATTAAGCAAATGTATCATCACATATTCAAAGAACATAGTGATGGGTACGAGTCTTGGTGGTAGTCCCAAGGCACCCCCATATGTAGTTTCTGTGACTACACTGTTTTCATCTCTCTTTAGAGCAAGTAGGATGTATTCAAATCAATAGTAAGTGTTGAACATCTTAACTGTGATTCCAAGAATTAAGTTGATACGTTATTTAATCGAATGCCCAAGTTTGCGAGATACATAGTCAAGTATAACAACTCAAGATGCAATGTATAATCACACTTAAGTCTATGATTACAAATGATTTACAAGAACGCCACAAACGTTGTAGACCTTAGAGAAACATCTCCATGGCTTCTGATGTTATAGCTTTATGGTTTAAATAAATCGGGTTCTTTATTGTAAGATCATTCATCTCGGAGATAAGAATCTCTTAAAACTTTCAACATCAGTTAAGGTGCATGTGAATGTACCCACATCTTTTCAAGTAATCACTGAGATGGTTATACCACTTCCGCCCGGATGTCCTAATCCGTAGAGTGAATGCTTCAAGAAGCGCGCTCCAAACTTTGGAGTTATTTTATTTAGATCATCTGTATACCAACATGAATAATTTTCATCTTATCGAATCTAGATCCTTAAGTAGACCGATAACCATGTCTATTTTTCCTTAAATACTAACTGTCAAAAGTAGTTGCACGATAATGCCATATCATGTAGTCGATTCAAGGATGTAGTGAAAAGGCTTTTCCTAACGCCTTAAATGATGACATGTTTTCGATCGCTCTTAATGTTAGTGAATCGAATTTTCTTTGTGGCCATTATAGCTTCAAAGTCGATCAGTATCAATTGAGCTATATACTTTGTATTATTTCGTCAATCAACGTTCATGTAAGTTTGTAGTAGGCCATCACCATACAACTACTTCACTACTCTTCAATATTCCATAGCACATGCGTCCTTGAACGAACAATGATATCAATGTTCTCATGGATTAGTCTCGTTAGCTATTCGAAGAACTTAAATCCTGAGTGGACTATTGAAGTGTTAACTGATGGCCATTTCTTTTTGGCCTCACCCTTTTTATCGGAGAGAAATAACAAAGACAATGCGTACTCCCCCCCTGATGTGTCATGCAATAGTCGCGGCCAATCCTTTCCTGTGAATTTGTGAGACACGGCGACACCACCCCTAGCTCCATCTAGGTAGGCATTGAGTATATGGTGTGTACATTGTGTGTAGCTGGTATATGAGATCTAGTCACTACTCGAACTCAGTTGTAATTTGAAGTTCTAGGATTAGATAAGCCAGAGTGGAGACGAACCAACGACAATTACATATCGTTTCCTCTGTATGCTGTATATATCTCCCCCTAAACAGTGGAAGACTGTCTCATCAAAGTGACTAACCTTATTTGGTTAAATATCACTTCACAATGTCAAAGATTTTAGCGGATGATGGTGAAGATTTATCCATCATGAATGCAAAGTCAGAACCGAAAAACTATGTCTAGATAATCGCAGAAAACTGAGTGCAATATCTTCTCGATTTTCTCTGCTTTTATGGGCTTCTCCGATTGCAATGTAATTTTTTAGATACGAACTAGAGACAAATATGAACTCCTCTGCCAAATTTCATAATTTTCCGAGGTCTGTAGCTATGTCAAATAAATTTCACAATAGCATTCGGAGCGTAGTTCCAAAAAAGCATTGAATTAAGCGAGCATCAAATGTTTCGATGTAAACTCTTTCAATCTTATCAAATTGGACACATGAATCCACAACTAGAGTGTTATTCTCTCAATTGGATAATTTGAAATTTATGAGTTTAGTGTAAGTGTTTTTGATAGCAAATCAACAATTGACCAAATGTTGTCTCATTAACTAGAAACCAATCAATTAATCAATTGAGGTCCGCTCTTTTGGATTCCACAAACGTATTCTTGATATTGTTTACATAGTTCTAATAAAAGAAACAAGTTTCAAGATATGTCATTTGAGATGGTATCGACCAATAACAGTCAAGGTTCTAAAAATCGTTAGGCGGTTCTAAACGGTGAAGACACCTTCTAGTGCCTAGGCAGCTAGACGGGGATTAATCGGATTCTAGGCGGTTTTGATTTAATATATTTATATATATGAAATAAATGAATACTTAAAATATTTATATAATCAAATTAGACATAAATATAGTCTAAATGGTCATAATATCCAAATAAAATATAACATAGAGTCATATTCTCAATTCTCAAGTCTCAAGTGACATAAGTGATAAGTCACATAAGTACATAACACAATCCATCAAACAAAGCAAAAACATAACAAAATAAAATCAAGCCTCATAGTTTACATCCATATTGTCACCTTCATTATCAAAGTCATAATCTCCATCATAGCCGATGTCATCATCCGATATAAAATCTTCATCATCAAGTTCTCCTACTCTAACATTACGAGAACTTCTCCTAGGCTCTTGAATACCATCTTCTCCATCCCAAGTGATATCGGAGTCCACATCTTCATCACCTCCTTCTACAAGCCATCCTTGAGATTCTTCGGCTTCATTAGCAACAAGTGGGTCTCTTGCACTTTTCTTCTTATTGATAATCTTAGCATTGAATTACACATAAACTAAATTGCTCAACCTTGTTGCATCTAATCTATTCCTTTTTTTTTTGTATGCACCTACATTTACAATTGTTAGAAAAATATTAGCATATATTATTTGTCATAAATTAAATAGTTTGTTGCTTCCATGCTTTAATTTATTAGGAACTTACTAGATATAGTCATATAGGAACATAAAAAATAAATTACATTTAGTACTTACTCCTTCAAAAGCGCTCCAATTTCTCTCACACCCGGAAGAACTTGTGGTCAATGAGAGGATCCTTATAGCCATCTTTTGTAATTTTGGAATATGATTTCCATAACTAGCCCACCATTCAACTAAAGAAGCAAAATATCCACAATTAGGTATTAAATTACTAAACATGATAATAAACAAAATATAACTAGCAAGTTGTAAATGTTCATACCCAGGTCATAAGTGGCCTTAGAACATGTGTTCAAGGCAATAGCTCTTCCAAAGTTACCTTCCTTCTTTTTATGTCTTGACCTCTTCACTAGCTACTTCTGTTTGCACTTCAACATCATTTAGGAAGAATCTCTCCACACAATCAAGGAATCCACTCATGACATGTTGATTCAAACATATACTCTCATCTTTGTAGAAGTAAAATGGGTTCAAGAGATACAGGGCCAAATGCAATGGACTATCAAGCTTACCACTTGCTTTTTTCTCTATGATATCTAAGATTAGACAATAGGTAACTTCTACACCATTGAAGGCCTTTTTGATCTCTTCTTTAGCTTGTTCAAGTTCTCAATGCAACCATCCCATGGATAGTTTGTCTCCATCAACAATTCGAAGAACCTTAAACAAAGGACCAAACACACTCAAGCAAAGTGAGACCCCACTCCAAAAGCTACCACTCAACATAGTGTTATATGCCGTTTTTCCTTTTAAAGTCTTGGATTGTTTGCATTCACCCCAAGCATCACTAGTAACCATAGTCCTCAACTCAGTTCTCTTATCATTCAAGCTTTGCAAAGTTAGAAAACTAGTTGCAAATCTTGTGACTCCCGGCCTCACCAAGTCTCCTTTTCCAGTAGCCTTTCTCATCAATGCCAACGTCTTATGATGTGCATAAATGAAAATAGTAAAAGTTTTTGCCTTATCAAGCACAACCTTGAACTTCAGTTCATTGCCAATATCCTTGAGCATTAGATTCAATGTGTGAGCGGCACATGAAGTCCAAAATATATTCCGTCTTTTCAACTTTAACAAATCCGTCGCCGCCATATTGTTGCTTGCATTGTCCGTAACCACTTGAACCACATTTTCTTCGCCAACATCTTCAATACATTTGTTGACGTACTCATAAATATACTTTACGGTGTGTGAGTCCTCCGATCATTTCTTAGAGGAAAGAAAAGTAGTACCTTCTTTGCAATTGACACACAAATTCATGATGCTTCTTATCTTTCAGTCGGACCATGCATCCGTCATAATTGAACACTCATTTTTCGCTCACTCTTCTTCTTGATTCTTTAGAAACTTCTTTGTTCTCTCAACCTCTTCCTTCAACAAAGGCTCTCTCAATAGGTATTGGCTTGGTGGTTGATAGCCCGGTCCAAATTGACCAATCGCCTCTACAAGTGTCAAAAAACTATCACAATCAATAGCATGAAACGAAACTCCGGCTTCATAAATTCACCTAGCCAAATATTGATCCACAGTATGTGTTCTTTCCTTTGAAACTGCATAATGGATATTTTTTTGCCGCATCCTTTTCCTTTTTTCTATAGCGAACTCCGGATCAATGTTGGATACAAACTTATCCATTGGACAAAGATGATGTGGCTCTTTTCTAGCCCCTTCAATCTCCACTTCCTCTTCTACGGTGACTTGAACTTCTTGTCTCACTTCACTTTGATGTATGGATTATTTTTTCTTTTTTTTGTTTTGACACAGATAACGTAGCCAAACATTTCTTCTTGTCATCAGCTGTAGCATTGAGACACGCCGTTAATTCCCCCAAACACCGACAATATGTTGTTTTACTCTATATACTCCTCCTGCCATATGTTTTCCACACAATTTACACTTTGTTTTATCCCATTTTTCATCCCTCAATTTACCATATGCCCATCCTATATCATCAGAGTTACGCTTCAAAGGTATCATCGATGATGCACTGGTTGGATTCGATGCCGCAGATGAACCAGACATTGAATTACTAGGAGTGCTAGTCATTTTCTCTACAACATTCACAAGTAGAAATACAATAACTACAAAAATGTAAATAGAATTTATATGCATAGTAAAAGCTAGTTTTATAAGAATGTAAGCATATAAACTCCAATTATCATTTGAACTTTTTATATCACGATAGCAAGTATACAAACAAGGACTAATCATTCTATTTTTAATTTTTTCTATGAATTGTAGCATCAAACAACTTCACAATGTGGTGGATCTTTTATGCAGGGAGAAAACTTGAGACGTTCTATATTGAAGAATCAAGAATTCAAGATACTGGGTATACATACTTGTAATCTTGATTCCTGTAATATTTAATGATTTGTTAATTATTAATTTGTTATACACCTCCACCTTATTGGAAATTTGTGCTCAATGTACACATGATAAGCAATCTTAGAATAATTTCCTAAATCATGAAGGGCAAATGACATCATGCGACATTAGCTTATGCACAGAAAAGAAATATAGCCTAATGTGATGAACAATTGACTTGTTAAAGGCACACCCAACAGGAAATGTGTCTCCCACAAATCAATAATAATAGGCTATCTTAGTTACATGCTAAGAAAGTTGAAGACCGAAGGTTAGACATTAGAACATAGAACTAAAGATGATGAAATATCACTCAGTTCTCACCTACAAGTCTACAACAGCCCACTGAGGAAGCTCACCAACAGCTGGAAGATAAAGCACCTTTCCGAGATCTACATTTCATGAAAGACAAACACAGTATAAATGATTGATCCTCTTGGTGATATAAAAAAGTCCAAACGAGTGAGGAACACAATTATACCATGGATTAAACCAGTTAAATGCAGCCAACCTTCACATAACACAAATCACTTTATAACTTATCTCTTTATATCAGGGCAGTTTGAACTGATCTGTACTACACGCATGTAAATAGTAATTGAAAGCAGCACACATCAAACTCTAATTTTTCTTCTTCTTCTTTTCATACTTACCCATTATTCGAAACTCAAAACTCCATGTCTTACGTATTCTGATACCAGAAATCTGAAATTTCCTTTCCAATTTACCACACAAATATCTACACCATTAACCATGCATTATCAAGAATGTAAAGTTGTAAACAAACCATTGTACAATAGAACCTCTCATAAGTCATAAGTAACATACTAACATCTACCAGAGTAAACATTCGGCGCCAATTTGTCAAGTACACGCCTATAGTTCTGTTCTAATATCAACTCATTTCTTTTTTTCTTCTTTTTTTTGCTTGGAACTTTTGTGTAGTTTCAAGATGCATTCAGTACTGATGGTTGCATGAAACTCATTAATTCAATGGAGGTTATCTTGAAGGGTAGTCAACAGGTAATGTTAACATGTCATTATATTTTGTGTATATATTTTTGTTGGAGAATCAATGAACACATGAACTGTGTCGCGAAATCATTTTGCAATTAGATATAATTGGGCGCCATGGAATGCATCTATACTTCACACATAGCCAGCATTGTTCCTTTAGGGTCCCATGGGTTTATCTATCATTGAGCCTACTACAGTTTTGTACAGTTTGACGAGACTCAGTCTATGGGATTTTTGTTGGAAGTTGGAACTATACATAGCCTCCAAGGGCATTGCCTTGCAGCCTTTCTATCACCTGGTCTATGTCATCACCGACAGTTCAAACTAATATATATGTATCAAGTTGTTTAGGCATTAATCGCATTATGTGTTTTCATTTCGTGGGAATTGTAGATATTTCAGTGCCACAGTGAATTCTATGCAAGAGATGCACCTAACACATGAATTGAGGAAAACATAAAATGTAAGTGCTTCCCAGCCACCTTGAGCTTAGTCAGTCAGTCAAGCAAAAACACATGTATAATTCATTCATTTATGCAGTGTGTTGGTGATCAATCAAATTTTAAATTGCATATAGTTCCATACACATATGCAGATTCACACTCATTCACAAAGTATTAGAAGTGTACACATACAGTATAACAATTAACAAGTAAAGCTGAAGCTTGAGAAGTGAAGCTTTGACTATGAGCCGGCGAAGAGAAGTGAAGTGGACTGAGGCCGTGAAGTGATCTACGCATTTTATGCTTGATTCTTAACGTCTTTCTCTTTACATTTAGCTTTGTTTTGACCTTAGTATTATCATTTCTTACTTACTTTGTTGTTTTTAGGTTTTGAATAAAGGAGTGCAATAAAAGAGGTGAAATGGAGCTTAAAACACAGCAAATGAAGGTTTCCTAATTCGTTTAGGAAAAATGGTGTTTCCTACTTTGACTAGGATTCCTACTCGGGTTAGGAATGCAAATGGTTCGACAAACTCGGAAAGTTTCGCGGAGCTGAAAAATGAAGTTTCCTAAATCAACTAGGAATAACGTGGCGAAATATCCGAGACGCGCAAAATGATTGAGAAATGGTATTCGTAAAAGTTACTAAAATGGTACGCACAAATGGTTTCCCAAATGAAGAACGAATACATTTCTCCTACGTGGACCAGGAAAGATCAAGTCGGCATACATTTATGGAAAGAAGACATGGCCGAAATATTGAGATCATCCTTGCCCTATTTGAAGACCAAATATCTTGAATATATTGAAGGAATTCGGCAAGGAGTATATTTCCTTGGAGATCAAGAAAGAATATCTAGAGTGGAATAAGGAAAGAAGATTTCAGAACAAACCTGTAACTTCAAGAGGCCACCGAAGTCGCAAATAAACTCCAAATATGGCGTTCCTTATATGGATTTTATAGCTCTCTGAATAAGCTTTCCAACGAATCCAAAATCATAATTTTCTGAGCTGTAGAACTCCCGGAAAAGACGTTTCAAGACAGGCTGTTTCCAGCTGGCATTTCTACCCGGGTAAACTAGGAATCCCTAGTTTGGAGAGGAAAGTTGGACTTCTTCACCTATAAATAAGAGGGCTCGGTCTCAAACTCATTCATCACTCATCATACAAGCCAAGTCTCTGCCTTAAACACTTCCTCTCCACAAACACTCGAAATCTCTTCAAGGAACGCCATCCTCCACACCATATACATTCGGCCTCCACCTAGAAGCAACCTTAGGCAATCCGAGGGTTCATCTAGCCATCCATAGAAGGATCGTGTGCAAGCTTTGGGACTGCAATCACGACACAAAGGGTGTATTTCGATCCCTCTACTTACTCCTTGTAATGAATTTCAGTTTTGTAGAGTGTAAAGACATGTTTTTGTAATATAATTCTAATTCTATTTTATGTCATCTATTTCGAGTCTAAGTCTTTTCTTTGTGCTAATCTAAATGCGAGCAATCTTGGTTTAGGTTAGATAATGTGTCTTCTTCACTTAATGCTTTAATCTAAATGCGAGCAATCTTGGTTTAGTCACTTAATTATGAAAGATGCATGCGAACCACATAGTAAAGACCTAGATAAAAATTAGGTTGCATATAATATGATTAGGTTATAAAGAAATGAAGTAAGTGTGACGAGTTGATCAATGTGTATATATGTAATTAAACTTTATTTTCGGTTTTAGTAAGCATGTTTAGGATTCTATGTTCTTGTTTGTTTTGCTTGTCTATGAGTTTAAACATGTTAGAATTTAGAAGCCAACGATGTGTTTGCTATGCCATGTTCTTGTCTTTATTTTCGTAGATATTAAACAACCTTTTCAAACCTCCCTTTCAAACCATAGCGTAAATATGCATGCACCCTCAATCCCCGGTTAAGAACGATCCCTACTTACCAATGCTACATCTACACCAAGGGTTTTAATTGTTTATGCGTTTTTGTTGAGTGTTAAGTGTTAATTTAATGGTTGCAAAAGCGTGTATCAATTTTGGCGCCGCTGCCGGGGATTGTAAAGAATTGTGTGTTTATGCTTGTAAATATGTGAATATGTGTAAATAAGTGTGTGTATATATATATATGTAAGTAAATATGTAAAGTGTCGAAAATTTTTATACATGTTCATAATACGTTCCATTCTAACTTTTTGTTTTTTCAGCCATGTAAATAGGTACATATTAAAGGAAGTCTTCGATTTACATTGAGTACGCGAGTTTGGTTGATTAAGTCTCACTCATTGGAATAGATGGCGCCTCTTTTTCTTTCTTATCTCCTTAACCCCTCGTGATGTGTGGATTTCATCACCGCACACCATAACCTAAGTGAAGTTATGGACATGAGGTTGAGGGCGGAGTTTGCAAGAACTTGAGGGAATGTCTTTCTCGAGATTTTGGCTGAATGTCGGGCATGGTGTCTAGAAACGGGTTATGACTGGTGACAAGTTCTGGATCTAAGAAAGACTTGCATCAATGGAGTATATACCAATGATCCGGTAAGTGGACGAATACTTGTCTTTGAGTAAGAAATCTTTGGTAACTTGGTGTCTAGAAGGTGACGGTTTCTATGACGGGTTTTGGATCCGAGATTTCAAATCAGTCCTACCTCTCGTGGTCTCTCTTGCCAACTGGCCATGTTTTTCGATTGAACCAAGGCCGATTGATTGAGAATGTACATTTTATCGCGCGGGTCGCACGTCCAATGAAAGACCTAAAGGCTAAATGAACGTATTCTCTTTGAATTGAAGGCGAAACTCAATGAACAAAATACTTGTGCATATTACTTGTAAATTTCGTGTGCATTAAAACTTGTAAAGAATTAACCACGTTGCATATAGCTTGCATAACCTGCCGGCGGCTTTGTGATGCTCGGATTTCACCACCGGGTACCCTAACCTAAGTGAAGTTAGGGACATGAGGCCAAACGTATGGTCACGTTGCATCATGTATTTAACACGTAACTTTGTGTGTTTTCTGCAGGTTTCTAACGTTTTCTCTTATGCATTCATACCATTTTTCACGTAGGATCCCTTATGTGTGCCTTTAAAACCCTTCTAAGTGCATCCATCGTGATTAATGTTATACTTGCATAAATTCCGTGTGCATATGTGTGTTCTAACTTGTTTATAAGTCGTGCATTGTATATATGTCTAACTTTGCAGAAAACGTGTGTACATGTGTTTATAGTTCATTTCGTACATTTCGTGTATATTCTAAACATTGCATCTATTTATCTATCTATTTAGGCATTACATCTATTTCCTACAATCTATGTCCTATATTTATATAACGTGCACTTTGTTTCTATATGTCTTATGATTTCGTGTGTTTTTGTGTGCTTTTGTTTTCGTGTGTTTTTCTTGTACGTTACAATTTTGGTTAGTATCTTACATTCCTTGTGTATTCTTTTGATGCTAACACTTGATCTTTGGTGGATGATCAGATTCTATGAATGTCCCGTTCCCACTCGACTCCTATAGTTGATCTCCAAGCACTCTCAAACCGTTTGGCAAATCTCAAGTCTCAAGTAGTCCTGAGTGAACAAGTTCTCGACCAACCTATCATTGAGGAAGGTTTTGACTCTCCACGTTCATTCCATCACTCCACCGAGCATACACAAGAAGAAGAGCAAGACATGGCACACAACAACCCACCGAATCTTCCCATCAACGAGAGGCGATCTCTTCGCCAACGTACTTGCTCCACCGAATGGAGTAGCGGTCCTTCGTGCATTCGATTTCCAGATCCTCAAGAGGACAAGAAGGACATTGAGTTGAAGAGTGGCTTCTTACACCGTTTACCAATCTTCCATGGGCTGTCCAACGAAGATCCAAACATGCATCTCAAGCAATTTCAGTTCATTTGCATGAGTATGAAGCCTTCGGATGCCGATGAAGAACTCTTCAAGCTCAAGGCATTTCCGTTTACATTGATTGATAGAGCTCAATCTTGGCTTTTGGAACTCCCGCCTAACCACATCACGACTTGGAAGCAACTTGCGGACCTGTTCTTGGCTAAGTACTTTCCGGCCTCAAAAATCACTGTTTTGAGGAAGAAGATCACGGGAATTACACAAGCATCGGATGAGTCATTTGGCCAGTATTATGACCGTTTCAAAGTTCTATGCGCCACCTGCCCCTCCCATGGTTTTTCCGAGACAAACCTCATGAACTACTTCTATGATGGCTTAAAACCGATTGATAGAGAGCTTCTTGATGCCGCTGCAACCGGAGCATTCATGGATTTAGATGAGATTGAAGCTTGAACTTTGTTGGAAAACCGAGCCAATAATGGTGCTCAATATGGGATGGCTCCACGAAAACAAGTGAATGAAGCTAGCTCAACGCAAGTGAAGGACGAGAAGTTTGACAAACTAGCATCTATGCTAGAACAAGTGCTTGAGCTAGAGACAAAGAGAGCCAAGGCAGTTCAAGGACCAACGTGTGGAGTATGTCAACTACAAGGGCACTACAATGATCAATGCCCTAATTTGGTGGAACAAAATGGAGATCCGGAGCAAGTTAATGCTATTGGAGGATATCAAGGGGGCCAACGTTACAACAATTACAACAACAACAATTTTGGCAACCGAGATCATCCAGGTTTCAAGTGGAGCAGCAATGAGGGATGTTTAAACCCTCCGGCACCTCAACAAAGCTACCAACGTGCTCCCTTCCAACCAAGGCAGCCAATGCATCACGCTCCCATTCCAACAATGCAACCTATGCAGCAATCTCCTCCGGTCCAACAATTTACAAATCCGGACTATGACAAAATGTTCACACAATTGTCCGCTTCAACACAAGTTCTCTTGGAGGGACAAGCAAAGCAAAAGGAGACGTTGGAAACACATGGCCGAGACATACAAGAGATGAAGAAGCAAATGGGCCAAATCGTGGACTTCATGGGCCAATTTCGAGATTCCGGCCATCTTCCACCTCAATCACAACCACCAAATCGGAATGTGAGTGCAATTATTACGAGGAGTGGAAGAACTTTGGCATCCCCTTTGCCAAAGACAAGCTCAGCACCTCCTCACACCATTTTTGAGGAGGAAGACTTAGAAGAAGACCCGGCCACTAAAGAAGCCGAGAAGAATGTGGCTCCTCACGCCACTAAGGCACAACCCTCATCATCACAATCTGCCCCAAACAAAGGTATCAACCCTATCCCTTCAAGTTCGGTTAATACTAATGCTTCGTTTGCTCGTGCACCATTCCCACATAGGTTGACGAAATCTAAGAAAGATGATCAATACGAAGACATCTTGGACATCTTTCGGAAGGTGCAAGTAAATCTGCCCTTGATCGAGTGCATAAAGCAAGTGCCTATCTATGCGAAATTTCTCAAAGAATTATGCACCCAAAGGAGGCAAACGAGAGCGAAGGAGGTTGTGAAGGTGAATGCAACCGTTTCAGCGGTTTTACAGCGTCGGTTACCCCCCAAATTGAAGGATCCGGGGAGCTTTTCTGTTCCTTGCGTGATTGGTGACAACAAATTCGAGGATGTTATGCTAGATCTTGGTGCATCCATTAACGTAATGCCCTATTACTTATATGCATCCATGGATTTAGGCGAGCTCAAACAAGACAACGTCATCATTCAGCTAGCCGACCGTTCGCATAAGTATCCTAGGGGATACGTTGAAGATGTTCTTGTGCAAGTCAACAACCTAATCTTTCCAGCTGATTTCTACATTGTTGACATGGAAGAGAGTCCTTTGAACACCACGCCATTGCTTCTTGGACGACCTTTCATGAGGACTGCAAGAACGAAGATCGATGTTTTCGAGGGAACGTTTTCCATGGAGATCGATGGAGAAAAGATTGAATTCAACATCTTAGATGCCATGAAGGTTCCCACGGCAAGTGTCAATGCAATATTTTCGATGGATGTGGTAGAAGAGGCAGCTCAACAACACTTAGACACCATTGGAGATGATGTGCTCGACATTGCCATACAAGAAGGAGCGGGGTTGACTCGACTCGGGGATGAAGCCCTTTTTGATGCACTTATCGAGATTTTGGAGCCAAGGATCCTCGAGATGGCTATGGCACTCAATGAGGCTCCACGGATTACAAATAGGCCACCTCCAATTCCGTTGGCCTATGGAGAAAACAAGCTTATTCCATCCGTGATCAAGGCACCGGAATTAGAACTCAAGGTGTTACCGGCTCATTTGAAGTATGCTTACTTGGGAGAGAATGACACTTTGCCGGTTATCATTTCATCATCATTGGAGGAAGAACAAGAAGGCAAGCTCATCAATATGCTCAAACGTCATAAAACAGCAATTGGATGGACCCTTGCCGACATCAAAGGCATCAATCCGGCCACTTGCGTGCATCGAATTCTACTCGAAGATGGGGCTAAACCTTCGAGAGAAGCTCAAAGAAGACTCCATCCACCAATGATGGAAGTTGTGAAGAAGGAAGTTATCAAGCTCTTGGATTGTGGCGTCATATATCCAATTCCGGACAGCCGATGGGTCTCACCCGTACAAGTTGTTCCTAAAAAGTCCGGAATCACCGTGGTGAAGAATGCGGAAAACGAATTGGTGCCACAAAGAACCGTAACCGGCCATAGAGTTTGTATCGACTATCGGAAGCTCAATGCCACCACTCGCAATGACCACTTCCCCTTGCCATTCATTGATCAAATGCTCGAGAGGTTGGCGGGACATGAATATTATTGCTTCTTAGATGGATATTCCGGTTACAACCAAATCAGCATCGCCGAGGAAGATCAAGAGAAGACAACGTTCACTTGCCCCTTTGGAACGTTTGCATACCGACGGATGCCATTTGGACTTTGCAATGCACCAGGTACCTTTCAACGTTGCATGCTTTCAATTTTTTCCGATTACATAGAGAAGATAATAGAAGTATTCATGGATGATTTCAGTGTCTTTGGGAAAAATTTCGATGCATGTTTAGCTAACTTAGAACTGATTTTACAAAGATGTGTTGAAACGAACCTAGTGCTTAATTGGGAGAAATGCCATTTTATGGTTACTCAAGGGATAGTTTTAGGTCACATAGTTTCGAAAAGGGGAATAGAAGTTGATAAAGCAAAAGTAGATCTTGTGCGATACTTACCCTCTCCAACTTCGGTTAGAGAGATACGTTCTTTTCTTGGCCATGCAGGTTTCTACAGGAGATTTATCAAGGACTTTTCCCAAATATCTCGTCCCTTGTGCAAGCTTTTACAAAAGGACACTCCCTTTGTGTTTGATGATGAATGCCGAGCTGCATTTGACAAGTTGAATGAGCTTCTCACAAGTGCTCCTATTCTTTGTGCACCGGATTGGTCCCTACCGTTTGAATTAATGTGCGACGCATCCGACTACGCCGTTGGAGCTGTTTTGGGGCAGAGGAAGGACAAGAAGCCCTACGCCATTTACTATGCCTCTCGAACATTGGACGATGCTCAAAGCAACTATACAACAACCGAGAAGGAGATGCTCGCTGTGGTGTTTGCACTTGACAAGTTTCGATCATACTTGTTGCAAAGCAAGGTGATTGTCTATACGGACCACGCTGCATTGAAGTACTTGATGGCGAAAAAGGATGCCAAACCACGACTCATTCGTTGGATACTTCTACTCCAAGAATTCGACATAGAGGTAAAGGATAAGAAGGGAGTAGAAAACGTGGTGGCAGACCACTTATCTCTAATTGTACATGACAAGGAGACGGTGGCAATTGAGGAAACATTTCCGGATGAACAACTCTTCGGACTTCAGGTAAGTACCTCGGAAACTCCTTGGTATGCGAATATTGTGAATTATTTAGTTACCGATAAGTTTCCATCTCACATGCATAGTGTTCAACGCCATAAACTTAGACTAAATGCTAAACATTTCATTTGGGATGAGCCTTACTTATGGAAACAATGTTCTGACTTAGTAATTAGAAGGTGTGTCCCCGATTGCGAATTTGAGTCTATTCTTAAGTTTTGTCATAACGATGCATGTGGAGGTCATTTTGGTTCTAGGAAAATAGCCTTGAAAATATTAGATTGTGGATTCTTTTGGCCTAATATATTTCGTGACTCTCATGAATTTTGTGCCAAGTGTGATAGGTGCCAAAGATCCGGTAATATAGGTCCTCGAGATGAAATGCCACAGAACTACATCCTTAATGTCGAAATCTTTGATGTTTGGGGCATAGATTTTATGGGACCATTTCCCATGTCTAACGGTTATACTTACATCTTACTCGCTGTTGATTATGTGTCGAAATGGGTGGAAGCAAAAGCCACCCGTACTAATGATTCGCGAGTTGTTGCAGATTTCCTTAAAGCACAAATTTTCACACGACATGGAATGCCTCGCATTCTAATAAGCGATGGTGGAAGTCACTTTTGCAACAAGATAGTAGACGCATTGATGAAGAAGTACGGCATCACCCACAAGGTCTTTACACCATATCATCCACAAACCAATGGATTAGCGGAAATCTCCAATCGCGAAATCAAGAATATTTTGGAAAGAACTGTCAAGCCAAATCGCAAGGATTGGAGCCAATGTTTGGATGATGCATTATGGGCCTATAGGACGGCATACAAGACTCCCATTGGCATGTCCCCTTATCGACTTGTCTATGGAAAAGCATGTCATCTTCCGGTTGAGTTAGAACATAAGGCATGGTGGGTTGTCAAGAAATTCAATTTAGATCACGACGAGGCTGGTTTACATCGGAAACTCCAACTTTGTGAGCTCGAGGAAATCAGGAATGATGCATTCGACAATGCTTGGATCTATAAGGAGAAAACGAAGGTGTTTCACGACAAGAGGATCCGGAGAAAGGAGTTCCTAATCGACCAAGAGGTATTACTCTTTAACTCTCGCCTTAGAATTTTTCTAGGAAAGCTACGCTCGAGGTGGGTTGGACCCTTCATTGTCACCGAAATTTTTCCCCATGGAGCTATAAAAATCAGGAGTCCAACAACCGGAAACGAATTCAAAGTCAATGGTCATCGTTTAAAGCCGTATCATTCGGCCGTGAAAGAGGAAATAGTGGAGGACGAATCTCTATTTGCACCGGCCACATCAAATGAATGAAGAACTCTCAAGTCTAGGCTGTAAGACGTTAAAAAACAAGCGCTTGTTGGGAGGCAACCCAATGGAGGAAATCGCCAAGGCTTTGTTCTCTCCTCCCTTATCTTTTTAATTTCATTGCTTATTTACTTTCCTTAGCTAAAATTTTCGTGGGTCTTTCCCTTCATACGAAATTCTATGATCCCCTTAAATACATTGAGGACAATGTAGAGTTTAAGTGTGGGGGAGGGGTTTACAACTTTATTTGAGTCGTAAAATTTCAAAATCAGGCGGACAATGGAACTTTCCGGCGGATGATGCCCTAAAAAAAATTGTTTTTAAAGAGTCTTTTTCATTTTAGGATGCCCTTAGTTAGTCTATGATGAAAATGGACGGAAAAAGAATACATATGGCGATAAATAAACACTAAACTGATTTTCTTGTGATAAGTGAGATATTTTGATTGTCATAACATGTAGTGGATATGGTTTGATTAAACATGGTACAGATTTCGCATGTTAGAATAAGTTTTAAATCATACAAACCTAAAAGTGAGTTTTTGAGCCTACATTACATCATTTGAGAGTGAATTTCGTGCATATGGCTCTCAAAAACAAAACATGCCTCATCTAATTGCTTGCCATAGATATTAATGAACTAGAGATTACTAGAACTTACTCATGTAGATTTACAACGCTTTTAAGTTGATATATGCTCTGATTTTGGATATGATTAAAGGCAAATTAGGTTACCACCACTTAAACTAAATGGCCTTGTGTCCCATTGTGCGCACGAGTTGCGACACCCTTAGATTACCCCTTTGTGCCTACGTTAAGCCTTTTTCTTTCATTTACCACATACATATCTAAACACTTAGCCTAGTGTAGAGTTTCCAACCCTTGTTCAAAGACTTGGTGAAGAAGTTTCGAAGCTAGCATAAAAGAAGTGGCGAAAAAAGTGATGAAAGAATACAAAGAAGGGAAGACTTGTCCAAAAGAGTTGATTGCCGAAATACAAAAGAAAGAAAAATTCGAAAGAAAAAAAAATGTGTGTAAAAGCTCTCCGGCAAAAGTTCTAAGTGTAAAAGTTTGGACAAGTGAAGTTTAGAATGAAGTTAGGGCCCAAAAAGATGAAAATTGGCCCCCGATCTTGAAGTTTGACACAAGAAGAAGTGTAGAAAGGATGAGCCACGAATTCAAGAAGTTTTAAGTGCTAAACTAAGTCTTTGGAACGTGTTTTAACCACCACTTATCTAAATTTCGAATGCCTTAGCCTTAGCCTCATTACAACCTTTCTAAAGTCCTTTATGATCCTTAAGATGAGTAGCCTTCAATTGGTTGAGTAAGTTACATGAGTAAGAATATGGTTTGGTTCATTTGTGCAAGTAATTATGAGGTATTTCGATACAATACATATACATTTTGAGTGAACCACTTTTCATGAGTGAAAATATGATGAGTGCATCCATGTGAGATTGATTTAAACTTGTTCGAAACATGCATAACTTTAACTTCACCATTGTTTTCTCCAAGTCCTACTTGTTTATAACATGATCATATTTCTATTAACTCTCGAAATTGTTGAACTTTAAATTCTAAAATCTTGTGATTCCATCGCCATATACTTAAGAAAATTTCTGAGACAAATTTTGCTAAGGGCTTAGGAGTTGTTTTTATTTATTTGAGTCCATAGGATTTGTTCAACGTGGAGGCTAGCTCTAACGTTGGTTTTATAATTTTAGTCTTTCTTTTATTTAGTATTTGCTAGGGACTAGCAAAGTCTAAGTGTGGGGGAATTTGATCTACGCATTTTATGCTTGATTCTTAACGTCTTTCTCTTTACATTTAGCTTTGTTTTGACCTTAGTATTATCATTTCTTACTTACTTTGTTGTTTTTAGGTTTTGAATAAAGGAGTGCAATAAAAGAGGTGAAATGGAGCTTAAAACACAGCAAATGGAGGTTTCCTAATTCGTTTAGGAAAAATGGTGTTTCCTACTTTGACTAGGATTCCTACTCGGGTTAGGAATGCAAATGGTTCGACAAACTCGGAAAGTTTCGCGGAGCTGAAAAATGAAGTTTCCTAAATCAACTAGGAATAACGTGGCGAAATATCCGAGACGCGCAAAATGATTGAGAAATGGTATTCGTAAAAGTTACTAAAATGGTACGCACAAATGGTTTCCCAAATGAAGAACGAATACATTTCTCCTACGTGGACCAGGAAAGACCAAGTCGGCATACATTTATGGAAAGAAGACATGGCCGAAATATTGAGATCATCCTTGCCCTATTTGAAGACCAAATATCTTGAATATATTGAAGGAATTCGGCAAGGAGTATATTTCCTTGGAGATCAAGAAAGAATATCTAGAGTGGAATAAGGAAAGAAGATTTCAGAACAGACCTGTAACTTCAAGAGGCCACTGAAGTCGCAAATAAACTCCAAATATGGCGTTCCTTATATGGATTTTATAGCTCTCTGAATAAGCTTTCCAACGAATCCAAAATCATAATTTTCTGAGCTGTAGAACTCCCGGAAAAGACGTTTCAAGACAGGCTGTTTCCAGCTGGCATTTCTACCCGGGTAAACTAGGAATCCCTAGTTTGGAGAGGAAAGTTGGACTTCTTCACCTATAAATAAGAGGGCTCGGTCTCAAACTCATTCATCACTCATCATACAAGCCAAGTCTCTGCCTTAAACACTTCCTCTCCACAAACACTCGAAATCTCTTCAAGGAACGCCATCCTCCACACCATATACATTCGGCCTCCACCTAGAAGCAACCTTAGGCAATCCGAGGGTTCATCTAGCCATCCATAGAAGGATCGTGTGCAAGCTTTGGGACTGCAATCACGACACAAAGGGTGTATTTCGATCCCTCTACTTACTCCTTGTAATGAATTTCAGTTTTGTAGAGTGTAAAGACATGTTTTTGTAATATAATTCTAATTCTATTTTATGTCATCTATTTCGAGTCTAAGTCTTTTCTTTGTGCTAATCTAAATGCGAGCAATCTTGGTTTAGGTTAGATAATGTGTCTTCTTCACTTAATGCTTTAATCTAAATGCGAGCAATCTTGGTTTAGTCACTTAATTATGAAAGATGCATGCGAACCACATAGTAAAGACCTAGATAAAAATTAGGTTGCATATAATATGATTAGGTTATAAAGAAATGAAGTAAGTGTGACGAGTTGATCAATGTGTATATATGTAATTAAACTTTATTTTCGGTTTTAGTAAGCATGTTTAGGATTCTATGTTCTTGTTTGTTTTGCTTGTCTATGAGTTTAAACATGTTAGAATTTAGAAGCCAACGATGTGTTTGCTATGCCATGTTCTTGTCTTTATTTTCGTAGATATTAAACAACCTTTTCAAACCTCCCTTTCAAACCATAGCGTAAATATGCATGCACCCTCAATCCCCGGTTAAGAACGATCCCTACTTACCAATGCTACATCTACACCAAGGATTTTAATTGTTTATGCGTTTTTGTTGAGTGTTAAGTGTTAATTTAATGGTTGCAAAAGCGTGTATCATGAAGACGAACTCGTGAAGTGAAGCCGGCGAAGATGAGGCAGAGCGATTTGGGTCGGAGCTCTAAGCTTGGAGTTGAGCTCCAAGCGGTGATGTTGCGAGGAGGGTGGGAGCTCGGAGAGGCAGCATCGCGCGTACTACCAGCAGAACCACTATATCCGACGAGCTGCCGAAAAACAGACCGACGAGAAGGGATCTCGTCGGTTATAGTTAACTATAACCGACGACAGGATTATCTCGTCGGTTATAGTTTTATGACCGTCGAGATTATCATGTCGTCGGTTATAGTCGCCGGAATCTCGTCGGTCATAGTTTTCGACTATGTCCGACGAAATTTTTGGACTATAACCAACGATTTTTTCATATCGTCGGTTATAGTTTCTTATTTCAGATCTGGGCAGCAGCTCGATCTGTCATTCAAAAAACTTTCCATTTTTTCAACAAATGCTCTGAAATCGATCTTTGGGTGATGTCGAGAATGAGTTCGTGATGATTCGTGCGCATTATTATATATAGCTAGGTATGTACGTGCTTAATTAATATATATATATGTGTTGTGCATGCATGTATTGCTTAATTTGTTGAATTAATAGATGGATCGATCGATCGAGTTAATTAATTAATTGATTCTTGAGTTTGAGTAATTGATCGATGGTTGATTTGGATTACGTATGCGTGATTGATCGTAAATATATATATTAATTGTTGTTAATTTTAATTTGATTATTGTGAATATATATATATATAGCAATTATATATATATTTAGATTTTTGTGATCGATTATATATATATATAGTTAGGGTGTACGTGTGTGTGTATATATATATATTAAAATTATGGGAATTAAAATAATAAATATTTATATGTAGCTATGAAATTTGAATTAATAAGATCATGGATATATATACATGCATGGATGCAGTTATAATTTTGAGGATGGACAAGAGTTGGATATGTCTTCCAAGATGGGATGTAAGATATCACCGTGGAATTAGAAGTTTTGTAGAATATGTGAAGGTTAATTGTGGAGGGATGACAATTCATTATTGTCCGTGTACGAAATGTCAGTGTCGCAGCGAGCGATATCGTTTTCACATCGATAAAGTATTGGAGCACTTGAAGAAAAACGGGTTTTGGGATAAGTACACATGTTGGATTTATCACGGTGAGAGCTCAACATTTGGTCAACATGATCACGGACAATTTTTTGAGAGTGGCAGTACATCCAATGATCCAACAACAAGGTTGATCAACGATATGTTTCCTCATGAGAGCGGTATATTTGCTCAAGCACCGGATATCGATATCCCTCCCGCCGTTGGAGACTTCCCTCATATTGAGCCAGTCCAGCAATTACCTACAGCTGTCAACACTACTGGTATGGACAAGTACAACAACCTCATTGCCTTCCAACAGACCCCGTTGTACAACGGGTGTAATAAGACTGTTCTGGAAAGTGTTATGGGAGTAATGAAGCTCAAAGTGGAGAACAAAATGAGTGTGAAGGCTGTTGATGATTGGCTGAAGTGGTCTGGTTCGTTGTTGCCCCCCGGTCATCGTTTTCCTACCACTCATCGTAAGGTGCGACAGATCCTTAAACATCTTGGCCTTTCCTACATCAAAATCCATGCTTGTAGATATGATTGTGTTCTCTTCTGGGGTGAAGATGCTTATGGGAATGATCTTGAATCCCTTGATGAATTCCCAGTATGTGGTACAAATAGGTATAAGTTGACTCCTGCCGGAAACAAGAAAGCTTTGAAGATACTTCGGTATTTTCCCCTGATAGATAGGCTAGAACGGTTGTTCATGTCTGCACACACGGCTGAAGCTATGAGATGGTGGGCCGAGAGGAATTTTCCCGACGGTGATACGCTTATACACCCTGCTGACGGAGAGGCTTGGAAGCACATGGTGAATGAGTTTTCTTATTTTGCATCAGAGGTGAGAAATGTTTGGCTGGGGCTTTCATCTGACGGATTCAACCCTTTTGGGAACATGAGTCTTCAATACAGTATATGGCCAGTTATTTTGGTACCGTACAACCTTCCTCCATGGATGTGCATGAAGAAAGAATACAACATGCTCACTATGATCATTCCAGGGCCGGGTTATCCAGGAAAGTGTCTCGATGTGTATCTGAGACCCTTGATTGAGGAGCTTAAGTACTTGAGTGAGCATGGTCATCCCACTTATGACAAGTTCAAAAATGAGATGTTCCAGATGCATGCCATGCTTGTTGGCACCATTAGCGATTTTCCTGCACGCGGGATGTTGTCGGGCAACGTTACCAGGGGATACATGGCTTGTCCAGAGTGCATGACGGTTGAGTGTTGCAGACCTCATTGCAGGAAGATTGTACAGATGCGACATCGTTGTTGGCTTCCACATGATCACCCATTTCGGGAGGATATGGAGGCATTTGATGGGACTGTGGAAATAGGTGAGCAGCCGAGGAGATGGACGGGGGATGAAATCTTAGAAGTGCTAAATGAATACGATTTTGGGCAGCTAAGCAATCATCCTCAGATAGTGGCGTCAATACCTGACAAATTTTGGACACACAAAAGTATTTTTTATGTTAAATTAGGATTATATTTTTAGTTAAATTTGGATTATAATTTAGGTTAAATTAGGTTAAATTAGGATTATAATTTAGGTTATATTTGGATTATATTTTAGGTTAAATTAGGTTAAATTTTAGGTTAAATTGTTAGGTTATAATAAAATTTGGATTATATCCTAATTTTAGGTTAAATTAGGATTATAATTTATGGAATTTTAGGTTATAATTAAATTTCGATTGTTTTGAATTTTATTCATGAATTGATATATATTGGGATGTACTCGAAAATTTTAGGTTATATGTGGATTGGATTATATGTGGAAAGGATGGATTATTTGGATTATATGGATTATTTTATATGGATTATTTGGATTATATGGATAGGATTATATGGATTATATGTGGATTATATGGAATTTTAGATTATATTAGCATGAATTTGGATTATTTGGATTATTGGAATTATTGATATATATATATAGTTAAATTATTGAATTGGATTAATTATATATGTATTGGAAGTTTTATGGAATTATATATTGTTGATTTTTGTGGAATATTTATATATTGAATATATATTGGATTATTGATTTTTAGATGAATTAGGAATTTTTTTTAATTTTAATAATTTTATAGCAACGATGCAATGGTTTAATTGCGGACCTTCCTGAGGGGCCGGGTCGAGTACTTCGAGAGGGAGGTCTAGAGGGAGAGGGAGATCGGGACGTGGGGATGAGGGCTCGGGAGCTGGGGATCCTGATGGCACCGGAAGTCGGTCCGCATCAGGATCCACCAGTGTCCCCAACACTTACAGTGTTCCGCTGACCTCTCGACACCGTCGGCTGATGGGCGAGGGACAACCTCAGCAGCAGCAGCTCGAGCCGGCTCGATCCTCAGGCGCGAGGAGGGTTCAGCAGGTCAGTCGCACGCCGGAAACGGATAGTGCGACTCAATCCTCGGTCCGAATGCCGGACATTCATCACGAGGAGGGTTCCCCTGTCATCCACCAAACAACTCCTCATTCTTCCGAGGAGGCTGGTGGATCTACTCAGTCCTCGGCGAGGATGCGACTGTGCCCGCCGCCTACATTATTCTTACCGTTGGAAATCCCGACGATACCTCACATCGATTCCGACGGGATGCCTATTCCGGGACAGCTAGGGTTCATTACCTCGGAGCAGGCATATGCGTATATACCCTTCCCGGCACCTCTCTGGAGTGCAAGGATTCCGGGACAACGCACCGACGAATCAGGTAAATATTAATTAGTGATATCTTTTTACTCCCTAATATTTAAATTCAATTAGGTGTTGATGTTTACAAAATCGTCTACATATATATGTGATAGGCGAGATCGTGCCCGGTGCTAAACAGAAGAGAACCAGAGGCCCCGTCGTCGGCAAGTTACTGGACGAAGCCATTCAGGCTAGCGGTGGTGGCCAACTTATGATTCCGACCAGGGATAGAGGGCAGGTGATCGAGGGAAAGGTCACTCAAAAGTACGCGGGGATGGCGGGCAGCCTCATACGGGATAGAGTCCCAATGTTGTGGCAAGATTGGAATTCAGTGCCACAAGCTGTCAAACATCAGCTGAATAATGCGTTGTCGGTGAGTTGAATTGTATATTCATTATGAAAATTTTCAATAATAAATTTTTAATATTATTGATATATATATATAAATATATGCATTGCAGAGGTGGTTCCGCGTGGATGAAGACATTAGACCCACGTGGGCGGATGAAGTGCATGGGAGCAGGTTTGCAGACGACCATTTGTTTCAATTTTTTCGTTTCTTTTGATTATGTTCATACAATGTTGTTAGTTACTAACGCTTGATTTTATGGGTATATATAGGTATAAGGAGTGGAAGGCCGAGCTGAAGAAGCATTGGAAAAAGTACGGGGACGATCGTGAGGGTACCCCTAGCGAGTTTCGTTATAGGGAGTACGAGTGGCGATGGCTTGTGGTTCACTTCAACAACCCTCGATTGAAGGTACGCAACCTTCAATCGATTTAATTTTGGTTTTATCGTACTTCCCGTAAATTATTTGGCTAATGACTGTTTTTTTATGTTGACTTAATCGCGCAGGCTCTTTCTGAAATCAACGCAAAGAACCGGGCCAAAAACACAACAAATCATCATGCCGGTACCAGATCATACTCGGGTTGGATCGAGGAGGCGGCCAACCACCCAGAAGATGATCCCCTTGTCTATACGATGCAGCACGCGTATCCGCAGAATCCCGAATATGCTGTAAGTGTCCTTATAACAAAATAAACTTATTTCTTATTTATTCCGTTTGTGTTTTTTAATTAATATTTTATTGTTCTTTGTCAATTAGGCGAGAATTCAGGAGGCAATTCCGGAGGTGTTGACTCAAGTGGCGAGAGAGCTCTATCCCGACACCCCCGATGCGGAACTCCCGATTGATCAGATTGATCGATCTGATCCGATCGTCAGGGCCAGGATTACGTCAACTGCGATCCCTCCAGGGAAGAACACATTCTACTGCAGGGGTTCCGGAAAATGGGGTCAAGGGCTGCTGAAGCAGACCCCTGAATTCTCTCGCGGATCGGGATCATCATCATCATCTTTGAGGACTAATGAACTAAACGACCGGCTTCATAGGCAATCAATTGAGATGGAAGCTCAACGACGTCGGATAGAGGAGATGGAGCAAGCGCAAGTTGCAAAGCAGAATCGGTTGGCCGAACAGCAGTAGCAAATGGGGACATGGATGCAGCAATGTTATGCACAGTTGCAAGCATCTGGAATCCAGATACCTCCCCCGCCCATATTCGATGAGTCACAGCCACAGCCTCAGCCTCAGCCGCACCCTCAGCCTCAGCCTCAGCCGCACCCTCAGCCACAGCCAGACCAGGACCAACCTACTTATGACGACCCGTTTGACCACATAGACTTAGGACCAGGACCCCCCTACATTTGAACAATTATCGGTTTCATTTTTATTTTCATTATTTACTACGCATATGTATATAGATTTGAACTATTTCGGTTTTTTATTAATTTATTTATTTACTACGTACTCTAGTTTCAATGGTTGTTGATTTTCAATTTGAATAATATATAGATAGCGTGATTTTTTGTGAATGCAGGTTTTGGGATGAAACCCAAAACTTGCAAAAAAAATTTATATTTTTCCACTATATCCGACGACATGTGTCAATATCGTCGGATATAGTTTTCTCCAGAGTCAACCATTTTGACCATGGAGAAAACTATATCCGACGATGACATCGTCGGTTATAGTTTAAAACTATGACCGACGCAAAACCGTCGTCGGATATAGTGTATCCTTTTTCCAACGATAACCCTAACTGGTCGTCGGATATAGTATGACCGACGGTCTATTACCGACGCTACTATATCCGACGACACATCGTCGGATATATCTATGACCGATGAGGAGCCCAAACAGACCGACGACACCAAGTCGTCGGTCATAGTAATTGTTCCGGTAGTGGCGAGAGGGTCGGAGGCTTGGAGCTCAGAGAGGCGGAGCAATTTGGGATTTTTTTGGGTTTTAGGTTTTAGGCTTGGAGCTCAGAGATGCAGATCGAGAATCAATGAATCATTCAATCATATTCATATATCGATTGAAAAAAAAATTCCCAGACCGCCCATACCGCCTAGTCCAGCCTAGACCCGCCTAGATTGCCCAGATGACTATTCAAAGACCAAAATGTCCCAGATGACGATTTAACTGAAAATTCCAAGGTGGTCTGGCGCCTAGGGGCCGCCTAGACTGATTTTTTGAACAATGACAATAGTACCTGACATCATGGATTTGATGATTTTGGTGCTAGTGATCAAAAACCAAACTTTGAAGTTAAAATAATTTAAGCATCAAAATCAATTGGGACGTAGCCATAACTTCACACGATGGTGAAGTTTGGTGGTGGACTGTGGAAATATGATGGTTGGTCGACTTAACCCAGATAAACTATGGTGGTGGAACCTTTGACGCACACGTAGTACATGACTATGTGGCCACACCGTGGCCCAACTATGGCGAATAGTGGCCTAGTTAAAAACAATTGTGGCCAATTCGTTGCATGGTGACAAAACATGGGGTTTGGGCTAGCTTGGACTGGGTTTGGCCCGGGTTGACCCGATCTGGTATGGGTCGACCCGTGACCCATGATCCAGAGGATCCGAGTCACGAATCTCGCTAGAGTAACTTGTTTCATCGGAATAGCACATGGTCATGCAATCCCCGACGGAAGGGAGAGAGGGACGCTGGTGACGAAGTCGACGTTGCACATGGAGGTGTTGCCCGTGTCCTCATCGGAGAGATCGAGGAGATCTCGGATCTTGGTCAAACCTTGATTTAGGGTTTTGGCCTCGGGTTGCCGTTGGCTAATTAGTACTTGGTGTTTCACGGTGAAGAGCACCGCCTAGCAGTGGCTTTGATTAGTTGGAGGAACCGTGAATGGCTGAGGAGGAGCGGAGGAGATCGATTTCGATCGAAATCGGTTTGGTTTCCGATTACTTGCGATTGAGGTCCCCAACGCCGTTAAGAGAATGATGCGTTGGAGAGGATGGTGATGGGGTTCCAGTGCATGAGGCGCTGGTTCCGGCATCAGCTGATCGGAGCTCGTCGCCGGAGGCGGCGGTGGCTCTCCTCGGATCTGAATGGGTTTTCTGGGTTTCTGGGAAAAATACCAGAATGCCCATGATAGTTCATAGAACTACCAGAATACCCTTTTCTCTGTGAAGTTACCAGAGTGTCCTTTTTGCAGCATGGGCCTTCCACGACGAAGAATTCGTCGTGAAAGCTTCTCCAAGCCTTTGACTATGAACTTTTCGTAATACAAGCCCATTTCAGTTTCATTTGTTTTGGTCTTTCATTAGAGGTTTTAACGAAAAACTTTTCATCGTAAGAACTTTATACCCAATTTGGGTACCTAATGAATTAAGGGTTCTAATCCCTTATGCCTAATCCAGTTCCAATTTCTAAGTATAAATTGAAACAACGAAGTGTTCGAAATTAAAACGTTGCAGTGATGAATTCCTTAAAGTTTGAAAAACATATCCTAATAGGCAATATAATTTTTGAACTAAAACACATTAGTTTATGTAAACAGATAAACCTTTTCCCAAGAGTTTTCAAGGTATGTTGGTGTTTATGCCAACAATAAGTTTACACATGATCCCGTTAAACATTACATAATCCGTTATATTGTAATGAATAAGATTTATCTAAGAACATATATCGAATGAATTTTATGTCATCTTATTATTGTTCACGTAGCTCTTATCGTTTGTGACCAAGCTGAGTAATCAATGTAGGTGGGATGCAAGTCCTCTCAATACCTTTATCGAAAGAATCTTTCTAGGCATCACTACTAAATAAGATGAGCCGTACCAGATAAAAGAATAGTAAAAGCAATCTTGATAGCACTTATATTACAGTAGTGACTAATACACAAAACTTAGAACAAAATAGATTTCCACGGGAAAATTGAGCATGCATCCATACACTGAACGATACGTACACTTATGAGGTCTCAATTTGAAATCCTCTTCTTTTGCGATATTTGGTCTTCTAAACATTTTAAGGGTCTTCAGCTTTTTGGCAACAAACACAAGGAGTTAGAAGTCCTTTTCCATGTTGGTGTTAGATTCCTACTCCTTAAGTACAAGTTGTGTTAATGGTGGCACCTCGTTAGAGAAGCCAGCGACCTAACTGAAGTTGTAACTCCCTCTTCGGTTTATATCTCTACCATCAATACATATATTGATTAAATGCTGCATTGGATGGAAAGACCGTAAAGGTTGTCACAATTTGTCCACATCATCTTGAAACTATCGTTGATGGCGATTGATTCATATATGATGCTTCTCTATGGTGAATTTTCAGATCTGATAAATTGAACTATTTAGAGAAGGGAGGAGTAAATTGCAAATCATTCAGTTGCAACCTTGAAAGGTGAAAAAAGAACGTCTTGTTCTAGTCCGGATGTGTAATTGGAACATATGTCAGTTAGTGCATGAGAGACTAGATGCATTTAGCTATCGACATCATACGCATCCCCACTTTGTATGGTTGTTTAACGTCTATGACCAAATCATAAAGACGGTAGGATTCTTTAACGTCTTCGATTGAAGAAATCGTAAAGACGGAGTAGAAGAATGGCTTTGGAACCCCGAGAAAAGAATCGCAAAGTTGAAAGGGGGGAGAAGAGACAATTTTTCACAAGAAAATTTACTTTTCATAGTTTGTATCGATTCTCCTTTTTCTTCTTCATCTTTTCTTCCCTTTTCTTCTTTCTCGAGCAGATAGACCTTCGTGCACTAAGTCGGTCATAACTTTCTTTAGGAGAACTCGATTGATAATCTGGAGGATGTTCTGGAAATTAGACATCCGTGGCGTTCCAGACATATGTTAATCGTCGTCTAGTTCGTTCGAGGCTGCTTGTAATCTTCTGTCACAGTTGACTTATCTGCAGGGACAGATTCCTCATCTTGCAGGTTTTGATCAATGACATCATTGGTGGTCAATTGACAAACTGTTGTGCACATGTTATGAGATTGAAGTAGTCAATCACGAATGAGGGATGAAAGAGTGTTTAATGTTTAGCATATCGAGTTTCGGGTTAGAATCTCGTGCTGATAACGTGTTGACATATGCATCGTAAAACACATAAGTTGGAGAGCAAATGCTCATCATCTTTATTCATAAAGAATGACCCCTTATATAAGAATTCATATTACAAAGTCCTAATATGATATACAATGATTTATTACTTGATATCAAGGAACATAATATCTCTATGATTACAACATATGCAAATACGGTAGGAAATATCACACCAAATCTAAACGTATTTCAACAATATGATTGAAATGTGAGCCTCATAATCATTGATTAGATACTCATTAATAGAGTTCTTCATAGAGAAACTGCATCACAATGTGTACCAGGTATTTATTCGAATGAAAGGTCCATAACAGAGGAATAAAATGTGTGCATATTTTCTTGAAAGAAAGAACATCAAGTTCTTATAAAAAAAAAGAGAGAAGAAAGAAATAAAAACAAGTTGGCGGTAAATAGTAAAATGGCTGGCCTTCAGCTCTTGGCGGTTTGCAAGAAAAGCAATTGATGAGCGGGGTGGTCCTAATTATAGAAAGTGGCGAGGATCGAAGGACAGAGGTGCTTCGAGTTGTCTTTGTTATATTTGGCATGACATGGAATTTTTAAAGTGAGTGCTGGCTGACTCATTCCATTTTATCTTCCCCACAAACACATTCAGTCATATCACAAAAGACACTGGTCACCCTACTCCATTCCTGTACCATTTTGTAAAGGGTTGGGTACTTATTTCGTAAATTTCAAATTCAATTCAATTTGGTTCGAATTTGTATGAGAGGGAATGCGAATAAAATTAAAATTTTTATTATTCCGTTTTATTTCAATCAGGTCTTGATTTAAAAAATTCGATAGTGTCTCGTCCCGCATAATAAATATTTTCTAGTTTATTATTTGTTTATGAGAATCGATATATAAAATTATCACACAATTAATCATATTCGACAAAAAAAAATTGCCCTACATCAATCAAACTATCAAAGTATCACACTTTAAACTAATGAAATTGTGTTATTTGTAATTTGAGCTAAATGTTTTAAGGCAAATTCTTTCATGCGTTAACGCATGTCCAAATATGATAGGGTCCTTCACCAAGTTGGCCGAAATGTACTAGACTGACAATCGATGAACCAGCCATATGAAATTTAAATTTGAATTATAACTCGCTCTCTCAAAAAACACTATCATGGGGCTTGTAATTTAAATTTGAATTATAACTTGCTGTCTCAAAAAAGACCATCATGGGGTTCTGCAATTTGAATTTAAAAACAGCTGGACCATCATGGGGTTCTGCAATTTGAATTTAAAAACAGCTCTCTCTCTCTCTCTCTCTCTCTCGCCTTCCCTCCCTCTGATAATCGCATATTTATGCGTCTATTCGGTATTTAATTTGTTCCCTATATTTAGTTTTTTGTTATTAATCGAGTGAATTAATTATGTTTATTTGTTTTTAGGTATTTTGGAGATTAATGAAGAAAATGAGATTAAATAATATATTATGAAGTACTTGGCGAGATAGCAGTTTGAAATTGGTCTTGGCGAGGAGTGATTTATATATACTCATATTATGGCTGTTTGGCGAGCAGTTGGAAAGAAGGCAAGGACTTGATAGAGTGCGCGTGATATATTATGGCTGCTTGGCGAGTGAGACAATACAAAGAAAGGGAACAAGAGCCCACTTACAATTAAGATTGCTTGGCACGTGATCACTAGCTATTTTAATTAGCTATTGCTAATTATATATATTTTTAGCTAGAAGTAGAATTGGAATAGGAGTGTGACAGCTTGGACTCTAGATATATATATATATATATATTCATATAACTGGAATATGAGGGTGGTGGGCAGAAAGGAAGAGAGAGAATAAGAGAGAAGAAAATAAAGAAAGAAAAGGAGAATAAGTTATGTGCATAGTGTGGAGCCCGATGACGTCGTCGTTAAGAGTTCTTCTTTCTCATTCTTTTATTTATCTTTTATGAATTCTTTGATGTTATTATTTAAGACTATGAGTAGCTAATTTTCTTTTTTTAAGGGGCTACTTGAAGCCCCGTACATGAAGTCTTTTTAATGCATACACTTTAATCTAGTTTTGCATATTCTTTGAATGAGGTTTCTTTCTCTGAATGATTCACCGCATGAATTCTTGTATGTTTGCTTTGGTGGCCAACTTAGTATGCATGCTAGGGTTCTAGTTTCATGAGATACAGGTGACTTAAGATAATTTCTTCCACCGGATTCTCTATAGTGATACGCCGATTTTACCGTCGGGAGATTGAAATCCGTAGGTCTAGCGAGACACGCCCATAGTGTACTTGTGAACCCTTGTAGCTTCTCAAACCTTTTCCAAAACTTAATGCTTTCTTATTTTTAAACCTTGGAGTCCATGACTATGGGTTCAATAGAGGGATAGATGTGGGGAAGGTCTATGACAAACCTGCATAGGCATAAGGATTAGGTAATAGGTTGTAACGATCAACTCTTCCTGAGAACTTTCATTCATTGGATATATGCATTAGGTTAAGTATGTATTAGATATATGGAATGGCGGTGGTGGATTGCATTTCTCTTAACTCTTTAATCATATAGTTTAAATCCATTTGTATTCATTAGCATATTTACTTTCTGCAATTTACTGATTTCTGCATTAGCTATAGCTTAGCCGATTTATTTCGGTAACCAAATCAACTCAGAAAACCCTCAAATTTTGTGTGGTAGTCCACCACTGTGTCTAGTTCATTGTGTCAAAATTTCGTAGTATTTGAGTCTGTCTAACTTAGGTTCGTAGTGTCATTAGTGTAGTGCAGTCGAGTCTGTCAGTATTTCAGTTTTGTGTTAGGATTTAGTTTTACCAATTCCTTGTGTTCGACAACTCATATTTATCTTACTACATTAATATATCCAGATTGTGAATATGGTATCTTTGAGAGGTGTTTACCCGCCTTGTCACCCTCCTTCCCCCCTGCCTTCCCATAAGCTCAAGTCTCGCACATTCATGTTCAAGAGATTTATCCCATCAACCTTTTGCCTTCCCATAAGCTCAAGTCCCTGCCTTCCCAAGGCTAAGTGAATTTTTCTTACCCGCAAGTATACGGGGTCAAGTTATAGAATTTGTAAGGAAGTCGAGTGTCGAACCCACGAGGATTGACTACTTAAACTCCTTAGCTTAAACCAATTAGGTCCTAGACTTCGGCATCACTTAAACATACAATATGACCCAAAACTAATTAATGAAAAGGTCGAAATATATCTTACCTAGCTAAGTCATTTGGTAACCTAACTATGCAGGGGTGGTGTAACTACAATGAATGATTGTCCGATTGATGGTTGTTTAACTAACTAAATTAAGTGAAAACATAAAGTAAAACAAAACAAAACAATGGAAATGTTTGGTCGGCTAGAGATGTCGCCACTAGCCAACTCAATGTACCAACAATGTCCAAGTTATGAGTTTAGTCGGTTCACACGTGCTTGTCCAACTTGTGACCCTTTCGATGAGTTGCCATTGGTTGTGAACCAAATCTCCTAGATCATTAGGGCACTAGAAGTGTTCCGGTCCAACATCCAAATATAAAGCAAACTAAAACTAGAATGCAACTCATTTACGAATCGTATTCTAATCATACCACATGCTTAATGAGTTTAAATTGTGTTCACTTATAATGATTGTGTATGAATTTTCTTTATAAGTCCCTATTAGAAGACATAGAAGCAGGTTCTAATTAACTTTCCTAATCCATACTTTTTAGAACATGAATTAGAAGAAGTAAAGATTAGCTACACAGCCTATTTGAGTCAATGTAAGCTTGACCGAAGCTCCTTGAGTCATTTGGACTTCAAGAAAGCTTCGGTCCATGCTCAAGCCCAATGAAAACTAAACTTTAAGCCCATCTTCTCAAATGCAATCTAAGTCATGTTTACATGCTTATCTTCCTAAGATGAGTGACTAGTTCACTTACGTTCATTTTTAGCTTCCCTATACATATCTCAACTTAGTCATGGCTAAGACATGAATATGAAAACATTGAATGAAGTCCAAACATGCAAACATATCACAATCACATCATAAGCTATCAAACTCATTCACAACATGTAGTACACTAAACCAAATTCAATTCTATAACTCAAAACATAGTTGTATGCATATCAAATACCCTTATCCTTCCAAAAGGAAACTACTCACTAATCATAATGGAAAACAAAGTTTAGATACATACTTAGAACTAGAAGAGTAAAGAGATAACCGAAGCGGCCCCTTAGCCAAAGCTTCACCAAATGACTTCAATGCTTCTAGCTCAACATCTTCTTTTCTAGCTGGCACCCAACTTCAAGAGGAGGTAATGATAGCTCTTAGGATTCCAAGGAGTCAAGGGGAAGATGGATTACTTCTCACTCATTTGAATTCTAAGAACCAAAACAAACCCTAGAGGCAAATGTGAGAGGAGAAACACCCAAACTAGACCGAAATGATGGTGTGGTGGTGAAAAGGTTCGACTTCCTAGTAAGGGAGGAAGCTAGGTCTTTAAGATGGATGGAGATGGTGATGATTTGGTCTAGATGAGGGTGAGAGAGGGAAGAAAGTGTTTTAGAGGGTTAGAGAAGAAAACTAGAGAGTAAAAGCTAACTAAAGCTTAGAAATGTGTAAAATGAAGTGTGGTGTGGTGTGTGGGAGAGGGGAGCTCGAAAATAACTAAGGGAGAGAGATATTTTAGTGTTCGAAATTCAAAGTTAGATGCTTAGACATGATCCTAAATTTTAGGCTTTTAGGTGGTCAAAATATGTGACTCACCCCAAGTCATGTGACTTGCATGTGCATCCATTTCTCAAAATATCTTCCTTGTGAGCTTGGACTCTTGAGGTCTCGACCCAACTTGAATTAAAATTTCCATTGACTGGTGATGACTTGTTGGAGTTGACCTTTAACCAGTGTTGACTTTTCATCATTTTCTCGCTTTTGCTTCATTTTCTTCCAAGGCTTCGGAAATGTGCTTAGCTTCTCCAAAAAGTGATTAATTTCCATCTCTTAGAGCGTTTCCGTGCCAACTCATTTCCTAGCATAACAAGTGAAATAGTATAAAAATGATACTTTATTCATAGAAGACAAACAATAAGCATGAAGTTAGGAACATAATCAGAGCATAATTATGGACCTATCAATTCCCTATCTCTTTCTCTTCCAATCATTCATCCTTATTTGTCTCAAAGCCGAAGCCTCATATATCTCCGTTCACCGATCCTGTTGAGATTGAAGCTGCAAATTCCAGGCAGGAGTGATTCGACGACGAAGCCGATTGAAGAAACCAAAGGAGATTCGACCTCTATAGATGTCTTAGATGGACATGACCTTCAAGACTATAGAGGATGTTGAGAATTTCTATTATGCCTATTCATTGGAAGTTGGCTTTGGTTCGACGAGAGATCAAATGGGAGGAGACTATAAAGGTAATGTCCAAAGGCGGCAGTGGCTTTGCAACAAGGAAAGGAAACGAGAAGAAAAGTGGCTTGGAAAAGAAAGTGAGAGTCGTACTCCTCGGAGGGAAACAAGGGTAGAATGCCAGGCTAGATTTAGAGTGAATTATTGCCCTGCATTAGGTGCTTATACTATCAAAGACACTAGTCCCATCTATAACTCGTACGGAATGTGACAGGACCAAAATTCAAAATTTTTACTATTCCATTCCATTTTTTAGGGACAGGATCGGGTCTGAAAACCCGATATGCGTGTTCCGTCCTGCATAATGCATTTTTTATATTTTATTATTATTTTTTAATCAAGAATTGACATATTAAAGTATCAAACAATTAACCATATTCAACCAAAATAAATAAATTACCCTAGATCGATCAAACTATCAATGTATCACACTTTAAACAAATGAAATTGTGTTATTTGTAATATGAAATAAATGTTTCAATTAAACATGAAATAAAACTGTTTTTCATTAAATATTAAGTAAAATAGTGTTATTTTGTGGAGTATGTAGTTATAGACTTGTAATTCTTATCGAACCATGCTTATCTTATATTTAGCCTTAAATTTGATTCGTTCTGTTTTGTCTTTTTTGAGTTTTTATTTTCAAAATACTTTGTTGAAGGCTCATTTAAAATTGGCCTTGTCTCATCCCCTCCCGTCCCAATCGGGTTTCGGAAGGATCGGGATGAACTTTTAAAATGCTCGATCACGTCCCTTCCTGTTTGGGATAGGGATAGAGACGACAAAAAATTAGCCCAATTCGTCCCATGCTGGCCTTAACTTTGTAGCACATCTTGCATGTAGATCCTAGGGAACACAGAAGCTTTAAAGTTGGAGTGGGAACGGGACGGGTCGGGTCAACTTTTGGCTGTCCTTATCCCTATCCCGAACGAGACGGAATAGGATGGGATGAGATATTTTCAAATGATGTCCCAATCGTCCAGAAGCCCAAACGGGATGGGACCGGGCGAGTCCAATTTTGGGTCTAATTTAAAATAAATATTTAATAGAGTATTGAACAATAAAAATCTGAATAAGGCAAGATAAGCCAAATTTCGGGTTCAATATAAGATAAACAAATTTTGATAAGACTTAGAAATCTACAACTACACAAAGTAATATTTTTTTACTTAATTTATAATTAAAATCAATAAAACTACAAGAAATATTATTCTACGTTTAATTGATTGATACGTACACTTAATTCATATTACAAGTAGTGTAATACTTTGATCGTGATAAGGTAATTTTTTTTTGAATAATGCTAATTGATTAATAATTAAATATTTCAACTCTTAATAAAACAAATGATAAAATAGACAAAATATATTATACGGGACGAGATAGGTCTATCAGGAATTCAAAATCAAGATCCGATTTCGTACCTAAAAAATAGGATAGTCAAGACGGAATAGTGAAAATTTTAATTTTTGTCCGGTCCTGTTCCGAGCAAGATCAGGACAGGATTGGGTTGAGTTCAAGATTTACGAAATTTTTGCCCACCCCTACTTTAAAGATATTGCTTTTCGCGCTTTGGAAATGGAAACACCAAAAAGCGCAATTCTAAAATATTTCTTGTGGAAGCGTGTCGAAAGTGCGAGTTTCCATTTTCTGAAGCGTAATTCTAATTGAAACACCTTGGAAGCGCGAAATTGAAAGTTCACAAGGATTATTGAGAGAAATAAAAATATTTTTCTAGTTATATACAGTAAAAGTTCTATACAAATATTGACACTGACATACTTTATTTAGTAAAAAATTACGGCCTAAAAACTAAATCATATATTAGCTGCTCGTAGTACAGTGGTTGGCCACCCTGATACTACTCTCATAGGTTAAGAGGTCAGAGATTCAATTCCCCATAAAATAATTTCCGGGTGAATTAATTTTTTTTTAAGAAAAAGAAAAAATAAGTGGTTTATTTGTGATAGCAACTAATCTAACTATGAAGCATAAATATGAGTTATTACATACCCTCACACTCTAAGAAGCGAGCGGCAACAACTATAAAGTTTAAATCATTATCTCAGAATAATATAAAGAATAATTTAATTAGTTCTTCGTAAATCACATTATATTTGTTAATTATCAATTATTACTTTAAAGAGGCAAATTTTCTATACATGGGACAAATTCTATTTAGTTATTTATTTTATAGCCTATTGCAATGTCTTATTTATAATTGGTCTCGAGTTGGGACTGAGATTTTTTTAGAGAGGTTATTTCTATATTGAGTATTCCTAGCCGGAGGTTTGATTGTATTGAGTTTCCTACATATGAGTATTCCTAGCTCGAGGTTTGATTGTATTAAGTTTCCTATATATGCTCCCTGTTTAAAAACTTAATTACTTATATTTTCTATATATATTGGTATTGGGTTTCTTATATATGCACCTATAATTTATTTATAAATGTACGTGTTTGTAAACAATCAAATTGAAATTAGTGTCATGTAATTTTAATTACTTAATTTCTTATATTTTGTATATATATTATGAGTAATTTTTATGATTTATTAAACGCTTCTTTTGTGTATTCGCTTTCACTAATTAAAAAAAAAGATAACGCAGTTCCAAACGCTTTATTTCCATATACGCACACTCGATTGCATCCAACCTATCTACAAAAGTACATGTGATTTATACTGCATTTGAGGAATAATATTTTACCAAGTATTATAAATATTATTTAAAAGGTCAAAAGCTTGAAATTATCAGTTAAGTTTGATGAAACAAACACTTTGGTTACTCAACTTTTGAAACTATGACTTTAGTTATTGAAGTTTGATGAAATAGACACTTTGTTCATTTAATTTTTAAAAGTACAGTAAAACCTCTATAAATGATTAATCTCATAAATGAAGAAAATTATTACTTTAGCGAGGTTATTATTTTATTAATAAATAAATAGTATATGTTGCAAGAGAAAGTAGAATAGACAGAAAGTAGTTACTCTTCTTATTGATAGAATGCCTTAAATATAGGCTGATACAATCTGTTACAACAACTATCCCGACATAACAGGGACTCTCTGTATCTATCTAATTAATATTCGTATCTAACTAGGACAAGACACACACCGAGATTAATGAAGAATAAATCTCCTTAAACACTCCCCCTTGTGTCGATGGCCATAAGAATGATGCATGACTTGTTGTCTCATTAAAAATCTCGCCAAGCAAACAAAAACCTCATGGGTAAAACAAAATCTTGGTCTGAGAAAAAAAGAATACAACGCACCAACTATTAAAGCTACTACATATGATGTAGACTCCCCCTGATGTCTAGAGAAATGGAGCTCCCCCTGACTATATACTTAGTCTAGGAGTTCAGATAATCTTCGCATACCAATGCCTCTCACATGTTTAACAAAAGTAGATTTAGGAAGTGATTTGGTAAACAAGTTCGCAACATTATCAGTAGAACCAATCTGGTTCACATGAATATTCAACAGTTGTTGTTGTTGTTGATTAAAGAAAAACTTTGGTGATATATATTTTGTATTGTTATCCTTAATGAAACCCAACTTCATTTGTTTAATGCATGCAACATTATCCTCAAAGATGCAAGTGAGATCAGTAATAGTAGATTTCAATCCACTACAGCCTCAAATATGACGTATGATTGACATAAGCCAAACACATTCTCTAACTGCTTCATGCAAAACAATTATCTCAGAATGATTCGAGGAAGTAGTAACAAGGGTTTGCTTTGTTGATCTCCAAGAAATTGTCGTGTTTGACATAGTGAAAACATAACCAGTATGTGAACGACCTTTGAGTGTCAGAGAGGTACCCAACATTAGCAAATCTAACCAACACATCAACCGGTGTTTTGGAATAGGGGATAGCACGAAAACTGTTTGAAGCAGAACCATTTTTTGAGAGGTCGAGAGAATCCCTTGATGGGTCGAGGGAATCACTCTGGTCGGTCCAGGGTGCAAGTTTCGACGGGTCGAGGAAATCCTCGATGGGTTGAAATCCTCAGAATTCGCTTCAACTTTCTCTTTTCCAAGAACTTCATGCTTTTCTCTGTATTCTTTGTGAAGGAAGAATAAACCCCAAGTCAATAGAACCTTTCAAGTATCTAAAGAGTTGTTTCACTCCGTTTCAATGACTTTGCGTAGATGCAGAGCTAAATCTTGCCAACAAGTTCACTGAGAATACAATATCTAGACGTGTGCATTGAGTTAAATATAACAAAGATCCCATAGCACTAAGATATGGAATTTCAGCTCCCAAGATCTACTCATCGTCATCTAATGAACGAAACAGATCTTTCTTGGGGTCCAGACTACGTACAGCCATTGGCGTGCTAACATGGTGTGCTTTGTTCATATTGAATCGCCTGAGTATCTTTTAGATATAAGCAGAATGGTGAATAATTCCACCAACTCAATGTTCTAGCTCTAATCCGAGACAAAATCGAGTTCTACCAAGGTCTTTCATCTCAAATTCAGATTTCAAGTAGCATACCGTCTCATTGATCTGTTTAAGAGTTCTTATGATATTCATATCATCAACATAGAAAATACTATAGCAAATCCTGATCTTGTTCTTTTAATGAACATGCATGGGCATAAATCATCATTCTTATATCCCTTCCCAATCAAGTAGTCACTGAGGCGTATATACCACATCCTACCGGATTGCTTCAACCAATACAGTGAACGTCTCAACTTTATAATATGAGCACTCCGTGGTTTAGACTTACTTGATTTGGGTATAGCAATGCCATCTGGCACTTTCATGTATATCTCTGAATCAATATCACCATAGAGATATGCAGTAACCACATCCATCCGCTGCATACTAAGCTTTTCAGACACCACCAAGCTTATCAGGTAGCGGAAGGTGATGATGTCTATAACTGGAGAATACGTCTCCTCGTAATCAATTTCAAGGCTCTAAGAGAACCTCTGCTCTACAAGTCTAGCTTTATAACGCAACATCTCATTCTTCTCCTTACGATTTTGAACAAAAACCCATTTATATCCAACTGGCTTAACATTCGGTGGGCATAGCACAACCAGACCAAAAACTTGCCTTTTATTTAGAGAGTCTAGTTTAGTCTGGATTGCTTCCTTCCATTTCGGCCAATCTTCTCTACGTTGACATTCATCAACTGAGCGGGGTTCCACTTCATCGTCGTCAATAATCTCCTGAGCGACGGAATAAGCAAACATATCATCAACTAACATGGAAGATCTATCTATAAGAACATGCACATCATTTGTTCTAAGTGAGATTTCTGGGTTCTCTGATATCACACAAGGTTCTAGAGCGTCCCCCAGAGATGCCAATTTTGATTCAAGGACATAACCATAATCAGAGACAATCTCATGTAAAGGATTCACAATGTTGATGATAAGTGGATCTTTTGGTGCCTTGATGGCCTGCCTTTTAACCAGTGGCTCATATGTGGATTTTCTTGGTCTCCCCCTCTTTCTGGTGGGAGCCGAGGCCGAAGCAACAACATCTACATGAGTAGGAAGAACGCCTCATTACCCAGTGTTGCTATTAACGAATCCCTTTACTGAGATTTCCAACCTTGCAGGAACATTAGCAGCAACTATATCTGATCTCGTCACTTTAGCAATATCAGCAAATGAATCAGGCATGGAGTCCGCCACTTGTTGAAGATCGAGTATTCTACGCACTTTTATCTCACTCTGATACATGCGTGGATCATGATGAGACATAGTGGGATCAAACCACGTCAATTCTTGACGTTGAACTGGAATAGAACTATGCCTATCTGCCCCTAACGGCATGAAATATGTCTCATCATATTGACAATCTGCAACTCTAGTAGTAAAGAGATCTCTTGTCAAAGGTTCAAGAGAGCGGATTATCTTGGGTGATTCGAAACCAAGATAAATGCCCAATCTTCGTTAAGGACCCATCTTAGTATGCTGTGGAGGCGCAATAGGCACATAGATCGCGCAACCAAAAATGTATTAATGTGAAATATCAGGCTCATATCCAGTTACCAACTGGTACTGTAACGACCCGAACCGTGGAATGTGTACATATTGGTCCAAGCCGTGATTATTATGAATTAATCGTACTCGTGGGTTTGTCAATGACTAAATTATCAGACAAGAATTTAGTTTGACTTCCTTCCCAGGAATTGTAGAGGATTTAATTTCGAGATCGTGGAAATTTTCGGAGAATTTTTCGGATAAGTGAGCAATGTTTTATCGAGTTTTGAAGTCAGTTGGTGAATGTGGATTTAATCGTGACCGTCCGATTTGGATCAGATTAAATTATAGCCGTTGATTTGGGGATGGTATGTGTATGGTATGTATACGGTATAAATATAAAACAAATTGGGAAACTTTCTATTTTTGAAAATACCCGTTGACCCGCGTTGACCCACGGGTCAAAACTGAACCGTTTTGGGCCGTGACCTTTTAGGCTTCGATGTGCCTTATTTCAGCATCTTTTGGCTATGGTTCCTTCATGAAAGTTGTTGGGCTTGAGCTCCTCTTTCTTTTGATAGGTAGATAACTCATTTTGGTTATCGGATGAAGAAGTTATGGCTTGTTAAAGTTTGGAGAATTCCGGCCGAATTCGCCGATGACGGAGACAGCGGTTATGGGGGTTGAGGTTATGGAGGTTTTGTAGCCCATGGAGAGGTGAGTCTATTCCCAGTGGTTTCAGCCCTTGCCGTGCCCGGTGGTGGCCGATCGGAGAAATTGAATTCCGGCGAGGTTTTCGAACTTCACGGTCGACATTTTCTGGGTTAGTGGAAATTTCGGCGGCGGCGGCGGCGGCCCTACGCACCTCCGTGCATAGCGGATTTCCGGCGAGATGGACTTTTGGCAAGTTTTTTGTTGTTTCGCCTTTTTTCGCGTGCTGAACGTAATGGTGATCGTGATCGAGCGTTTGGCGAGGGATTTTCCGCCGGACCTCATAGTTAGCCTCGTACTGTGAGTTGACATTTATTTACACTGTCGTAGCGAGTTCTTGGTTTCAATATTTGTTTCTAGTATAATGTTCAAATTATTTATCGTTTTGAAAATATTGTATATTTTATTGGTGATGACATTTATTTATTTAGCATCGATGCATTAGCTACGCGGCTGATCACTGGTAGTCTATGTATCAGGCTTGAGATATTCGCTTGATATGCCGACTAGGGTTGAGAGATTCGCTTAGTTTATCACCGTCAGGCTTGAGAGATTTGCCTGACATGTTACTCTGGTAGGGAAATCCGTCGGAGTGGCGACCTTCATTTATTTAAAGAACTCGCATTATTTTTATGAATATATAAATGGTGAAAGGCATATGATTATTTTCGTCCACTCACTCTAACTATTTTATTTGCCTTTCCCCTAGGCTTTTCGGTTTCCTTTGCCCAGTTTGCAGTTTGAATTCCAGGGTTGCACGTCGACAATAGAGGCGTAGAGTTCAGATCACTCTTCAGTTCGAGTAGGTTCTTTGTTCAACCTACTGGTTGTAAATGATGTATATAGGCGTCGCAATGATTACTTATGTTGTGTTTTCAGTTGAGTTTACTCCTGAATGTTTCTGGATTTCTTGTAAACCTTTTGGTTTATTATATATATGTTGTTGAGAAATCCGGATGGCAAACGGAGCCCCACGGTTTGGCTTTTGTGAAATATTCGAAGTGTGTTTCTTTGCAGGTTCTAATAATGGTTTACGTGTTTCGAAGTAAACTCTGGCAAAATTTTTGTTTAAGGTCATGCTTTCGAAGAGGTTTGATTTTGGTTTAGGCAACTAAATCGAAGTCGGGTCCTTTCAGGTATGCACTGAATGGTTTATGGGCAACAAGTCTAAAACGAAGAAGCATTGTTGCGTGTAACACTGCATAACCCTAAGCAAAGACTGGTAAATTTGTATGCATTACCAAAGTTCTAGACACAAGCTGTAACCGCTTGATATGAGCCTCTGCTAAACCATTCTGAGAATGAATGTAGGAAACGAGATGTTCAACATCAATCCCAAGAGACATGCAGTAATAATCAAAAGACTTTGATGTAAACTCTCTTGCATTATCCAATCTAATAGACTTGATTGGATGGTCCGGGTGGTGAGCCCGGAGCTTAATGATTTGAGCTAGGATTTTTGTAAACGCAACATTCCTTGTGGACTACAAAGCAATGTGTGACCATCACGTTGATGCGTTTATCAAAACCATGAAATATTTAAATGGTCCACATTCAGGTTTGATAGGTCCAAAAATATCACATTGGATCCTTTGTAAGAATGGAATATTTTCATTGTTATCAACAGCAAAAGAAGGACGAGCCGTCAACTTTGCTAAAGAACAAGTTTTGCAGAACGAGTAATGCACATCAGAGATGACAACATAAGAATCTGGTGGGATAACGCACAATGCCTCAATAGTATGTTGTTGGGAAGGTGCTATACTTGTCGTGGAGACCAAGTTTCATTGAGATGAGTAGTCTCATCCTCACCATCTAAACCGATGGAAATAGGTAATCCCACGTGTTTCTTGGCTCTAAAGAACAGATAACCATGATTATTTTTCAAGATTTTGATCATCATATCACAACCTGGGTGTCCCAGTCGTACATGCCAAAGCTTATATGGATCAAAATCACATGTAGTAGTGTGAGTCACGACATTGGATTCAATAATCCGAACCGTGGTTAAGTACAAACCACGATGAATTGTCAGAAACTTCTCTAGAATGCATTTGCGGCCACAATTAAGAAAAGTTATACACAAAAGTTCTTTTCCATTCTCACAATAGGTTTCCAAGTAAAATCCGTTGGCACGAATATCCTTAAAACTTAGCAAGGTTCGATTGACCTTTGGCGCATATAAGGCATCAATGATATATAACTTTGTACCATGGGGTAGCAGAAACTCTGTACTACCACACTCCTGAATAACCGGCGCTGAACCAATCATGGTTGTCACTGAGGATTTTTATGGGAAAAGATCCACAAACAGTTGCATATTCCGCATAATGGTATTAGTAGTACCACTATCTGTTAGACACTTAATTTCACCTTCAGACATCTACAAAATTAATGTAAATAGGTAAGTCTTTGTAGCAAAGATGAGGCGCACACTTCAAGAATGGTATCTTGGCTTACTTTTGCAATATATATGTACACATCGAACCATACATAAGAATCATATGAAATGGAACATTCTCAAACACTTTCATATACCGAAAAATAGAGAAATATTCATTGCTTGCCAACAAAAATTACATCAAAGATGTATTCTTATTCATAAAACAAAGACAAGTGTCTTTAAAAATTCTTGACCGAAAAGTAAGCCAAAAACGAAACTAAAACTTGAAAGATTACAGAGACAACTGCCTTTTACATAGGCTTAATCAAAATCCGGGGTAGCAACTGCTTTCCCCTTGTCATCTGCTAGAACTAGGTTGGTGTCAACCTCCATCTCATAATCTCCAGTGTAATTTGACTCTTGAGCCAAATACCATTCTGGTGTTGTTCCATTTCGCAGTCAACTCAGGAAGCTATGCATTATGTACATTATTGAACCTCTTTTTTAGAACATTCCACAAAACCATGGGATCTGTCTTGTTCAAATAATGCTTCTTCAAAGATGTGACGCCTCAAAAATATGAAGGCTTGTGCTTTTGTCTCTTCATTAGGTGGGATGAGGTTTGTTCCAGACCCAGTGGGTTTGATGGTGTTGGTAAGTCTCTTTCTGATGAATGTATTATATATATCAGAGACCCAACGATTGTACTCCTTGACTTCAAGGTCAAGGATCTCGAATTCTGGCCTTCCAGGCACAGCGAACTCATCTACAAAACACACAGAGATGTTTTACTAGAAACGATCGAGTACTATGATCACAAAACTTTCAATTTTAGTTGAATAAAAACGTGATCCATGATTTATGGTCACAAAATCGATTATAGAACGGTGGTAAAAAACTACACCCAGTGACCGTGACACAACAATCACATATAATCAATTTTCCTTTTCTTTTCTTTTCAAAACCGTGACTCCCCCAGGACCGTCACGTATACTCTATGGATATATGTCCATAGGAGCTATGGTATAAATTTGTAATACAACTCATATCACAAGAACAATAGTCCTAGATCTAGGGTTTTGCTGTAAGTAAGTTTGACTTAGATCTATCAATAGACGATTTAGAAAATATTTATCTCAACAGGTATTATGCTCGGTATGACCGGTACACTTGATGAAGAAGAAGTTCTTCTGAAACGATTCCTTGGAAGTTGTGCAATCTTGTCAACTTCTGAAACTTTGTGAGATTCGTTGAAGAAGGAAGGAGGCCGACGGTGGAACTTGGCTGCCGGCGGTGATCGGCGGTGGCAGTGATACTTTCTCCAAGTTTTGGATTTTTCTATCAACTCTGAATGTCGTGCTAATAAAGTGTTGCAGGAGAAAGTAGAATAGACAGAAAGTAGTTACTCTTCTTCTTGATAGAATGCCTTAAATATAGGCTGATACAATTTGTTACAATAACTATCCTGATATAACAAGGATTCTCTGTATCTATCTAATTAATATTTGTATCTAACTAGGACGAGACACACACCGGGATTAATGGAGAATAAATCTCCTTAGACAGTTTATTAATTTATTGAGATTTTAGCGAGGTTATTAATTTTGATTATCCTAATGAAAACGATACGCTAATGGAATCGTCTACTAATGAAGAGATAATTGAAAGGATAATGAATCTGCATGCGCTGAAGATGAATATGATCCAAATGACAGTTCATGCTATACCAAAAGAGGCATTTGAGTCAATAATTACCTTGAATAACTTTAAAGGATAATGAATACGCATGTGCTGAAGATGAATAGGATCCAAATGACAGTTCTTGCTATACCAAAAGAGACATTTGAGTCAATAATTACCTTGAATAATTTTTTTCTATAAAAAGGAAAGAATTTACCAAATGCGGTGCATGCAATACAAAAGATCAAAAACGAAGTTAAATTTCAGTCCAAATGACTAAATTTGAAGAAGAAATAGGTTACAATAGAGTATTTTTTTCAAGAAAAAGCTAAACTGATTGAGAAAATAGAAATTCTCAGCTGAAAATATTATTTGTTTGTATTTTTAAGTATATTAATATATATTTTTAATTAAATTATTACTTTATATATTCGTAGGGACCTAAAAGAATTAGCAAAAACTTATTATCGTATGCATTTAGTGAGGTTGCTAATAATATGAACTGATCCCGAGTCGGGACTAACAAAAAATATTATTTTAACGAAATTATTAATTTATTAAATATTAATTTATTGAGGTTTTACTATATAGTTTTGGTTACTCAAACTTATGGGATGATACTCAAGATAGATTGTATATTAGATGGAGGAAAATATTGACTGATATGTTTAATTGGCTTGATGGAGTAAAAATGGTGAGACAAAAGTATATTTTCAAAAGTCGAGTGACCAAAATATCTATTTAGACAAACTTGAGTGAACAAAGTGTCTATTTCACCAAACTTGAACGACCATATATTTCAAATCATTTGTCTATTCTAAGAGATTTTTTTTCCAAATAAACAAAAATTCACATTAATCGATTACTTCCACTACAAGAAAACAGCACTTAGACCACGGAAACGTAATTGTTCCGTGGTCCAAGTGACACTTAGACGACGGAGACCAGGTTATAACCTGGAGGACGGATAAGAGTCCGAGGTCTAGGTGGTGACCTGGACGACGGAGATGGTATTCTCCGTCGTCCAGGTGATCACCTGGACCTCGGACTCTTCTCCGTCCTCCAGGTCACCACCTGGACCTCGGACTCTTCTCCGTCGTCCAAGGGATCACCTGGACGAAGGAGATGGTATTCTCCGTCGTCCAGGTGATCACCTGGGCAACGGACCGACACGCCGTGGTCCGAGTAACTTCCACTTAGACGACGTACCGACACCTCCGTTGTCTAAGTGAAGCATTATATAAACCCGATGCCAAACTCTCTTCATTCAATTCCATATATATCATCTGTCGACCCGTGGAAAATTTTAAAGCTAGATCGAAGAAGAAGGAGAAGGAGAAGGATCAGAATTATCAGGATCTCCGCTGACTAGCTAGCTAGCTTAATTAACTAATATCGAGATCGGCCCAGCAGGTACATACGCAGTTAAAATTTGCTTAATATATATTTAGTGATCGAAAACGTACATACATGCATGGATGTTAGCTATATATACAGATTAAATTACGTACGTAATTGATGGATTGATGTAGATCGAGTACGTATAATTAAGCGTAAATTAATGGACTAATATATATATATGTAATAATTAATCATAATATTTTGTAGCAGTATGGACAAGAGTTGGATGAAGTTGAAGAATAGATGTGATGTCCGGTATATGGATGGAATTAGCGAATTTGTGAATTTAGCGATAGAACATGGTCAGGGAAAGAAGCGTTTCAGATGTCCGTGCCAGAAATATCTTAATTGTCAGTATGTGGAGGTTAATGTTATGGTGCAACACCTGTACGAAAATGGTATGATGTGGAGTTACACTACATGGAGCGAGCATGGTGAAGCAGTAGAGTTCAGCGCAGTAGACTTCAGCTCAGGGTACAGTTACCATGGTACCTCATCCAGCGGCAGTGGTGCCGGACCCCCAGCTTGCAACCCAACTGCAGATTTGGTCCATGATGCGTTTCCGGGATTTAGTCATGGTGGGCACCAACACCAAGACAGAGGTTACAGTACCACTCATGAGCATGATGACACATTCCCCGCTGCTAGCTTGGCCACTGACACCAGTGAGATAGATAAGTACAACCGGATGCTACTTGAAGCGCAGACCCCGGTGTTCCTTGGATGTCGAAAGAATGTGTTGCAATATGTGATGGAGCAAATGAAGATAAAAGTGAAGCACAAAATGTCAGTGAGTGCTTTTGACGAAATTCAGGAGCAAATATGTAAGTTGCTTCTTGATGATCACAATCTTCCTAAATCTCATTATAAGTTTAGAAATATCTTGAGCAGCCTCGGCCTAAAGTACAGGATAATTGACGCATGTCCGAATGATTGTGTGCTATTTTACAAAGAGTATAAAGATTTGGACTATTGTCCCGTATGTGGCCAGTGCAGATTCCAGGTGAATAGGAAGAGTTCGAAAAAGAGAATTCCTATGAAAGTTGTTCGATATTTTCCCTTGATTCCCAGATCGCAGCGCCTGTACATGTCTATACACACAGCAGAGGCGATGCGATGGTACGCAGAAAAGCGAATAGATGACGATGTCCCGCGACACGCCGCGGATGGGGAGGGTTTCAAACATTTCGACAGAGAATTTGTAGACTTTGCTGTAGAGGTTAGAAATGTTAGACTCGGCCTATCTACAGACGGATTCAATCCTTGGGGAAGTAATAGCTCCGCCGTCAGCACTTGGCTAGTTATTCTGATGCCGTACAACTAGCCTCCGTGGATGTGCATGAACAAGGAATTTAATTTCCTTACTGTACTAATTCCAGGTCCTAAATCTCCAGGGAAGTGCTTAGATGTCTACCTCAGACCTTTGATCGACGAGCTGAAACTGTTGTGGGAAAATGGAGTCCCAACTTATGACAAATTCACTGACACGATATTCACGATGAGGACTGCCGTAATGTGGACGATCAGCGATTTTCCAGCGTATGGGATGTTGACAGCCTGCAGGACAAAAGGATATAATGGATGTCCTATATGTTTGGACGACGTGAACTCTAGTTTGCACGCGGGGAAAGTGTGTTACTTGGGTCACCGTATATGGCTTCCTCACGACCACCCGTGGCGACAGGATGAAGCTCATTTCGACGGGACGGTAGAGAACAATCCTAAACCCCGTAGTTGGTCGGGCGAAGAGATTTTAGAGAGGTTGAGCTATTTCGACTTTGGTGTGTTAACCAATGACGTGGATGTAAAGAAATGCAATCCAATTCCTCCACATGATCTGAGCTATTGGGATCACAAGAGTATATTCTTTGAACTCCCTTACTGGTCGAAGTTGAAGCTGAGGAACAACTTGGACGCGATGCACATAGAAAAGAATGTGTGCGACAACGTGGTGGGAACAATTCTCGGTATTAAGTTCAAGACTAAAGATACTCCCAAAGCGCGCAAAGATTTGGAATCAATGAATCTACGTCGTCCCTTGTGGTTGAGGAGGGATAGGAAATGAGTGTACAACAAGATGCCAGCTGCACCTTACACAGTGAAGCCGACACTTAGACGTTCTGTATTTCACTGGTTTAAGGGCGTTCGTTATCCGGCTACGTATGCAGCTACTATAACTGGAGCAGTGGACGAGGTGCAACACAAGTTTGTTGGTCTAAAGACACATGACTATCACGTTATGCTGCAACGTTTGATTCCAGTGGTAATTCGACCATACTTGCCTCGTGACGTCGTAGAACCAATAGTGGCATTGTGCAGATGGTGGTAGACGTTATGTGCCAGAGAATTAAAGAAGTCAGATGTGGTGGAATTGCAACAACAAATTGTGCACATCATTTGCAAACTAGAGAGGATTTTTCCCCCTGCTTTCTTTGACATAATGATTCACCTAATGATCCACCTGCCTGAGCAGGTGCTCATTTCTGGTCCGGTCCAGTACACTTGGATGTATCCTCAAGAAATGTACGTACAACTAATTAATTATACTGGTTTTTCGATTCATAATTTGTTCCACTGGAGATTACTAGCTAGCTATATGTACTTTATTCTTATTGTACGTTTGATTTTGTAGACAGCTTGGACAGTATAAGTCATTCGTCAAAAACAGGTCGGCCTCGGATGGCTCCATAGCAGAGGCATACCTAATGCATGAGTGTGTTACTTACTGCAACAGGTACCTCAAAGATCCACCACCTCCCACTGCCTCCGATCCCAGTGCCCGCATCAATCTTTCTGTCGTCACCAATGTCGTCCGACCGTTTAGAGGAGTATTAAAGGAATCGTTAACATGGGAAGAACTTATTGAGGCACATTGGGTAGTGTTACGAGACTGTGATGAAGTTGAGCCGTACATGATGTCATACAGGGAGAGGCTTCAGGCGTTAAATCAAAACAAGAGTTCGGCGTGGATTGAGAAAATGGTTAAGAAAAAGTTTCCCGATTATTTCTTCCAATGGGTACGTACGTACGTCTCGGTATTTAATTAGTAATTTATATACATATCGATCATGTTTGTAGAAAGTAAACCCTTATATTAATTTGCCCTTTTTCGCAAATGATTGATCTGCAAAAATCTGAAATCAACGGGGGGTGGTGGTCATGGCCAAAACACGTGCTAGCAGGGAAGCCGATTAAACACTATATTTATCCTGGATGTTTTGTGAACGGTGTAAAGTTCCATTCATTGGCCCGAGACGAAGGAAGAAGAACACAAAACAGTGGGGTAGCGGTTGGGAAAGACAATGATCTATATTACGGGGCTATTGTATATGTGGTTCAGCTATGTTACGGGAATGATGTCAACGTTTTCCTATTCAAGTGCAGATGGTTCAAGCGTACAAAGGAAGACCTGGGACTATTATCAGTCGATACAAACTCTATATGGTATGAGGATGAGCCTTTCGCTCTCGCCACCTTAGTTCGGCAGGTGTTCTATCTCGACGATCCGAAAGCCGGTGAAGGGTGGAAAATAGTGAACCATATCTCTCACCGAGGAATATGGAATACAGAGATAATTGAAGGGACACCGACGACGACTGAAGATGCTGCTGAACCAGAAAGAGACATTCCTGCCTTTCAAGAGCCTAATATTTCTGTCATCCGCTCCGATATAATGGACCTGGTTCAAGATGGTGAACGGTTACCCATGCCTGATGGTTGTACAGATCTAACTGAAGATGAGATTATCGATGCCATTAATGAAGAAGATGAAGAAGACGAGCAGGATGAGGACGCGGACGAGGACTCAGGTTATTCGTCAGACGATGTTGAGTATGATGAGGAGGATGAGCAATCGGATACCGGGGACGAGGATGATGACGATTATGATGATGACTACTTAACTAAGACGAGAAAAATTAATTGGTAATTAATTTATGTAATTATTGTAATATCCTAGACAACGGAGAAATTAATTGCAGATTTCGCCTTTTGGGTATTTTGGCTATCTCCCTAAATCCTCGACCCTAAATCTAGCAAATCGGATCGATCGATTATTTTTTTAATTATATTCTTAAATCAGAATAATTGAATGGACACACAAATGACAGGAGACGACCTAAACCCTAAACCCTAAGGCCCTAACCCCTGAATTCAGGGTTTGTACACCTGGACGACGGATATGGTCATTATCCGTCATCCAGGTACTCACTTGGACGACGAAGATGGTCATTCTCCGTCGTCCAAGTTCACAAACCCTATACCCTAAACCCTAAGGCCCTAAACCCTGAATTCAGGGTACTCACCTGCACGACGAGGAAGTTCATCTTCGTCGTCCAGGTGCAGATTTCGTAATTTTTTCTAAGACAACGACCATCTAGACATTCTTCCAATGCATATTCTTTTCGTCAAGACTTTAGAGTAAACATTTCTTGGTGTGTGAGCTTCGACGGTTCGAAAATCGGAGTTGCGAATTGCCTTGTATCCACGTTTCCGGTTTTTGAAATTCTCGGTTTTGCGGTTGACTGTGCCGATGAAACCCTTCCCGAACTTATTATTTTCTGGTCCTTTATTGTAATTATATATTACGTTACGACGAACATATCCAACGGTTGTTTTGTCCAAATTCAATTTCGTTAATACTCTGCTGCAAATGAGCCTCTATTCATGAACAGTTAAGTCGTAAAGATTAGTCGATACTTAACAACTTTCAAGACGTAAAATTATTCGTCGGTTCAAATTTAACTGTTCATATATACGATGCGTTCATCGATATTGTACAACTATTTCACTCGAATGACAGATCGCTAAATTCCTAGCGAATTAATTTTTAAATTTTTTTTTACGTAATTTGAACCTGGACGACGGAGATGGTCATTCTCCGTCGTCCAGGTTCAAATTACCATCGCGGTTCGAATTATTTTTTTATTTTTTTTTCATGTAAATTTCACCTGGAGGACGGAGATGTCATTCTCCGTCATCCAGGTGTCCACCTGGACGACGGAGAATGACATCTCCGTCGTCCAGGTTCAAAATTATGGCGGTTCATTGTGCCGCCTCAATTTTCGGCACCGCTTGAATTTTCACTTAGACGACAGAGAATTCATTCTCCGTCGTCTAAGTCCAAAATCGTGGCGGGTGAAACGTCCCGCCCATTAATTACGCGCCGCTTCGAAAAAATTTAACGCTTCACCTAGACAACGGAAAACATTGGTTCCGTCGTCCAAGTGCACTTAGACGACGGAGAATAGTGTTCCGTCGTCTAGGTGAAACACTATATATAGGACTGCTCACCCCTCCTTTTCTCATTCCATCTCCTATCCTCTCCTCTCCTCTCCTCCGGCGATCCTCCTCCGGCGACGCTCCGACGACCAAATTTCCGACGTGGTTCACCCTCTCCGACGACTCTACTCTTCCAATATTCCAGCGACATTCCGACGAGGTAATAATTCTATTTTTTACCTCTTTAACATTTTTTTTATTTAATTAATTATTTAATTTCTAAATAGTTTTAATTTATTAGTTTTAAATAATAAATAGTTGTAATTATAATAATTATTTAGTTGTTATTATTAATATTTAGTAATCATTATTAGTTGTTAATTATTTGGTAATGAATAATTATTAGTTAAAATTAAGTAATAGTAATAATAATTATTGTTAATAATAATTAATTATATTGGTAAATGAATAATTATTATTAAATGAATGATAAATAATAATTTCTTATTGTCATTATTTATTGTTTTAATTAATTGATAATTACGTGTATTTTCTAGTAAATTGCATGGTAGTACGTCTTTGATTTAAATTTAGTACATAGGCTTGGTTTATTAAATCGCACTCTTTGGAATAGATGGCGCCACTTTTCCTAGCTTATCTCCTTAACCCCTCGTGATGTGTGGATTTCATCACCGCACACCATAACCTAAGTGAAGTTATGGACACGAGGTTGAGGGCAGAGTTTACAAAGGACTTGAGGGAGTGTAAATTTTCGAAAAATTGGCCGAATGTCGGACATGGTGTCTAGAAACGGGTTATGACTGGTGACAGGTTTTGGATCTAAGAAAGACGACACTAATAGAGTATATACCATTTATTTGGTTAGCCTCGGGGTGTTTTGTCGAAATTAGTCCTGCCTCTCGCGTTATCTCTATCCCTAACTGGCCATGTTTTTCGATTTAACCAAGGCTGATTAATTGAAAATTTACACTTTATCGCGTGGGTCGCACGTCCATTGAACGACCGAAAAAGCCAAGCTAGTGTACTCTATTTAAATCTTAACCGTACTTAATTAGCGTAAATTTTTTAGTTGTAATTATTATGGTAAGTACGTATTTTAACAACATACTCCTAGGTATAAATGGCTCCATCTGGCAAGAAGAAAACCGAACAGGAGGCAGAAGATGCCATGCTCCGCCGCTTGGCGGACCAAGTCGGTTGGGAATTACCGGAGGGCAACAACGCCCTCAATTCAGACCCTTCATCTGGTCCGGATGCAGGGCCTTCTGGGGAAATTCCCTCTGCCCCATTATCTCCAGCGGTGATGACGTCGACCCCTTTTCAACTCCGACGCCCGGTATCGGTTCAACGACAAGTACTCAGGCGTCGTCGACCGCTGAATCTATCATGTACAGCGCCCGACGTAAGCAAAAAAGGGCCCCCACTGATCCGGAACCGAAAAGGACTCGGGGTTTCGTTAAAGGGGGCAAAGCGGAGAAAATTTGCAAGGCGACCGGGAAAAAGATCGACTTGCCCTACGACGAATTCACCGGTGGCCCTCCCACAGCTTAGCTAGCAAGTCTCTCGGCGCATAGCATAGGGTCAATCGTTCGTAGCCGGGTTCGAATTAATTCCCCTACTTGGAAGGAGGTGCCGGATGATGAAAAGGCGAAAGTCTTTAAAGAACTTTCGGTACGTAATACGTCCAATTTTAGTTATTATATAATATTGTTAATATTAGTTATAATTTCATAATATATACGATTATAATTTTCTATTTATTTCTGATAGGAACAATTTGCGGTGGATCCAACACCGGCGATGTTGAGGCATATCAACCAAACCGCCAACGCTATCTACAAAGATTGGAAGTACAGGCTCCATCAGTACTTCCAAACTATCGGTCCCGCGCCTCCCCCCGTAGAGCTGCGTGGGGATAGAGAAGATGAGTGGCAGTGGTTGTGTAACCACTTTGCCGATGAAGAATTTAAGGTGTTAATTTACTTTTTTATTTCAATTAAGATAATTGAATTATTTAAATTTTAGTTACTTATTAATTTTTTAATGATTTTATTATGTTTTCTAACAGAAATTCTCCGGTGTCAACAAAGCCAACCGGGGGAAGAAGAACAAACACCATACTTTCGGCGCCAAGCAACTCATTCAAATAGCCAAGGAGCACAAGGATAAGGGCTCCAAACACCCTTATCTCGATGCAATCATAAGCGCGTATGTGACGCCTGAGCTCGATAAAGAAGCGAGTCAATGCGGCGTAAGTGATATATATATATGTGCTTTTAATTATAGTAATTATTATTTAAATATTATTTCATTATAATAAATTAATTATTCTTTTGTAGGCAAGGGTGATAGAGCGTGCGCAGGAAGAATTGGCTAACACTCAGCTTGCGTTCCCAGATGTGCCACCGGAAGGCCTGTCTCCTCTATCCATGGAGAGCCAAATTGCAATCGCGGATGAGGTCTACGGTCGTAGAGCTGGCAAGGAGGTTAGGCACTTCGGGGACTCAGGCTGCGACCGTCGAAACAGCCATTCAAGAGGCTCGACTGGCATGAGAGGAGAATCAATCCATGCGTCAAAGACTTGATGAGAAACAAGCACAAATAGCCCAACTCATCGCCCTCATGCAACAAGATCGACATGAATGTCAACCTCCTCCGAACCCACACCCCGACGACAACGACTCGGCTGGAGGCGGAGGACTCGGCGGCGCATCTGCTCATCCAGTGTTTTAGCTAGCTAGTAGTTTATTAATTATCTCGTTTCTTTCCGCATTCCGAACAATATTTTAATTTTTATGGGTTTTTTGGATGTGTATGTACAAATTAATTTTAATTATTTAATTAAGTAATATTAAATATTTAGTTTATTTAATTAATTTTAACATTTTTTATTATTTAAATTAAATTAATAATAAATTTAATTAATAATATTTAATTACAATTTAATTTAAAAAAAAAATTAAATAGGCACTTGGACGACGGAGATTAAGTCCTCCGTCGTCCAGGTGCTTACCTGGGCCACGGAGAATGTCCGCGGTCCAAGTGAACTTGGACGACGGAGATGTAATTCTCCGTTGTCTAAGTGCTTGGATGACAACACTAGGAGCACGGACCTTGGACGACGAAGCTTCCGTCGTCTAAGCTAGACGACGGAAATAGTCCGTAGTCTAGGTTAGGGGTCATCATTTGGCCCGTGGGCCTCGTGGTCCAAGCTAAAAGCCCGGCCCGGCCCGCAAAAGGCCGCCAAGGTGGTTGGTGGGCTGACCATGGTTTAGAGATCTAAAACCCGGCCTGGCCCGCGGGCCCGGCCCGCCAAAAGCCCGGCAAGACCCTTTAGGCCCAGCCCGTCAAAGCCCGCACACATATTGACATATATCATTAAATCATTTAATGAATTTTAATCATTATACAATTTATACCTAGTTAAAGTTTACCTACACACATATTGACATATATATATATGATATAGTAACTAGTAGTCTAATAGACTAATACTATATAGATATATATTTTATATTTGTGTATATATATTAATATATTACATATACATGTATAGATTGAATATTCGAATTCCATATATAATTAAATTTGTGTATCTATTTTACTATTAAGTCATTATTTAAAGTTTAGCATAAGTTAGGGTTTAGGTTTAGGGTAAATTAGGGTTTAGGAGATTAAGATTTATGGTAAGTTAAGGTTTAGGAATTTGAGGTTTAGGGTAAGTCAGGGTTCCGGTTCTAGGATTTTATTGTAATTTTTTTAGGGTTTAGGGTTTGGGGTTTAGGGTTTAGGTTTTAGGGTTTAGGTCCAAAATTTATAAAAATTAAGGACGGCCTACTTAGAATATTATGAACAACCAATCCGACAGTCAATTTTTTATATATATAAGATAATAGTACATATATCATTATATCTATACTTATATATATAATATAGTGACTAGTACTATATATATATATATTTTAGATTTGTGTATGTCTATATTAATATATTACATATACATATATTGATCAAATATTGGAATTCCATATATAGTTATATTTGTGTATCTATTTTACTATTAAATCATTGTTTAGAGTTTAGATAAGTTAGAGTTTAAGTTTAAGGTAAGTTAGGGTTTAGGGGATTGAGATTTAGGGTAAGTTAAGGTTTAGGAATTTTGAGGTTTAGAGTAAGTTAAATTTTAGGTTTTAGGAATTTTGAGGTTTAGAGTAAGTTAGGGGTTAGGGTTTAGGGTTTAGGGTTTCATTGTAATTTTTTTATCGATTTACACAGTAAAACAGTAAATATAATAGATGGTTCAGATTAGATCTTGTAATTTTTCAATGGTGAGAGTTTAATTGAGAGTGTGTGAAATGACATCAATACGCTTCTTTTATATATTGCTTATTTTTCCATGGAGAAACTAGATAAATTAAATTTTTATGTCAATTTTTTTGACACTATGAGATAGATATGTAATTTACAAGAATGTGTGTTAAAATTTTGATCTTAAAAAATTCCTTTAGGGATGAGTAATTTACGTTTTAGTTGTAAGGGTACTACGGTCACATTTAGCGAAACTCATAGATGTAGGTCTAAATCAAGTCCAAAATTTATAAATTTTTAACGGCATGCATAGAATATTATGAACAACCAATCTGACAGTCAGTTTTGTAAAATGATGATACATGATCGATTACGTTTCACAAAGGTCTTTCAACCCATATAACCAAGGAATAAAGGTAAGAACATTAGTGTGCATGTAGAGAATTCAAGCAATATAAGAATTTAAAATGTTTTAACAATAAAGAAGGCCATATATAATAGTTCACCTTGTAATAAAAGACACCGTACGTAAAAATTAGCCTAATCGAAGTACGTTTGGATCCCAGTCAATACAATTAAACAAAATTTGTGAAAACACTAAAATACACTTATCTTATTTTCCTTATTTTCCTATGGGGGGAGTAGATAAATCAATTTTTTATGTCAATTTTTTTGACACTATGAGATAGATATGTATTCCATAAGAATATGTGTCCAAAATTTGATGTTAAAAAATTATTTTCGGGAGGGGTAATTTCCGTTTTAGTTGTAAGAGTACTATGGTCACATTTGGCGAAATACATGGATCGATGTCTAAATCAAGTCCGAAATTTATAAAATTTTAAATGCATGGTTATAATATTCTAACCAATCAATCTAACGGTCAATTTTATAAAATAATTAAACATGTCCGATTAAGTTTCACAAAAGTATTTCATTCCATATAACAAATGAACAAACATAAGAACATTAATATACATATGGAGAATTCAAGCAATATAAGAATTAAATATGTTTTAATAATTTAGAAAACTCAATCTTATAGTGATAAACATCGCACGTAAAATTTAGACTCGTCGGAGTACGTTTAAACCCCGGTGCATGGATGAAGGTTACGTTTATTTTGAAATGTCTTAATTTTTTAATAATTAAAGCCCGATAGGCCCGGCCCGTAAAAGACCGCAAAGGCCCGGCCCGTAAAAGCCCACAAAAGCCCGCAAAACCCGCTTGAATGGGCCGGGCTCAGATCCTTATATAAAAGAAAAAGCCTGGCCCGTGCCGGCTATACATGGGCCGGGCCGGGCTTTTTGCCGACCCCTAGTCTAGGTGCATTTTTCTTGTAGTGTTCACAAAGAAAATGAGCAAACTCTAGCCATTAGCATGTAATAGAATTTAAATTTGCAAATTTTTTAAGGAAAGTATATTGCTGGTATTCCAATGTGTGTCTTGTCCTAATTAGATTAAAAGTATAGATTCTATCAAACCTTGATTTATAGGGATACTGATTGTAGTTGTTGTAAGGCCTATATTTAAGATCATATATCAATGAATAAAGATACAGTTTTAGTCTATAATTATTTTGTTTACGTATATCCTTCAACACGTTATCAATTGCTCTTGAGTTGATAGCCATCACCATAAACCCTAAAACCCACACACCTCACCTTCATCACCCACTACAACATTTTAACCCATTGCCGGCGATTTTTAAATCGCCGGCAATGTTTTTTAACATTACTGGCGATTTTTGCCGGAAAAATCGCCGGCAATGTATTTTTTATTTTTTTTTAACATTACCGGCGACTTACATTTAAGTCGCCGGTAATGTCTTGCCGGAAAAGACATTGCCGGCGACTTACATTAAGTCGCCGGTAATGTCTTTTTTTTTTTTTTTACATTACCGGCGACTTAATGTAAGTCGCCGGCAATGTCTTTTCCGGCAAGACATTACCGGCGACTTAAATGTAAGTCGCCGGTAATGTTAAAAAAAAAATACATTGCCGGCGATTTTTCCGGCAAAAATCGCCGGTAATGTTAAAAAATATTGCCGGCGATTTAAAAATCGCCGGCAATGGGTTAAAATGTTGTAGTGACCACAGTTGGCTAACCTCATCACCATCAATCACTACCACCGCCTGCATCCTGTGCTCAACGTGCTCTTCCTCCATGTTCAAAATATCTTCCCATTCTGAGCATAACATCCTTTTGAGGTTAATTTTCTGACCTTCTTGAATTTAGAGATTAGGTTGACAAACTTAATTATCGCAACACCCTAGATTTGAATTTAGAGATAATATTGAAAAAATTAATTATCGCAACACTTTAGATCTAGGTCTAGATTTAGGTTTATTATTGGTGTGATATATATTGTGATTATATGCTCTAGTTCATTTGGATTAATATATGTCATGAGAGAAGAGGATTTCATCACCTCTTTGATAAAAAGTTGGATATTAGTGATGGTCCTGGGGGAGTCACGACATTGAAAAAAGAAGAAGGGAAATCGATATTTGTGACGACAGATTTTGATTATCACGGTTTCTAAGTATGGTATGAAGCCACCGTTTATCGAGCATCGATTTTTGTGACTATACATCCTTGTTCTTATTCCCTAAACTTGATATTAATGATCGTGATTTTTGATCGTCAAACTAATTATCTCATTTATCTCTTTTGTAGATGACTTCAACTGAGCTAGCAAGGCCTGAATTCGACATCCTTGATGTCGAGGAAAAAAAGTATCATTCCTGAGTTTCTAATGTTGAAAATACCTTCATTAGTAAAGATCTTACTGAAACCATCCACCCACCACCTAGTGAAAATATCGTTCAACCCACTCTAGCTCGTAAAGCCCAAGCCCTTATGTTTTTGAGGCGTCATATTCATCCTTGAGTTTCTAATGTTGAAAATACCTTCATTGGTAAAGATCTTACTGAAACCATCCACCCACCACCTAGTGAAAATATCGTTCAACCCGCTCTAGCTAGCTCATAAAGCCCAAGCCCTTATATTTTTGAGGCGTCATATTCATCCAATTCTGAAGAAGCATTATTTAAAAAAGAATAATCTCAAGGATTTATGAGACTTTTTGAGGCACCACTTGAACCATGTGCATGATGCACAACTTCCAGAATTGACTGAGAGATGAGAAACCATCTGTTTATTGGATTATCTGAAGGTTTCTAACTACAATTAAGCTATATTAGAGCTACAATCAGAGCTGAGCTTATGTGGAGTTGACAAGATTGATCAAGATCTGATCGAGAAGTCTTTGAACACCTTTCCGTCTTCCATGAGTCTTCTAGCTCATCAGTACCGGATTGAGTATGAACAAGGAAGAATTACTACCTTCAGTGATCTCATGAATATCCTTGCTAAAAAGGAGAGACATCATGTGATAATTCTCAACAATAATGTAAGGCTTGTTGGGACAAAAAAAATACCTGAGAATTGTAACACTGGTGAGAAGGTACGTAAGGAGAAGAAGAGCAATCGTTCTGAGCCTTATAGTAATCATGGTGGGAGAGGAGGACGTGACAGAGGTTATGGTAGAGGTCGTAGTCAAAATTTTACTTGGACTCGCCAAGATGTAGGCTTGAGTAACCCCAACAAGAATCAACCCAACTTCGGTTCTACGAATGATGGAAATTGTTCTTGCTATGCTCCATTTGGAACGTACCGATATTATAAGTGTGGATCTACGAAGCAAATGCACAAGTAATGTTGTGCAACTAAGGATATACATAATGCATACAAAAAGTTTAAGCAATACTTAGCACAAGAGTCTAACTTGTTGGAGGATATCTAGACTATGAGATAGAAGAAGACGTAGATGTCAATCTCATTGTAGTAGATAACAAGAGTCTTGAGACTTCATATTTTGATTTCTCTATGTATTAGGCCGTCATCTATGCTATGTAATCAAATTTAGTTTATTTTTGGCTTATTTTTTGTCATGTTTTTAAGACTTTATTTTTAGTCATTGTTGGAATAAGACAACTTTGATGTAAGTTTTATGTTGAAAAATTAATAAAATTTGTATCTTTCGGTATATGAAACTGTTGAGAATGATATTTTATTTGATAATGCATGAATGGTTCAAAATATACAATATTCAATGGCAATATGATACCAAAAATACTAGAAAAATGGAAAAAAAAAACAAGAGAGAACGTTTTGATCCCAGAAGTCTCGACTTGTCAATATTCCCTCTCAATCCATCGAGACATAGTCCCTGGATCATTTTTGGCATGTTTTTGACCCGTCGAAATTTTTGCTTGATTTTTCTTCGATCCATCAAAGATAGTCCTCCATCCATAACCAAGAACATTCGACCCATTGAAGGATGGACTCGACCCTTCGAGACTAAGCTATTCTATCATTTTTCACGTATTTTTGACCCGTTGAGATGTACTCTCGATCCGTCAAAATAAAACCCAAAATCCGATATCAATTTTTGGAAATTCTTGACCCGTCAAGGGTTCTTTCTTGACTTGTTGAGAGGTATCTTGGCCTTGACCCGTCGAGGTTCGTGACTCAAAACAGTGTTATTTTACTGTTGTTTATACATTGGTTTTGTCATGCCATGTTAGACACTATACAAGGGTCACAACCCTTTGAAAATCTTTAAGTTTTCACTTAAAGTGTTTGCCAAGTCTTGAATATAAAGACCGATTGATTTACATTCTTTTGTAGATATCTAAATATGAGATTGAGTGTTTAGCAGATAGTGGTACTACCCACACTATCATGCGGAATTGTCAATTGTTTATGGATCTTATGACATATAGTTTTTCAGTGATAACCATGATTGGTTCAGCGCCATTATACAAGGGCGTGGTTCAACACAATTTTTACTACCACATAGTATAAGAATTTATGTCATTGATGTCTTATACGCGCTAAAGGCCAATTGAACCTTGCTAAGTCTTAGGACAATAGAGACAATAATTTTCACTTGGAAACTTAGTGAGAATGGAAAAGAATACTGCTGTGTTGCTGAAAGGACCCAACCCCGATTTAGTTTCCTAAACCGGAATCAAACCCCTTCTGAAAACACGAACTTGCAAAAACCATAAAAAGTTCGGCAGAGTTTCGCTATAACGTGGAATTGCCATTAACCTGCACCCGAAAACACATTTCATCCTATGGCACAAAAGCCAAACCATGGGCACCAATCCCATCCGGATTTCTCAATATCATAACAATAATGTAAAGTAATAAATAAAACTGTACTTTACAGAAATCCGGGGAAAACCATGTGAAAATATGACATCAGAGTAATCAGAGCGACCTCTAGTGTATATATACAAAAATATACAACAATAGGCAAAACAAGAAACCTATTGGAAAAGAAAGGTAGCTCGAACACTAAGCCTCCGACTGCGACGTGAGACACCAGAATCCGAACTGCAAACTGGGCACGGAAACCGAAAAGTCCAGGGGAAAGTCAAATAAAATCGTTAGAGTGAGTGGACGAAAATAATCATATGCCTTTCACCATTTATATAATAGAAAAACAATGCGAGTTCTTAAATGAATGGAGGTGTCAGGCGAATCTCTCAAGCCCGACGGTGATAGACTAGGCGAATCTCTCAAACCTAGTGGGCACATAAGGGAATCTCTCAACCCTGGATCTGGACTACCAGTGATCAGCCGAGTAGCCAATGCATCGATGCTAAATAAATTCCATCACCATATAATATAAAACAATACCTCCAAAACAATAAATAATCTCAATACTGTACTAAAAATAAATACTGAAATCAAGAACTCGCTACAACAGTGTAAATAAAAGTCCACTCACAGATAGCACAGCGCGCAAACGCACTAATCATGAGATCCGACGGAAGATCCCTTGCCCAACGTACGATCTCGATCCCCCAAATCGGAGCCAGAGGTGGCCGGAAACGGAAGGTCACCGGCGAGTCAAACGGTGGTGATTTTTCCTCCCTCAGTCAACGCGAGTCAACGCTCCTATTCTGGTCAACGATGGTCAAACTGTCCGAACAGTGTTTTACGATAATTTTTCGACTATTTCGATATTTATACTCACGGCTCGATACGATCGACGGTCCAAATCGAATCACATCCACGTTTCGGATAACTCAAATTCAAATGGATAAACACGACGTAATTACGCGATTTCAAATATTCATAACATATTCCTCGGTTATCGAAACAATTATCCGAAACCGCCCACAAACTCGAAATCACGCGTACTACAATTTTCGTGAAGAGACTCGACTCAAATTCTCGCCCGATAATTAAGTCGTAAACCAAACCGCCAATTCAATTCATTCACGATAAACTGTGATTACTCGTAAACTCATGGATTAAGCCAATTACTATACTGATTCTGGTTCGGGTCGTCACAGTTAACTCTGTAGATTGTTGTAGAAAGCGCATTCTAGAGAAGTTTATGAGCATTCGTAGCAGTTTATACCTTAGTACGGTTCAGATTATTGAATCTAATGCGGTTACTCACACTATTATGTGTGATTCAGCCTCATATAAGGTTTGACATTTTTGACTGGGGCACTCAGATTGGGATATGATGATCAAAATATTAAAAAATTCTTATGGTCATCCGTTCTTTAGAGCAAAGAAGTATGTGAGAATACCCAAAACAATCAGTTTAGATGAAGGGGTTGAGGATACACCTCATAGTCTAGGCTCAGTTTTAAGATGAGTGCAGCACACTCCTGGTGACATACCGTTAAGGCTTTGTGTGTTATCCCACCAGATTCCTTTGTGGCAATCTCTAATGCACACAACTCATTTTGTTAAGCTTGTTCATTAATAAAGTTACATGCACGTCATTCTTTGGCTATTGACAACATTGAGAATATACCATTCTTGTAAAGAATCCATGGTAATATTTGTGGACGTATCAAACCTGAATGTGGACCATTTAAATACTATATGGTTTTGATAGATGCATCAGCGCGTTGGTCACATGTTGATTTTCTATCCATAAGGAATGTTGCATTCGCAAAACTCCTAGTATAGATCATTAAGCTTCTGGATCACCACCTGGACAATCTAATTAGGTCTATTAGATTGGATAATGCATGAGAGTTTACTTTAAAATATTTTGATGATTACTCCATGTCAATTGGGAGTGATGTTGAACATCATGTTCCCCATGTTAATTCATTGAACGGTCATGCAGAGGCATAAATCAAACGATTATAACTTATGGCTATAGATTTGGTAATACACACAAATTTACCGGTATCTGTGTGGGAAGATGTAGTGTTACATGTAGCTACACTTATTCGTTTCTGACCCATAGCACGCCAACCATTCAATGCGTACCAGTTGGTAACTTGATATGAGCCTGGCATTTCACATCTACGCATCTTTTGTTGCATGGCATATGTGCCTATTATACCTCCACTGTGTACAAAAAATGGGTCATCAACAACGATTAGGCATTTATGTTAGTTATGAATCTTTAACGATTTTCCACTAACTAGAATGTTTGACAATAGATCTCTTTACTGCTAGATTTACAAATTGTCAGTTTGATGAGACATATTTCCCGCCGTTAGGGGAGATATGAATGGTTCTATTCTGGTTGAACATCAGGAATTGACGTGGTCTAACCTCACTATGTCCCATCATGATCGCAATACATCTCAGAGTGAGATTGAAGTGCAACGTATTCTCGATGTTCAGAAAATAGCATATTCGATGCCTGACTCATTTACTAATATCACAAAAGTAACGAGATCAGATATACCTATTGCAAATGTTTTTGCAAGCTTAGAAGTCTTAAGAAAAGGGCATGTTAATGCAAATCCTGGGCATGGAAATGTTCCTCCCGCCTATGTGGAGGGTGTGGCATTAGCCTCAGCTCCCACTAGGAAATGGGGAGACCAAGAAAATCCTTGTAGCTGGTGAAAAGGCAGGTCATCCAGGCACAAAATGATCCTTTCATCATCAACATTGTGAATCATTCACATGAGATTGTTTATGACTACATTTATGTCCTACAATCATAATTGACATCTCTGGAGGATGCTTCAGAGGCATTTGTGATGTCAGAAAACAAAGAAATCTTACTAAGTAATAACGATGCGCTCGTTATTATGGATAGATCTTCTATGTTAGTTGATGATGTATTTGCTTATTCCGTCGCTCATGAAATCATTGGTGACGATAAAGTGGAACCCTGCTCTATTGCAGATTGACAATTTAGAGCAGATTGGCCGAAATGAAAAGTAGCAATCTAGGCAAAACTAATATCTCTGCAGAAAAAAACAAGTTTAGGCCGGTAGTGTTATGCCCACCGAATGTTAAGCCGGTTAGACATAAATGGGTCTTTGTTCGGAAGCGTAATGAAAAGAATGAAGTCTTGCGGTATAAAACCAGACTTGTGGTGCAAGGACTCAACATCCTGAAGTTGATTATGAAGAGATGCATTCTTAGGTCATGGACATCATCACTTTCCGCTACCTGGTCAGTTTGATAGTGTCCGAAAAATTGAGTATACAGCTTATGGATATGGTTACAGCATATCTCTATGGGGATTTTGATTCAAAGATATACATGAGAGTGCCAGAAGGCATAACTGTACCCAATTCAAGTAACTCTAAACCATGGAGTGCGCATGTGATTAGATTGAAATGTTCACTATTGAAGATCCCCATAGAATTTGCCATTATAGCAGTCTATGTAGATGATATGAACATCATCGAGTCTCTTGATGAGATTAATGAGACAGTTGACTACTTGAAATTTGTTTGAGATGAAAGACCTTGGTAGGACTTGATTTTATCTTGGTTTAGAGCTGGAACATTGAGTTGGTGGAATTCTTGTTCACTGGTCTGCTTATGTCCAAAAGATGCTCATGTAATTTGACATGGACAAAGCACACCTTTTTAGCACACCAATAGTTGTTCGTAATCTAGAACCCGAGAAAGATAAATTTTGTTTGAAAGATGATGTTGAGGAACTCGATCTTGGGAGCTAAGGTTCCATATCTAAGTATTATTGGAGCTTTGTTGTATTCATCTCAGTACACACATCCAGACATTCCCTTCTTAATGAACCTATTAGCTAGGTTTAGCTCTGCGCTTACGCAACATCATAGGAATTGAGTGAAACACATTTTAAGGTACTTGAAAGGATCCATTAACTTGGTGTTAGTACACCATACTGTACATGCCTAATTAAGCATGATTAACGCTAAATATTTGCTTACACCTCATAAACTAAAGGAAAGACTGACCAGAAAGGAACAACTTTGGTGAATGCACCTTTCGGAACGGATCAAGTCCTGACGGAACACGCGCCCGTCAAACCTAACAGATTAGACAAGTATTACAGATAAAGTAATGAAGGCTAATCCCACATCGAACAATAAATGCTCAACCAACCTCTAACCACCTATTTAAGGCCCTATTTATGGCAGAAATGAGGTAATGTATCTTACGCTAGTACTTTGTTAACACTATTACACTTATGATTCACTAACTTAAGCATCGGAGTATCGAAGGTAGGCCGCCCCGTCTCGATCTCTAACGGACTTTGTGAACTACATTTTGATAGGGAAGTGCAGAGGAAAGAGAGATCCGTCAGGAGCGATCCTTACAGTCATCTTACTGTCTATTACCACATTCCCTAACGGAAACATGTTAAAACACTTAGGCTTATTATTTCCCTACAAAGAAGCAAGAGAGAAACTTGAAATTTCGGTCAATAGAATGGTTGAAACACAACTTTCTAAATCTAGGATTTTCGACCCGTCGACAGCTTTTCTTGACTCGTTGAAGCCAGCTCCCCTAGTTGGATCAGCAGAAGTCACTCGATTCGTCGAGTGAGACCTTCGACTTGTCGAAGGGTCTTCTGGCTACAAGCACTGAACAGTGTAGTCCCGTATTTCGAGACACTAAATGATGTGTTAGTATGATTTACTGGTGCTGAGTATCTCTCTAACCCGTATAGAAGACGTTCCCAAATTGGTTATGTTTTCACCATTGGGAATACATTGATTTCTTGGAGATCTACAAAGCAAACTCTTGTTGCTACTTCCTCGAATCATTATGAGATCATAGCTCTACATGAAGTTGTTAAAGAGTGTGTCTAGCTTAGGTCAGTAATACACCATATTCGAGGGTCTAGTGGATTGTCATCTACTATGAAAGCACCAACTTGCATATTTGAGGATAATGCAAATTGTATTGAGCTGATGAAGTTTGGTTAAATTAAGGGTGGCAATACTAAACACATTTCTCTAAAGTACTTCTTTAATTAGCAACACCAGCTATTACTGAATATCCATGTGAGCCAGCTGATTGGTTTTGCGGATAATGTTGCAGACTTGTTCACCAAGTCATTACCCAAATCTACATTTGTGAAACATGTGAAATACATTGGAATGTGAAGATTATCTGAACTTGAAGATGGAGTTACTAATTAGGGGGAGTCACATTTTGGTACATATCTGAGGGAGTCTACATCACATAGGGTATCTTTTGTAGTTAATGCGTTATACTCTTTTTCCCTTCGACCAAGCTTTTATTTTGCCCATGAGGTTTTTGTTTGCTTGACAAAATTTTTAGTTAGACAACAAGTTATGCATCATATATTAGGAGCTCGACACAAGGAGGAGTGTTTAAAGAAAGTATATTCCCGGTATCCCAGTGTGTGTCTTGTCCTAATTAGATTAGAAGTAGAGATTATAGTAATCCCTGATTTATAGGGACACTGATTATAATTGATTGTAATGCTTGTATTTAAAGTTGTCTAACAATGAATAAAGATACAGTTTCATTCAATAATTATTCTGTTTACGTTTATCCTTCAACACATAATCTAGTTAAATAATTATTCAATAATTATTTTGTTTACGTTTGGGGATGGATGATAAACATGAATAAACTAAGAGTTTAACATCTTTTTATGGGGTTTCCCTTTATTGCGTTAACGCACCGGTACAATAAAATTAGATGGTTTACTAATATTAGGTAGACTGCTTCGCAAAATAAGTAGACTAATATAAAAAAACAAGTAGCAAAAATTAAATGGTCTACTAACACAAGATAGACTGTTTTACATAACAAGTACACTTATATCATGAAATAAGTAAACTGATTTTTACCATATTAGTCTACTTATTTTGCAAAGCAGACCACCTCGTGTTAGTAAACTATTTAATTTCGGTCTACTTGTTTCACGATGTTAGCCCACTTATTTTGTGAAGAAGTCTACTCAATATTAGTAAAGTATAAAATTTTATTGTATCTATGCGTTAATGTATGAAATAATTTTTCTTTTTTAAGACGAAAAATAATGTCATCGTACACACACTCAAAAGAAGACGTATGGGGTATATGTTGGTGACAGTAAAAATTATAATTTCAATACGTATGGGGTATATGTAATGTGGTTTTGTAACAAATATTACAAAAAACTTAAAAGAGATTACTACTAAGTAGTTAGACATTATGCAACATTATATAAGTACTATATTGATCTATCTTGGTGATATACATATTCTTTCCATCTTATTGCATGGTGATTACAAGTTGATTATATTACGGGTAAATTACTAATAAGGTCACTTGCATAAGATTATTTACGTATAAGGTCATCTGCTATTTTTAACTTAAATACGGTCACCTGATTTAACAAAAAATCTTATTGTTGAATTTATTTACATCTAATGACATTGTATAAAAGCTGGCCTCTCTCTCACTCACTCTCTATTTTAGACCAGAATTCCCCCATAAATTTCCCAAATCAGAATCGAGCCCCTATCAGAATTCCATCGTACTCTTCACTCTGCTCCACCGCTCCTCTGCTGTTCTCTCTCTCTCTCTCTCTCTCTCTTCCTGTGTGTGTCTTCTTCTATTGTATGAAATATAGTGATTTTTTTGTGAATGTTTGTGTGCATCTTCAGTTCAAGTTGATTTTCACATAGATTCTAACTATGAGTTTCACCCTCTTGCAGCTATAAACCCTAGCCTTTGCTGATGGCTTCCTCCTACAGTTGCAAAAAAGCTCATCCCGTTGAAACGAGCAACAAAAATAGGTAAAGGTTTTAAGGATTTACTGTATTGATAGTGCAATTGTGATTGTAGTACATCTATGAAACAGTGCTAGTGCATCTTTGAACCAATAGTGCATTTGTGAAATAGTAGTAGTACACTTGTGAAATAGTAGTAGTGCATTTTTGAATCAGTGGTAGTAGTGCATTTGTTAAAAGTGTAGTGCATCTTTGAAACAGTAGTAGTGCATCTGTGAAACAGTAGTAGTGCACTTGTGATTCAGTGGTAGTACATGTACATGTGTTGTACATGGTAGTGCATGTCTACGTTAATCTGTGGTAGTCTGTAGTAGTATTTTAATGTCCATTTTGTTGTTTTGCACCTGAAGAAATGCAAGTAGTGGTGAAAAACAGTCGAAAGTTCAAATCGGTCTACATTTCGCGGCTTCTTTAACATGATGCAGCGACACAAAAATGATTTGCCAGATGAGACGGTAAAATTACTCGGAAATACACCCTTTGGAAGGATGATATGGCTATTTTCTCACGGCACTATGTTATCCGAAGGCACACGCAAGTGTATAGATGACATAATACGAATGAAGAACTTTTGGGATGAAGAAAAGAAGGCTTTTATAATCTCTGGGAGAGCGCATTATCTCATACTAGAAGACGTTCATAACCTCTTTGGTCTGTCAATTGATGGTATAATTCTGCTTTTTTATTGTGTTAGTGCATTTTCTTTCATGTTATAGTACATGCAATTGCTTACAGAAGTATATTCACCAATGTACTCTTTCTGGTATTGATGCTCCAGGGTTGGAAATTGACATGGATTCGACGCATGGAAAACAGAGTGAGGTAAGCTTCACAAAGAAGTATAGTATACCACAACATGTGCCAATTTCGAACCTTGATGATTATGTAAAGGAAGCGTTCGACAACAAGGATAAGGATGACAAGGGACATTGCAATATGGCTGATCATTTATCTGTTGTCAACGTTTTTCTTCGCAAATTCATCCTCTATGGTCTCATGGAATGCAATAAACTTGGCTCAAGATTTGAATGGCCTTCAAAACTACTGTTGGTCCAAAATACTTTTGAAACATTTAGAGAAGGGGCTTGAAAAGTCAAAGAAGAGTCCATTGAATCTATTGGGGTCCATTAAATCTATTGGGCTGTTTCCCGCTAATAATGGTATGGTACTATCTTTACTGGTCTCTGATAGTATAAGTGTTGGTCTGTGATAGTGTGTTTGTTGGTCTCTAATAGTGTATTTGTTGTGGAACAGTATTGGGTTGCAGAGAGGACACAAATATGTCCAAGAATTGAGGCGAGAAAGAACTATCCTCTTAAATTCGCGCATTGGCAGCTGATGAAGCTTCAGAAAGAGCTTAGAAAGCTCTTTGATGAGGAGCTTAATGAGAAGATGCATGTCAACATTCTGAAGGTACGGCTGAGGGAGGAGAACTTATTTTGGTTTGAAGAGAACATAGATGCTCCCTCATTCAATATTTGGGTAAGTATTCACTGTTTTGAACTAGTAGTATATTCATTAAACACTAGTAGTATGTTCTGTTGTCTAGATTAGTGCTTCATGTATTTTTGTTGTATGATTTAGTGATTTATGTTTTAAATTTGAAGGAGGAAATATCTAAAGAAGAATTGATGGAGAGGGAGAAGAGAGCCCAAGAGAACCTTGTAGACATCATTGCCTCTCTACAAGATATGGCAGCATCGCAGTTGTCTCTAACTCAAAAAGAGGTTGACGACACTCAAAAACTGATCAGCAAGCTTCATGACTAAAAACTAAAGATATCATAGCAAAATTACTTCTGGATGGGGATGGTCGAAAAGTTTATGCGTGAAAATGAAGAATGCGCCAAGAAACTGGAGATTATGAAGTCAAAGTTGAAAGGAAAGTCCTCCATCGAAGATGACTCCAGAAATGAAAGAGACCAAGCTCTAAAGCTGCTTGGAGATGCACATTTGAAGATTGCAGTATTGAAATCGAAGAATGAAGAGCATGAAAGAGAGCTAGCCAGAATTAAGCTTTTGGATACTTAAGTTCCAATTTCTAAGGAAGAGGAGGTAACTTTCTCTCTCTAATATATGTGCATGTGCCTGAGTTAATATCACTTGTCTAAATACTGCTTGTGAAACAGTAGTGCATCTGTGAAATGGTAATAGTGCATTTGTGAAAGTGTAGTAGTGCATTTATGGTTCAGTGGTAGTACAGCATCTATGAAAAAGTGGTAGTAGTGCATCTGTGAAACAACAGTAGTGCATTTGTGAAATAGCAGTAGTGCATCTATGAAATAGTAGTAGTGCATATATGAAACAGTGGTAGTGCATATGTTGTTAAGCAGTAGTGTGTACGTTAATCTGTGGTATGTTCGATATCAGAAAGTTTAACGTGTTGTTCTCTTATTTCAATTTCCAGAAAGCTTAATGTGTTGTTTCAAATCTGATTATAGAATGAGAAAGAAAGAAAGAGAAGGAAGAAGAAGAAGAAGAAGAAGAAGAAGAAGAAGAAGAAGAAGAAGAAGAAGAAGAAGAAGAAGAAGAAGAAGAAGAAGAAGAAGAAGAAAGAAGAAG